>BOPP01000042.1:8110187-8125267 GCA_017312745.1 Gryllus bimaculatus
GGGGGGGGGGGGAGTCGAATACGTTGTCGAGAGGATCGCGGTAAGCATTCCACGCCTCACGCGCAGGTCTTTTTCTGCCTTCAAGCGCCCGAAATCGAATCGCTGTTCTCTGTGCATGTGACTGCATCGTGTTGCATTATTAGAAAGTTTTGTTGTTGTTTTTTATCCTTGGCACATCCTTTTCTTCATTCAATAATTCTGTATCACCATCATTTAATCTTCGTTAACTCGGTAATTTTAATTACCCGCTTCCTAATCTTCATACTTTCATAAGAAGGAATTTATATTTATCTTCATGTAGCAATGTTCTGGAAGAGGCGTTAGACCTAGATGTGAACTCGCACCTTGGTGCTCTTCTTTCAGCTTGACCCTGAAGTGAACGGAAAGAAATACATGACTAATGGTAGTATTGTGTTTCGTGAAAATCGATGGTAATGCAAGATTCAGTTTCCAGGTGCCATTACGGATCGAAATCGATTATGGTTCTCACCGTCGCGTCGTGACAAACGGTGCTCGGGTTCTTCACTTGTAGAAACTTCCCAAATATTTGACAAATTTGTAAGCGTGTTAGGTTTATGTTGGTATCCTAGGCGGTTTGTTTAACTTAGACGGAGAATGGTACAGGATTTATTTATATTATATGCAAAAGGCAATCTTTGCTTGTTGGTTGATTGGTTGGTTTGTACTTTCATTACCGAATCGTTGATTCGATGGCGGTAAAACCTTGTCGCTTGCACTTGCTGGAATAATATAGGCTTAGTACGAAGCAAATGTGCTTATGCCTACGCACGTTGATGATTTTAGCCTGACCCATGCGCCAGTGTTCAGGCTCTCTGCGCAACGGTGCTCTACGCAACCCGCAACACCCTGAAGTACTAAGTGTCCGCCCCAGCGATTGTGAAATTTCTCCCAGGAGAGACAGGTACAGAGTGAGACAGGGATATAGAGGCAGACATGGATGCAGTGGGAGAAACAAACAGAGAGACAAAGAAAGAAAGAATGAAAGAGAGAGAGAGAGATGGTAGCAGGGAGGGACAGGGACAGTGAAAGAGACGGGGAAAGGGAAGGAGAAAGAGGGAGATAGACGGCAGGACGTTTGTCGGGTTATAAAAACAGAACTAATATATTCCTAAGTTGTTGCCTGTTGCAAAGTGCAAGGTTCGTCATCAACAGCAATTACTACAGAAATCAATATTTCTGGTTATTGCAGCCCAAAACAAATGACACACTGTTAGTAATCTGTTTAATGCCTGACAGTATTGTAAAACATACCAAATCAAATATTGTTCTGAAGCAATTGGATAGAAAGGATCGAGCGATGTAATATGATACTCGTATCAAAATTATATTTTTGCCACATCAAATCAAACTATTATCAGGGCTATTTTCATAGAATCCCTAACCGCACCGTTGTCGCAAAACGTTTGTGCATAATAGCTTTGTCCACATTTCTCGAGTAAACGGAATATTAAGTACGAAAAAATACGAGACTTTGCTTTTCCAATGTTGAGTCATTTTGTTTTGAAGAAAATTCTCTAAAAATCCGTTAAATGATTTCACTTCCTAGCAACCACATAAAATACCAAACAGTTTGAGATTGCTACTGTTTTTGTACGATGAGGCATATTAATCAGCCCTTTTTCGCCTGCGTGCGGTGACCTGAGCCTCGCTTCCCCCCGCCGCGTTGGCGGAACGCGCGCTCCCGGCTGCCGGGCGGAGCGCGCAATTGGCATTTTTCGGATTAATTCCGCCCGCGCATTACGCTCACATTACGTCCGCCCGCGGCGTTTTAATCGGCGCCGCTTTATCGACGAGTCGGACGGGACGGGGATGATCGGCCTCGCATAGAAATAACGCCGCCCTTTGTCACGGCGTTGTTCATCTGCCGCGCCAACGCGAGCGCTGCACGCCCGCAGGCCACAGCCCTCCTCCTCCCTCCTCCCGATTGGCCCGGGTCCTTCCGCGCCGATTCACACCGCCCGGCCCGACCAGACGCACCTCCACGGCTCGGGTCACGGCGGCCGACTCTACCTGGCGCCCAGCGTCATCCACTGCATCGCTCTCCCATGCGCTCCGACTAGGCAGGCGATTTTTTTAATACCCATAATCAATAACGCCGATAACCGTTATCGGCAATCGTCACCGAAACCGATAATCGGCGGCGAAAATACCTTAGCCGAATGTGTTGTATAAAATAGAGCGGTATTTCGTTAAATCCGATTTTTTCCAAGGTGCCTCACGATGTAAAAAGCGACATGAAAGTGACTGTTATGCTTCAAACATGTGTGCATTTATGCTTAAGTCTTTAGATTAAATGCATGTGTGGATCTAGGTCTCATTCTCCAATAAAATTAGTTGTAAAAATTCAAATACAATAGTGTTTTGTTTTTTGTATTTTATTGTATACTTTTGAGTTCAACACAGAGAAAGCTTTTTCGCTGCAATGCCAAGTATTGAAAAGAAAATTACTGTCAGAGTAACACAATGAATGGATGAACTATTTGTGAAATTCGAAAGAACAATTTAACTTTGCTTCCCATGGCCCCAACACATGCTGGCTTAACCTCATCAATGCCAATCCTTGGTGACCTGCCTCGATCCACCCTAATCCTTCGTAAGCCGTTTAGTCCATCATTGCCCTGGCTCTGCTCTTTCGTCCTCCCTTTCTGCCAAACATCGGCCCTTCTGTGCGGCCTGGGTGGGGCTCCCACATCCCCACTCTCGAGGCCGCCCCGGGATTCGTCATTGTTTTCCGCGCGCCACCCCCCCCCCCGCATTGTGCTTCTCATAAAGGACGCCATTTTCTAAATAATGAGTTTAACGTGTATCAGGGCATTGACGGACGGGATGAGAAAGAAAATGATAGATTTTTGGGGACTAAAACAGTTTGCGTGTGTTTGAATTCATCTATTCACAACGTGCGCTCAGGGAATGAAGCCCTGGAATTACGGATACGACCCCGTACCACACGTTGATCCGTGAATATAAACATTTCCCCTTTCATTAGTTAGCTAGGGTTGTTTACATATCAGCCCACGATGTCCACTGAGGATTTTTAGAAATGCCCGTAAAAAATGAAGAAAAAAAATTGGAATGCATAAGTGCTCTGAAAATCTAAACATTGATTCCGACCTTTGAAGTATATTTTTCAATAACTGACGTATACGAAAAATGAGCGTTATTTCCATAACTGAAGTGTGCTGTCGTTGTTCCAAACACAATAGCTGAGAATTGATGCGATATGCAGTATATGGACACATATTTGTACCTGAAAAAGCGTTGTATTTCGTCGCGTCGCGATTTTCCAAACGGGACTCACTCTTGCTGTCAGAATCAAAATATCATACAAATAAAATGATACTTCTGCTATAAAGGTGATCAAAGAGAACGACTGCATTTTATTGCGCTTTCATGTGAATGTTTTTCTTGTAGTACGTCATCGGCTTATGAAATACTAAAAATGTAAGTTATTGTATCAACGGGAAATAAAATGTTGAAGAGAGAAAGAGGGAGAGAGAGTGAGAGAGACACATACATGTATATACGTGTACCTCTAATGAATCTTCAACGAACTTGGAGGTATAGACCTGGCCAAATTATTGTACAAAGAGCATTTAAAATTCAAATTTGATGTATTGCATACAAGATTTTATTTTCACGAAATATGTTACATTGTAACAATTTGTATGCGTATCTTTGTTCTCGATGAGCGTCCTATGTATTTTAGACACACTTTCGATAGGTGTTTGACATATCTTGATTTAATCATGGTGTCAATTTTCAATTCATTTAATTGGAACTTAGCGGTAATTTTTGTTTTCTGTTATTTTCCTTTGACCATTGCCCATTGGTTTTCAATAGGGTTCGTATCCGAACTGTTACCACGCCAGGGAAGAACATCAATAGCTTACTTCTTTAAAAACCTCTTTAATAGTAATAGCTCGGCTAAAGCGCGGAGCTCCATCTGCATAAAAATGTTTTCTGCTCTTGAATGCCAATGACGTGCTTACGCTTCAAAATATTCAATTACTGATCCTGCCTAGTATTTTCTAAATTATACAGCCTCCCAGGATCACTTGTAAGAAATTGATGGAAAAAAACCAACAGAAATTGTCTTTAGTTTAATAGTATTCCTAGAGTTGTAATGTTTTGAATTAACTTGTTTCTGTATTTCACCCTTTTCGTACCATCTTTAATTGATATCTTAAAGTGTATTCAGTTTATGTATCTCATGAAATTTTATTTCTTTGCTTTCATTTATTTATAAAAATTGCACATATATTTATAAACATTGCATTTCGCTATATTTTCACATTTAATATTTGTATTTTGTTTGGGGCGAAAAGAATTGTTTTATATGTACTTACATTGGAATAATGCAAAAAATATCCGTGTAAAGTTTCTGAACAAGTTCTGTAGCGAAAACATTGAAGAGGACTGCGAGGGAGAATTGTGAGAATAGAGGGCGTGACCGCTTGGCAGGCGTAAATGCTTGGCGCTCTCCTCAGCGTCTCTCCGGTCGTGGCCGTTGCACGCGCCCCACCGACCACCTGGAAATGTCGGTCCCGTTGGCCGGCCTTGGCGCCGCACGGCCCGCGCCCGCGTCCACTCGCCGGCACTTGCCCGCCTCCAGCAGCCCGCACCCGCCGCCTCCGCTCCCAACGATTTCCTCCGGCCCTTAATAGCAATCGGCTTACCGGGATAAATGTCTGGCCGACCGGCAGTGATTACGCCGCTCCAACCCTGCCCGACCCTGCCGGCCGCCACGAACGAAGCGCACCCCACCAATCTCATTCTCATGGCTGTGGATAGGAAACGGAGCTTCTTTCCTTGGGGACAAAGCTCCCCGATGCCAGTATCTGAATATGGAAAATAATATTTGAATTCAGAAAAAGGTTGTGGGGGCATTATTAGGGACACTTTGTTTAAAAAATGTAAGTAAATTCTAAAACTATTTTCAACAATAAAAATAGCTTATCCTGACTTGTTTCAATTTCTTGACAAAACAAAATTAGATATCACAGTTTTATTCGTAAAGAACTTCAAAGTGTTATATTGTTAAATTTCATTTATTTCTTCAAACACCATTGTTTTGAGACCTGTAAGATACAGAAAGAGCGATTGATCAGATGGCATCTGTAATGAAACGGGATAAACTATTTTTTCTCGATCAGACGATATGTTAATATTACCAAACATTTGGAACAATTAAGTATACACACATATTGTTTCAGTTTCCCTTCATATCTTTCGCTTCGAATATTATGATAATCATTCCCTCTCACAATATACTCGTACATATTTAGAAGTGTTTCCCGAATGAGATAGAATGAAGGAAGGGAAACAGAAAGACTTACGAAAAATAAGAAACAATCTCTTCGTACTTGGGCGTTACATCTGGGTTTGATTCGACCACAATTCTGAATAGAAGTTTCTTCCAATTTCGCTGTACTGGGAGTGAGAAATCCCTTTTTTCTCGGGATACAGTATTTCATCGACCATAAATATCTCGACACGGTCCATAGGCGGAGCTGTGCCAGTAGATTCCAATTTACTTGCGCGAAGACGGGGAAATGACGTTGCGTCTCCCAATAAAAAGTATTGAATTCCGACACAAGGCAATGCCACCGCCGAATATTCCCCTCGAGGCAAGATTTTTGCAGAAAATGAACGGCTAATAACGCGCGCATTAGCAAGTAAAATATGCACCGGAAACCCCAGCCGCCTGCGCCCGCGGAACAAGTTCCCGGGGCGGGCGAGGGGTGGGCGAGGAGAGAAAAAAAGAAGGGAGGAGAGACGGCGGAAATCTCGCGCCTGTTTTGTGTTATTTTATTTTGCGCGATTAAAAAAAGGTTTTTTCGAAAAGAGGCTTTCAAAGTCGGGAAAGAGAGTACTTTCATATGTTTGGTAGACGAGACGGAGTTGGGGGCGGCGCGGGGGAGACGACGGTCTGAGCCGCGGGGAGGGGGGAGGTCAGTTGTCGGAGAGTAGCGCGAGGGAGTGCCAATCCTTCCACGTCGCCCCATGTCGGGCGGCGGGCCTGCCACCCGGGTGGTCGCCCCCGCGACGAAGGCAGGGCAGGTCCGCATCTCCCCCCCCACTCCGGACTCCTCTCGCGACGGCGCGGTAATGTTTCGACCTCACACTGTGCACGCTCTGCCCTTCGCTGATACCGAATACCGATGCGAAAATATTAAAGATGTTTTCAATAAAAGAGAGGCGCATAGAGTATTGCTATATTAGTTACAGTGAAATCTTAGAGAAAAAATTATTGGGATACGTGGATGGTATGAGCTACAAATTATCTACAGACAAGGCAACACTACTCGTATTACTAAAAAATATTATGTGTATTGAAAGCAGAAATGATTGAAAAGGCAACTTGAAGACCTCGGGCGCATGTTGAGAGGTTGCTCAAATTTCTGTTGGATACCGAGAAATCTCGCAGAAATTTCAGATCCGTTAATGACTTTTCGATTTTTACTGAAAATGAAAATTGTTTTATTCTGGCATCATATCGGGAAATCATTGTTTTACAGACAGCTTATGAAAAAGCTGGCATCATTAGACAGGAAGGCTGCTCAGGAAGAGTAGCCAGTCATATATATTTATTTACAAATCGGCGTTTTGAAAAAAACGTTTTTTGGTATCGTTAGACATACAAAGGAGTGTTGTACTGGATATCCACTATAGTATGTTATTGGGCAGTGTTTGGAAACCGTTTTTGTTAAAATGTTTTAATGGTATTCCTGGCTGTCGGAAAGTATTTTGTTTGTGGTCGAGCAGTGAGCGTGATAATTTTTGGAACAATCATTGCTGTAGTTTTTTGTCGGAGCGTTTTTGCTGTCTCATAGTAATAATGTTACGGCAAAAACTAATTCTGTGTTTAATATATTTTTACGCTCGATTCGATACTGTTGAATAAATTCCGCCTGAAATGGAAATTAATTTGGATTGTGACGTCAATGGATACACACATGCGACACAGACACAGAGTTTCGTATAACAATATATTTTATTAACAAAGGATAACAAAACCAAATATATACACTTAATAATTCTACTTACAGCACTAGCTCTGATAGCCCTACTCTCCCTGATCGCGGGAGCGATCGCAAACCCGATTGGTAGATGGTTTTGATTGTGGTAATTCGCCACTTCTACTTTGAAGGCGCGCACAAAGCCTAGCCTTTCCCGTGACCGGTGTTCACGCTGGGACACGAAAGTCCGTTCTGGCGCACGCAACGGCCTGGTTTGCTCGAATCGCAGGAGGCGATCTATCCGAATTGAGAATCGGCCGTGAATCGTGGCACTCAACGCACTCTTCCCTCGGACGCACGCACACAGCATGCGCTCCCCCGTGACCGTCAGTCACCCAAGGACCTAAGGTCCGCGGCTTCGTCAACTAGTGATCGAGCCTCGCGAGCCTGGCTCGCATATCACGCGTCGTGGGCCAAGTTTTGTGCACAACGCACGAGGTTCTCACTGTCTCCAGCATCCCCCCACTGGGCTCCTGTACACTCTGTTATATAGGCGAGGCCGACGTGACCTACTACGGTCCAACGCACCCCCTCGCTTGTATAACTGAATAGGCCGGATGACTCCCAAAGCTTGTGTCCCTCCGCGTTTCGCGCGTTCTCCTTTTTACGGAAAAACCCTAACTTCGCTGTGCTAGGCTAATCCTCTACCAATGCGTCCCCAAATAGATTGCCATGGAGGCACGCTGGCTAATACTTACAAGATGCCGATTTACATAAAAGAAACTAATTACACATTGATGTTCTCATTGCTTCTCTAAATAAACATGTTCATGATGGCTGTGCAATCGTTAATACTGCAGTTCATTTCAAAGTACTTGATGAGTGATGGAGTGACAGTATTCTCTCAAATTCTTTCCTTCCGTGCCATTGGCAGCGCGTCGGTTTAATTGCGCAGCAGAGCGTTTTAGCGAGTGCGCGTCCGCAGAGACTCATCTCCTTTAAGGCGTTCTTTAAATAGGAGCGGCGGTCGCCCCGGCCCCAGCACCTACCCTTCTTGCCGGCTCCCACTCCATCCTCCGACCCGCCTCGCTCTCTCCCAGCCCTCTCCACTCCCTCGCCCCCGCCACCCCGCCCCGTCACTTCCTCGCCCCGCCATTCCTCCGTACTCCCACAAAGCCCTCGCCCCGCACTTATCCCGCGCCCCCGCCCTAGCCTTCGCCCATCCCTCGTCCCCCGCCTACGACGCCGTCCAAACGTCCGCGTGGGAAGCCGCGGGCGCGCCGTGGGGCGCCGCCCGTATTTGCGCGTCCGGCGGAGCGTGCGCGGCCGCGGGGGCGGGGCTGCCGGCCTCTGTGCGATTAGCCCGCGAGGTTCGTATGCGATTCAGCACCCGTGTTGCGCATTGCGCGTGGGTTTTTTACGCATTTGGTTTGGGACTATTCGTTTCGGTAATCTCAAAAGTAATTATGAAAGAAAGACGTGTTGAGAAAAATATATCTCAAGGAAAGAACATTTTATGTTTCTTCTTCCGCTTGTAGGCGATTAATTTCACCTGGTGTTTGCCACCATGTGCATGTAGATGGCTGGTAGTTGGTATAGGCAATGCGAGGTGATACATTGTGATCGAGTTGAAACCATTGTTACGTCTGTTTACTCTTCATTCATAGAGTGAACACTTCCTTCACTCGCGTTCAAACCTTTCAATCGTGATGAGGATAGGTTGTTGCTAACAGCGAGTGCGCTACACGAGTCAGCAAAATATTAATTAACTTAATTAGTTTGTCTAAAACGATTTTAGACAAGTAATGTGATATTAAAAATTCAACATATTTTAGAAGAAAAAAATGTTTGTTGCGTATATTACGTCTTTCTGTTGAGACTCTGTACAGTTGCCGTACGGAGATTTTGAAAGACAAATAAAAGTAAGTTAAACCTATATTTACGTGTTTTTAGGCATTAGAACACATTGAATTAACTATCCAATCTTGGATAACACACTGAATCAAAAAGTACCCAGTGCAAATGTAATAAACGTAGAACGGTCATCAAAATAATGATGATCTGAAAAATCTCTATTTTTGCTTTATACTGATCTCCACTGAACTGCTTCTTGTTTTTTGCCTTGCACCGAGTGCGTGATTTCCAAGTTCGTATGTCATCACTTCCTTTCAAGCGTAATACTGTTGGGAGGGGACGACTGCCTGAAACTGAGAGAGAACGAGGGACAACTAAGCGGAACACAACTGCTCCAGCGGAGGCTAAAGGCCAATGAACACCGCGCAATCGCATCGTCCGGCCGTCACGTGGCGGGGAATAGGATCTCGTGTCGAAGAAACTCCACATTTAGAACAAAAAAAGAAGCAAGTTGTGGGGCGGGGCTGCTGCCACCGCAACCGCAGCCGCGACTAACGAACCGTACGCGCGACGCGCACGGTAATGGGGTTGTTCCGACGACTCGGCGGCGTGAGTCGCGGGAGCCTATAAAAATCGAACGGGAAGAGCGAACGGTATTAGCGGGCCGGCCAGCCGGTTGTCCGGCCGGGGGCGTGACGTCAGCCGTTGCACTCACGGGTCACTGGCCGTACGGCAGGCGGAGTGGTCGCCGCTGGCAGGGGCAGGGGCAGCGCGGAGAACCTTTGCGGGAATCTGGGACGAGTGCGGCGGGGGCGGCGGCCGGGCGGCCTTCGCAGTCACGAGAGTTCCGTGCGATATTTCACCGGCCTGGAGGGGAGGCGCGAGTCGCGGTGGGGGTGAAGGAGCAGACGCATGGCCGTCGCGACCCGTCTTACGGTCGCGCAGCCGCAAGCTGTGACAAGAACGAAGCTCATCCGGCTCTGCTGGCTGTGTGTACTTCCACAGTCGCCGCGCGCCAAACGCTGCGACCCACCCAAGAGGATGACGTATTTTATGTCGTTGCCGGGAGATATCACCGGGCTTTGCATCTGCTTTATACTCTGCTCTCTCAGCTTCCCATGTTGCATGATGAATCTGTTCTTCCCATCTCCTATAATCGAATTCCGAAACGTATCAGACATCGTCTTTGATCTCCAGTTGATTGGTTGGTTTCTGGGAGAATACATAGTTTTAAAAAGAAAGAAGAACTAGAGTTGGTATTAAACCACGAATATGAAGGAGTTTCAGTATGGAATTTCGATGTATGAAAGTGGAAAAACTTTCGATCCCCAGCTCGACGTATATATTACTTTGGTTGCTCCGTCAGAAATGTGGTAGGTCAGTTTCTGTACTTGCACGGCATTTACGAGGAAGGTTGAAGTATGTAGTACATGGATTTCATGGTAAAACGTTTGTTCACAAAAAAACTTACGACGCAAAAATACTCGTCTATTCTATAAACTCTACTCCTGAAACCACGTCTTGTAATCATAATGTCTGTTGCTGAATACTTTTGCTTTCATGCAGTCGAATTTCTGACAGTGAGTGAAGCGACTTCCAACATTTCGAAATTGGCAGTGTTGTTCAAGAAGTGTAAATAGCAGAAGAGTTCTCTCGTTTCAACTTCAGTCCTCGCAAATAAAGTAACGACCTCAGTTTTATGTTAGGTTTGAAGACATTGATTGAAGTGCCGAGAAAATTACGAAACGTTTTCTATTAAAAGACTGTGGCTGTAACGACCTTCAACGTATCCGGGCGAGGTGGGAGTAAGGCTGCGGTCATAGTGAAGCCGAAATATAGGTCGTTCGTTACCGGACGACCTGCTAGCAAAATTGCCCGACTTATTTCATCCGAAAAACACTCGGATGTTTCAACCCAAATCGCCCGAATATTCCCAAAATTCCGCCGTTCATTGTTTGAAACACGCAGTTTCGCAGCTCATTGTTCGCGAGAGGGACGCTTAAGACCATCTACAAGTATTGCTGGTAGGGTCGGTATTACAGATGACCTTGACTCTCCAGCTGATTTCGGGTGAATGGACCGACAGTCAATATTTCCGACTTCATCCGACAGTCGATATTTCCAGACGCCGACGGAACGGTCGCTCGGGTTCAATATGCTCATTTCCGTTTATTAGCACACGTTTGAACGAATCAGGCATATCGTAAGGTGCGACACCGGTCGACCGAAATTTTGGCCAAAATGGGCTACACTGTGCCCGCCGCCTGAGAGATGTGGATTGAGCGTTGCGTTTTCCAAAGTCCCGCCGCGACGTCGACGTTCGCGCTTCAAGTCGAATGTCAAACGAAGCTGGCGGGTGGTGGCGCTCTTTGTCTCCGTCGTAGAGCCCTCGCAACGCTTCGCTCTCCCGCCTCCCCGCGCCGCTCCTCTGCGCACACGCTCTGCCAACGCTCGCTCCTCGCAAAGCGCCTTTCCGCAACCCACCAGCCCCTCGCGCTAATTCCTTTTTTTCTTCTTTTTTGACATTTCTTTTTCATCCCTCCCTTTGTCTGCTCTAACGGATTTAGTGTCTCTTCTGAAGTTCTCACTTGTCCTTCCACGACTAGCCCATTCCGCTTCCACTGGACCCCTTTTTCCTGCTCTCGTTCTCCGTTTCTTTGACACCATCTCCTTTGGACTTAAACATGCGTTCTCTCAGCCTTTCCTCCCTCGACTTCTGATGTCTCACTTTTGCTCACAATTCCCACCATTCGCGTTCACCCGGTCGACGTCGCCCCCCTCCCTCGTCTCCCTTGAGCATTTTATTCATAAAGCGCTCTCTTCCCTCCCTCCCTGTTCTGTAAGCGTTGTCTGGGCGCAGGGGTGGGGGCAGATGCCTTCATCTGCAAACAGGCGCCTTGCGCGTACACTGTTCCCGCGTGGCATTTGCATCCACGCGGCCGCATCCACGTGGAGCGTGTGGATTGCTCCTCCCGCAGCGCTGCCTCGCTCCCCCTCTTCGGGGACGCCCTCCATTTATTTGCAGCCCCCGCGCTCCAAAGACCTCACGAGCACAAAGCAATATTCACGAACACAGTCCTCTGGCCAACAAGCAGCTCCGCTCCAACATAGAAGGGCTGAAGATGAAATGAGACGGCGTCATTTGTTGGACAATATTTGCCATTTATGAATATTTGAATTGAGCTTCCCTTGAGTATATACTGGCAGATCTTCAGTGGGGAATAGGTTACGTTCGTCGTCTGAAGTTGACAGATCATCCGTAAATCCTACGGAGAATGTCAGTGACCTTAAGCGTATCTTTTGAGAAGTAAAAATGCTATTCGATGATCATATACCACAAGAGGGTGATGTGCCATCTTAAAAACAATAATAATAATAATAATAATAAATAATAATAATAATAATAATAATAAATTTCCTTTAAAGACCACGTTTAAGTACTGATTGAAAACATAACAATGGTTAAATGTTTGATCCGCATTCTATGTACAGTTCATAGTAGTCTAACATTGCGTACATACTAGCACATTAATTTCAAAACAATTGTCACGTTAATTAACGATCACAATTCTGTGATAGATTTTATTTCTTACCTCATTATTAATTATAGGCACGATGGCATTCAGCCTGACATTACGCTATATTAAATTCGTTAGTCGTGGAATTATGGGGGTAATCCCGTGCCCTTAACGCCCTTACGGGCGGCCCTTACCGTTAGCTCTCCCTTCCGGCACGTGCCCTTGGCTGCTTGCCCCGTCCCTCCGTAAGTTACTTCCCGAGGGGGGGAGGGGGGCGGAGAATAAATTAATGAGGGCTTTGCGCCGGGGGTCGCGCATAAATTGGGCTGTTCGCTGCTCTAGGCCTCCAGCGCTGCTACCCTCCCTGCATGGCTCCGTCTCATCGTCTAGGGATGGGATTAGCCTGCTGGCTTTCGGGTTTGATGTAGGCTGTCGGGTGTGCGAAATTAGGAAATTAAAAACTCAGCTTCAGATGGTTCGGTGTCACATTTTTAACGCAAATAAGACAATCGTACTAACACACTCGCCATATAGAGTACTTTGTTAATGTAATAATGATTCTGGTGTAAAAAATTACGCTGTTCTAAGGAGATATATCTGCTTTACTCTGTACCAAGATCTCTCTATCTGCTTTTTTTCTCTGCATGAACCCGGTGTGGCGGAGGACAGCTGGAGCCATGCCCTTCAAATGATGTGGTCTAAACTCGGAATGTGTCCCGGAGGTACATTACGTATTGATACGTTGCGTACTCAAAATGCAGGTCTCACATTGTGTAATGATCCACGCACCAAGGATCACATGGCATATTTCAGTGACTTTCTTTGCTTATACAATTACCAGCGATCTCTTATAATCCTACAAGAGATTTCACCCAAGATCTGTTCTTTCATTAATTTCATGTAGGTTTTTAATGCAAGTCTTATTTAGGGCTACTGACTTATTAATAAAATTCTACAACTCTTTAATACAGTTATTTTTTTTCAAGATACCGCAAACAAATATCGCGCAGTTATTAGCATTAAAATTATTTCCGTGGTAATTAAGGTACATTGAAAAGAGGAAAACAATTTCTAGAAATGATACATGATCTGGTGTAAGTTTATTGTTCGCAACGACTACCGTTTTTCTCCCTTTTGGTAAATACGTAGAATAATTATAGACGTTGTCATTGCCAACAATATTGCCAATGTGCCAATATTGCCAAATTGCAATAGTGCCAATGAATATTGTTGGCAATGACAACGTCTATAATTATTTCATGAAAAATGCCAACGATAACACACCACAACACCTAAATACGTAGAATACCTTAAACGTCCTTTGTGCGAAGCCCGTTGCCGCAAGTGGAGGTAGCCGGGGAGCCGGCCTGAGGCGGCAGCCATCGAGTGCGATGGCGCGCGAACGCAAATGTTGAACGGTCGGATGGGCCCGTGGCGCATCGCGTCGCATCGCATCGCATCGCGTCGTGACGGATGGCGCCGCCGCGTGCAGCAGGTGCGCGCTGTTTATTGCGGGGCGTTAATGCCCTTTATCTCGCGCCGCGTGGCGCGCGCACGCCCCGCGCCGTCAAACGCTCGCGCCCGCGCGCGGCGAAGATGAAGTGGTGTCTGCGGGGCGGGGAGGGGGGAGGCTTCGCGAGGCGCCCCTGCGAAGCCGCACAAGTGCGCGCGCCCGCCCGCCGCTCCTCCTCGCCAGCCGCAAACGGCTCAAGTGCTGCGGAGGGAGAGGGAAGCGCTCGTAAAATAAGTAGATGGATGCGTGGAAATGCCTTTACAGAACAGAGGAACCATTCTCGTGTTTGATCGTGATAAAAATTGTAGGATTATACATCGGGTATATCACGTGATATATGCTTGTAGAAGCGAAGCGATTTCTTATCTACTCGAAGCGTGCAAGCTTTTAAACCTGAACTCTTAACCTGAATCTGAATTTTTAAAACCAATTTCTCTTCTTCACAAAGTCATAATAATAAACTTACAACAATTACTGTAGAATATCGTACGTAGAAAATATTGTGAAGGATTTTTCACACACTGACATTTAAATAACACATTATTTTTCTTCTAAAATGTCGCAATACAAAATGAGAAACTATTTGTTTTTTTGGGTAATGTAATTGCATAATACCAACATGCTAATATTTCTGGTACGTAAAATATGGAGGTATTTCTAGCGAAAATTGGTTTAGTGACAAATATTTCCATTTACAAATCTTTCACGTAATAGCCACACATTATTTTCTTGGTTGTATGTTTATTGCAAGAAATTCATCATCGGATTAAAAGAGGAAGTAGTGTGCCTCTCCATCTCTTCGGAGATAAGATTTCCTTGCGCTTACTTTCTAATGTGCAGGTGGTGAATGCAGTTCTGCTATGGCATTTTATTGAGCGCACATCTTGCTACTAGTCCTGCTCTGAGAAAGCCGTAGAGAAACACGGCTGGCGAATGCCGCCGGTCTAGGCATTCGAAACGGACCGTGGCAAACTTTCTAAAGCGTCGGTCATCCACGAGGGAAGCGAGAAACTGAGATAACTGAAAGGCGGTCGCGCTGGGTGGAGAATGCGCGGGGAGTCTGGGGCGATAGCGACGATGAACACGAGAAGCGAGTCGGGCTTCGGAGGGCGAAGGAAGGCGAGCGGCGGAGTGGCGGACGGCTGGCAGCAGTGGCGGCGTGGCGAGCCGAACAAGTTCTGGGCGGCCGCCGCGAACGCCGCGTAATGGCGAGCG
>BOPP01000042.1:8131228-8148181 GCA_017312745.1 Gryllus bimaculatus
CTCTGCGCCCCCCGCGACGCGGCGCGACGCCAGCCTCACCCCGCCGAGCGCTCCGCCTCACTCCACCTTCCCCAAGGCTCGCCCCGCCCAAACTCCCTTTGCCTGCCCGCCCCTCCCATCCCACACCATCCCACGCCCCTTCCCGTTACCACGCCCCCAACCCCAACCCCCCTCTTCTCTCACATTCCCCGCAGCTCGCCCCGCCACGCCTCCGACCATGCCTCGCCTCTCCCCCCTCCTGCGCAGTTCCCAGGCCTCGCCCCGCCACCGCTTCCGCGTTCTCACTCCGCACGCTTACCCAGCCGCTCGCCCCGCCCACGCCCTGCCCGGCCCGCTCCGGCCCGCCCTTGCTCATCCGCACACCATCACGCGCTTTGCCTTACACAGCGCCTCGCCCCCGCCCCGCCTTGTTCACATTTCCCCAGCCTCGCCCCGCCATGCCTCGCCTCTTCACCCCGCCCCCTGTGCATTTCCAGCCTCGTCTTAACCGCCGCCGCCGCCACCACCGCTCCGTCCCACGCCGCCCAGACCCACCCCACCCACCCCATTCTCCCCACAGAACCCAACCCACCCACAGTACCCAACCCCGCCCCAGATCCCCCCCCCCGCCCCGCTCCAGCCTCTATCGCATCCCCTGCCTCGTTCGCCCCCCCCGCAGCTCCACCCCGTCCCGCTCAGCCTCGCACGCCACCGCCCGCTCCGCCGGTGCGCCTCGAGCCCCTGCACGCCGAGATTCCCCTGGCCGTGGCCAGAGTGGCGGCTGAGGTGCGGGGAGTCGCCCCCCCTCCCCCTTGCCAGCACCCATCCTTCCCCCTCCCTCGCCGCACCGAGGCCAAACGGCGTGCCCGTTAACGAAGCGCCACGCGCTCCTCCCGAAAAACGACGAGGCCTGCTCTTTTAGAGTTTTGCCTGGACCGGCAGTAGAAATCGTTAGGAGAAAAAAAACACTCGGAGTTTTGCCAGAGTATTTGTTACGGAAAAAATGGCAAGCGTTGCGCCATCGCTGAATGCGAAATGCAAAGTGCTTTCTTTAATTTACCTCGCTTTTTTATATCTCCATCACTTGAAAAATTATGACCAGATATACATCGCAGTCTTCTCTCTCGTGCACTTCAAAATGAGGAACTTGAACTTCTTAATGGTATTAAAAACCATTGTGCTGGAAGCTGATTGTTTAAATCGGAACCTTCGTCTTTTCTATTGCAACTTTCTGCCAATTTAATAAAAAAACATTTAATTTCTTTTTCTTTCCTATGTCCCCCCCGGTTTTTTATTTTTAATTTTTTTTTTTTTTTTTTTTTTTTGTTTCAGCGGCGCCCTGACGCGACGCCTGAGAGCGGACGCGTGTACAGCTGACGGCCCATATTTTGATTCGGCGTCCGCGACACATAATTATTCCTCTCAGGGTGCGGGGCGGGGAGGGGAGGGGAGCGGTCCCCCATGTGCTCGATACGGCGAGCGCCCGCGGCCCGATCAGAATGCGACTCATCGCGGAGGGATCGAAACGCGGGCCGCTTGGGCGGAATCATAAATCGAGGCACGCAGATACCCCCGCGCGGCGGCCGCTCCGGCTCCACCGACCGACCGACCGACCGACCCCAGTCCAGTGGACAGCGACGCAGCGCGGCGCGTGCTATGCGGGGGGTGGGGGAGTGTAATTAAATTGTCATGTTAAACTGACGGGCGGGCGCGGAGGTGCGAGGCCGTTTGTGGCGAGGCAGGTGCTGGTTGACGGGCCAGAAGCGGCGAAGGCCGTGTCCGAGCGGGCGGCGTGGGAAGGCCAGGTGGGGGAGCAGGTGGATCAGGGCTCGCAACGCACCGCTACGTGGAGAGTATGTGGGTGGAAGTGTACGGGTTTGTGCGCTTTCCAGGCATTTACTCCCATCCTTAGCATTACTGTACTCCAATTAAAACTATCTCTTCAAGGTTACGAGCTGGTAGTAGAAAGGGACATTGTCATTAAATCGCGAGCTTCGATACGATTTAAATGTTTGGTATTCTCTTCACTCTTTTCAACTCAGGATCTTCAAAAGACACTGTTTTAATCGAAATGTATGGTATGTGGCATGGCTTTGAAAAAATTGCAGATCGTAGAGCTAAGCTAGAATGAGGATGAGCCGCGCCTGCAATTTGCTTTACGTTTTCATATGTATTGATTAACGATTCTAGTACACAACCTATTTACTGAAGCGTGGTGTTGCCGAACATTCACGATATTTTATGAAGAGTTTGTTGCGATAATGCACCTGAACGAACCGGCTTTATGTGGAATATAAATACTGCATTTATCAGGATCGTTCCTGATGTGTTCTGCGATACCTAATGATGTTTGTATGTTGGGTCACACGCAGATAATATGTGGAATGCGCACCAACAAAAGCATTCATGAAACGAGTAAATTCCATGATTTTCGCACGCTCGAGGAGTAAACTGCGGTAGGATTTCACACGATAATGCTTCTTTACTGATTCGCAAAGACCTGAAAGTTCTCCGCGTAATAGCCAAAGTATGTTTTCATGTCACCACATCTCACCGACGCGTCGCCGGAACTCGAAGTTAATTAGGCGTCGTTCGTCATCGCCTCGGCAGGATAGGATTTCCTTCCTGACACACACGCGATCCATTACGCGTGGTATTGTGTGTCGGCCGCAAGAGCGGAGCCGGTCGCTCGGCTGGGGGCGGGGCCGGGCGGGGTGGGCGGGCGAGACTCTTCCAGCGGGACGCCCTGGCCGCGCTCTGGCTCTCTCCTTGGCTGCGGCGGCGGGAGGCGGTAGCCGCAGGTGCCCGCCCCTCCCCCGCCCGCTGCCGTGACAAACGACCGCTGCGGACACGCGCCTCGGCGCCGCCGCCGCCGCCGCCGCTTCCTCGTCCTCCTCTTCCTCCTCCCGCGGTCGGGACGGCGTCGCGGACGCACTGGGCGGAAAGGAAGGGGCGGAGGCGCGCAGCCGTTGCGGTGGTGGAGGCACGGATAACGACTCCACAACGCTGATACTACCAAGTCGATTTAGATGGAGCGTCTCTCTAAGGATACGAGATGGAAGGAGAAGAGGGGGGGCACTGTCGTCCAATCGCGAGCTTAAATATTAAAAATTTAAGTCGTAACGAAGCCCGCCATTCATTAACAGTGTCCCTCTTTTGTTTCCAACTCGTGAAGACACTACATTTGAATCGCATAATGCATTGGAAGCATTCCATTTTTGTCAGTCTCCATATTTTGTGGTGAGGCGATGGAGAGGGCTTGCTGGAGGAGAGGCCTAAAGCCATATTTTTTTTTTTCGAATGGTTCTCAACCAATCAATATTACTATTACTATCAATATTACTGTAAGACTATTTAAGACTAAAATTCTTTAAGTTTTTAATGTAATATTGTGCTCAATTTTTAACATTTTAATTTCAAAAGTATTTCTTTTATCCCAACTATATCTATAAGGCCTTTATTCCGTTTATTTACGGACGCTTTTAGTCTACAATTGTAAAATTTACTCACAAGAGATCTGCAAGAATAATATGACAGCCACGAAGTGAACGTACATCTTCAAGCGGAATTTTTAATATGTAAAAGGTTATATCATTCGTAATTCCCCGCCTCTAGATTTGTGCCTGCTTTGCTAACAATATCTGGAGATGGAAGAAATGGAGAGGTATAAAAAACTAAGGTGTCACTGGAGGGAAGGATCACGGAATTGTAGGGGAATGAATATTGGAAAAGATTTCTCAAGGAGGGAGAATGTAGGCATGGCGACAGACCATTCTTATACCATAGGTTGGGCTGACAGAATGCGGCCCAGAGATGGCCGATGATGTCGCGGCGAAAAAGAGACATCAGAGCTGCGGGAGAGGCGAGGGTGGCTTTGCAGAGCGCAAGGCTAGAAGACGAGGGAAGGGGGCGGGGATGATCGACGCTCAGTCATTCGAAAAGACGAGAGACGTAGGTACAATTCCGCAAGAGTGTGAAGGTCGGTGCGGCAGCGGGGCGCCAAGTGGCGGCGAGGGAGAGGCGGCGACGGCGGCGGAAGTGCGGTGGAAGGGAAGCGCGGGCGAGGAGCTCTCAGACAAATTGACGTGCGTGCCTCGGCGCGCGCGCGCTGGCTCCTGCCACCTGCCACCTGCCCCGCCCCCGCGGCGCCCTGCGCGTCGCCTGTTTGCGAATGAGCGGATGCGGACGAGCGCAAATTGCACGGCCTCGGAGGCGACATTCAGATTGAAGCTCTCGGTTCTTATGTCATTTTTCAGCTTTCATAAGTTCAAAAGCTTTTTTTTTTTCCATGAACGTGAAATCTTTGTATTTTACTCCCTTAACCTTAAAACAAATCAGTTAAATAGCGCAATAAAAGCGAAGTTCGCATTCATTTCACTATTGATCTTATACTTTTAAATTGCCCGTTCCTGCTGAATGTGTACGTTTCACGGCCCTGTATCTTTTTTTTATCTGCCCTTTGTATTAATCTCTCAGCCCATTCTTGTCCAGTTGGTTTTGTGTCGCCCGTAAAGCCCTTCATTAGCAGCAATGAAACTGCATCTTCGCCGTGTTCCGGCGGGGTGACAGCGGGTCCCCAAGAGCCCCTCTGCAATTACCCGAGACAAACATGCGTCCTCCGTCCCAGAACTGCGCTGCCACAATGCACTGTTACGAAAATGCGCCCGGCGCGGCGCGGCGCGGCGGTGCGAGACGTCAAGGCCACGGCGCCGAGGTCGGGAGCCATGCAAGGTTTCGTTGTGTATTACGCACGTCCAGTTGAGCCTGAATTTATAGAATGAAGAGAGTAGAAAGAATTGAAATTCAATTCTTGCGATATTACAGCTTTTTTAAGCAACGATATTATAACAAGGAGGTATTGAATGTCGTTCGTTCTTTTTAATGATCCTTCTGTGGTCACCATTTCGGCTCCAATCACTTCGTGATATAGGAACTATTATAGAAGCTATTGCAAAATTTAGGAAGCTGAACTGTCGTTTGTACGATAAAAAACCGCATTATTATGCACTAGACTTAAAATTAGAAAGAAAGTCGAATTAACTTGGTGGTTGCGATCTAATGTATTACCTTCCCAAAATTAAAGATTACTTCCCTTCCGTGATACTCAACAGGACGCATTTTTTTCAATTAATTTCTGTTTTGCTGTTAGTTTTGTTTTTTTTTCATTAAACGAAATAACATCAAAATCCCTTCCCCACTTCTGAGATCAAGAGCGTCGGCGTTGGGTGAACCTTGAGGATGTCCACGATTGACCGCGCTCCTTGCCAAATAGTCATTACCTGGTGGATTAATCCGCAATATTCGCGCGCAGAATTGCTCAATTACGTGATGCCCCGCCCCTAATTCCGTCAGTTCCCCGCCGCGCTGTTAATATGCTCCCTGCGACGGAGGGCGGGGTGCAACAGAGGGCCCGGAGGACGAGCGAGGTGTGAACACGGTGATTAAAAGCTATTGCGAGCGTCTTACGGCAATGGAGTTGATCGCTCTCGCCTCTCCTCCTTCCCTTTCTCTATCACTCACTCTCTTTCTTTCTTTCTTTCTTTCTTTCTTTCTCCTTTCTCTATCATCGCTTCATGTGAATTTTGAATAGATATAACCACACAGATTTTTTACATTCTCCAGTCATTCTGATCAGTTAACTCACAACTATTCAGTCCAAATTAATATTTGAATGCTGGAAATATAATGATAAATGTTAAATCCAATCGTAAGTTTCCAATTAAGAGGACATTAAATATTATTTCACAGAGTGCGTGTTGATAGTTTCAGACCCCAGGGAAAGATTTATTTGCGTCATGATTCTTTAAATCCATTTTAGCGCGAGTATCTCCCAAGAAAGAGATTAAGGTAAAGGATACGGACTTGGAATTCTCAACTCGCGTCGGAATTTTCCCTTAAGTCGGTTGCGTCTGTGCTAATAACCTCTCGCTTCCCTTCCGTTGCGAAAGATAGGGCTCAGGCGGCGACGTGTCCGCAATGCGAGTGGAATTCGTAACGGCGAATTTGCAGG
Organism: Gryllus bimaculatus; assembly: GCA_017312745.1. Taxonomy (NCBI): domain Eukaryota; kingdom Metazoa; phylum Arthropoda; class Insecta; order Orthoptera; family Gryllidae; genus Gryllus; species Gryllus bimaculatus. The sequence goes on from BOPP01000042.1 coordinate 8,137,218, forward strand.
GCCGCGATGAGCGTCGCATAAAGATCGCGCAAGTCGAGCCCTTGCTTTGCAGGGGTTCTTTTCAACCCACGCCAACCACAGCGCCACCGTCGCTCTTCGACTCGGTCTGTCCTCCCTCACCTTCACCCCCTCCTGGTCCATTCACCTTTGTGTTTCCTCGCCACCCATAACTTCGTTACGCCTTTTTCGCTTCCGCCACTGAACTACACCCGCTCCACCGCGCGTCTCTCACCTGAACGACCTTCCTACTGTTCGCCGGAGCGGGAAACCTTTCCCAGCCTTGTCGCTCACTTCCTTCCTCCGTTCCATTCTCGTCTCCATCCTCACGCGAGAGTACGCGACACACAGCGGCAGCGGCGGCTGCTGCCCGTCGCGACAATTGTATGCAAACGAAATCCAACTCGGCAACGGTGGACACCTCCACGCGACACACCCCTTGGCTACGTTCGCAGAATTAATGCTTCGGTCCGCACTCTGCCTTCACTCGGCTCCTTGCGGAGCTTTTTTCCGAGCGGTGAGCGAGAAACAAAGCCCGGTATTTGTTACTGAGGTGACGGTCTCACCGCTACCTTCTCGCTGAAATGCCTCTCTACATTTGCTATCGTTTTTAGTTCCGGTCACAGCTTCTGCCCGAGAGCCAGATACTTAGTGTGAGGTGTATGTTCTGCCTTTTTTCTTTAACCCATACGAATAAGATTCATTCATGTTTTGTTGTAATACCTGAATATTCCGAGTCAGTCCATATGTATGATGAAACGTAACATGTGACACAGTTACAAAACAATATTTAAGATTCATAACAACGACCACAAAAAACTAATTGAACTTTTTTTAAACTAACTTAATGTTAGAAAATTACGTGAATTATAATGGAGCGCTCTTGAAACTCAGCCGCTTCTCCTATAAATAAGCACTACGTGATGGTGTCTGATGTAAATCATGGAACCTACGGAAAAATTAGACAATTGCTTTGTAGATGCAAGTGAACATTTTTGTAAAGGGTTTAAATGGGTTTCCTAAAAATGAATATAACATCGGACTAACTATGATCCCATAAATTGAAGTATTTGAATATTCGCGTTAACAACGTTGGAGCAAAAATATCGAGTATCACTGAAACAACAATTTCGAGGGTTCTCATCTTCTATACCCAAGCCGACAAGAAATATACTAAGTTGGATTTGCGTTCAAAATTACAAACCTTCATAATTACAATTATTCACCTTTATACTGAATAACACATACGTAAGTATGAGTTAAAAATATTCAGAATATCTAATCATTAAATGATCTAATAATTGAATAAAATGGTTAACGAGTGAAAATAATGTATTAATCGAATGTTCAAGTTACGTAAATAAAACGACGAAAGAACTTAATGTTAATATTTAAAACCTGCAAAACCAGATTTAATTGTGGTCTTAGAAAACTAAATAGGCTTGTGTTGCTGAAAGAAGTTTGTGAACCCATTTCTGATAATTGACCCTTCACAAATCACTTTACAAGGTCTGATTTAAACGTTCAAAAGTGAAACTGACATTTTTATCGTCCAACATTGCTTTGTAGCGGGTAAAATCTCGCTTGAAATCAGAAGTAGTAATAGAGTCCATCTTGAACCTCGAAAAATAGTATGGTGCTGTATCTAGATCTACTTTTAAACCCAATTTTTCGCTTAAAATTGCACTACAAATTAAAAATATTCGTCCAAAAATAATTTTTGAAAGACTATAATATGAAAAAAATAATCCGAGTGAAAAAGAATATGCAAAGCTATCGAGTTTAACTTAAACATAGGGAAAACATGCAGCATACCTAAAAGTTGAAAAATATAGATAGTAAAATACGTTTCAAATAACTTTCTAAAACCCTCATTTTGTATGACAATTTCACTGTAACTAATGAACAACCAAAGATGTAATCACATACAAATCCTATCCCATGTGAAACAAATACTAAAGGTAGTTATTTTTCCGAAAGCAATTACAATTATGGGCCCAATTGTGTAAATAGCCATTTTTTAGTACCCTCATACCGTTTCCTGGCTCCTTTCTACAGTAAAAAACAGTTATAGTTATACTCAATGATCCTGATGGCAGTATCCATCCAATTGCCATGAAGACGCATCCTGATCGAAGGCAGCCCCTGGGGCAGAGCCTCGATGGCGAAACGGAATGAAATTTTCAACCAGCCGCCTAGCAGCCTCCCTCGCCCTCAGTGATGCTCCTTCGCCCTCCCTGGCTCTTATTCGCCAGCACCCTACTCCGCGCCCTCGCTCTCTTCTCGCCCCAAATTGCCCGCCCCCGTGCACGCCCTGGCCCTCGCGCCACTTTCTCTCCCTCGCCTTCACCTCGCTTCTCCCCCTCCTCCTCATCCGAAGCGTCTTCGCCTCCACGCTCACGAGCCAGCCGCCCTTCCCTGCGCCGACGGCTCCTCTGTGGCTTACTAGCAGTCCCGAGACATATTTTCGCTTCTTGTCGACATTCGGTCTCTATCTCCCCGTTGATTTCTCATCATCTCTCTCGTGTCATGGGCGAGCCATGCCGATCGCCTTCGTACTCAGTCTTTGTCCCGAACCTTTTGTTGTCTGTCTCTGTCACAGCTCTCTCCAGATAGTCATCAGTGTTAAGCGGCATATTGGCTCTCTTTTATTTACTTTGTTGTAAATGTTCTTTGCATCAAATCTCAACATGCGAGGACCCCGCCTCCTGATTCCTTTTCTTACCTCCCTAGGGAGCAGCATTCGGCTCGGACTTCCCGCTTACGCCCACCCGCTGCTTCATTTGTTCCTACTCAGCTCCTTCGATGATTTTAGAACTCTTTTAACCATAACATATCTCTATCACCTCCCGTAGAATCGTATCGCTCTTCCTTACCGCATCTAATCGAGGTCATATATTTGTAGATAGTTACCCTTCCGTCTCCTTCATTCTTGGCACTGCTGCATGCAATTCGAAGTTATCCATTAACTAATCCCACGCTATCGAGTTCATAATTTTTGCTGCCTCTCATTTTTGTACCAATTCCTCCGCGGTCGACTTTCGTTGCAACCCCGCCCCTCCCCCGTCTTCCGTGATCTCACCCGCTTCTTATATCACCCGTCCCTCAAACTCGTTTTTTCAATCTCCGCCCCCAACCTGGAAAGATCCATGGGACCTTAGGAACGAGCCACCCGGGGAGAGGAAGTGAACAAAGATCTCTGTGGAAAATCTTCCCACTCCGCTATCCGACTGCAAAACTCCTTTAGAGCACGACGCATCTCCTCCAACATACTAAATAAATATATAATTGCAATGACATTACAATCACTTTAATAGTGATATACTAGCTACAGTTTGTTGACCATTGTCGGCCGTCCCTGACTCATCACTTTCACACTAATAAAGTGTAATGTGTGTAAAAATGTGTATCTATTACAGCTACGCATTTGCATTGATCGATTTCCCATTCTGTGTTTGTAGCTCCCTGCCCCCATTCCTACTCCCCGTTTCTTTCCTGCCTTATTCACCCTCATCTTTAGCCAGCCACACACCCGCACTTCCTTCCCAGGCATCGCCATGTGTGCGGCGAAGGGCGCCTGTGTGGAGGTGGGGATCGACATCGGAGGCGCAATCGCTGCCTCCTCCCCCATCCACCAGCTGTGCTCCATCCTGGCCCGCTCCGCCCCTCTTCTCCCCGCCCCGCGCCTTGCCGCGCCGCATACACGTCTCGGGCGTCTGCGGCGCAGCGCGGCAGAGCGCGGTGGTGTATGAATCGGGCGGGTCAGCTCGCCGCCAGAGCGCGCCGGGCTTCCGGGACCGGGTTGTGTTGCCTATGCAAGGAGGCGGCGTGGCGCCGGCGGCAGCGGCGGCGGCGGCGGCAGCGGCGGAGGAGGGAGGAGAATTCTTGAAGCGGAACGTCCGCCTTATGCCGCAGAGGCATCGCGCCATCGTCCGCTTCATGCCGCGTTCCTCCACCAGCCCACACGCCGCGCCGCCCCGCCCCGCCCGCCCGCCCCGCCCGCCCAGCCCAGCCCCCGCGCGCGCATTCCGGGCACCCTCGGCCATGCCACTTTCATCTTCGTATGAAGCATGACATGCTTACCACAAACAATCCTGCCCGGCGGTCTTTTCGTCGAGTGGCTTCGTCTTCTGCAGTTTCTCCGGTTGCACTTCTAAGTTGAAAACGGCATATGCTTTGTTTGCTTCAAGTCGTTCAATTCGTCGTTGGCGTGCAAAAATTCGGCATACAGACTCTTCCACTGTCGTGTTTTGTTCGCAAGAGCACGTGCACGATACGCGTATTTTTGATGATCATTGTCACTTCTGTGTTTCACACGCCTTGTTTTCAATTTACACAAATGATTTCGCCGGTGAGGAACCCACTATGTATTGGTACCGGAATTATTCCGGCCGGATACAGGGACATGTTTGCACAAATGTAGGAGCGAAGGGGTTCTGGTAAATAAGGTTAATAAATATAAAGTAGTACGTAACCAGCAGTTCCAGATAGCAATAGGAATTGTAATAATTAATAGGAAGGATTCGCAGGCTTTGACAGAACTATCATTAAATTGCAAAGGACTCAAAGCGTGCTTACGGTTAAATTGGGGAAAGCGGAAAATAAATAATGAAATTAATTAAAGTATATCTAAATTTTCAAAGAATGAAAGCCATTGAATTTGAAATGAAACATTCGTCTTTTACTCTTTTTTCCAATTCATTTGCCGGTTCCAATACTCTTTGGTGTCCGAACTCCAACACCAAGAGTGAGAAGATGGAACCTTTGCACTCTTTGATCGTTGTGTTCGTTAGCCTCACGGTCGACTGTACCACCCGGGAAAAGGAAAGAGAAATTTAGTTTAAGGACGGTTCGCTTGCGCATTAAAGCCTGATCTGGTGAGCTTGATTACGACCAAATTTTGCCAATGGGGAGGAGAAGTTGAAATTCTGTACCCTAAAGCAGCAAGTCTAAACCCGTGTGATGGCTTCATTTAACGCGGGTAATTAGGCTCTCTTAAATCCATCGCTCGTCGTGTTTAGAATCTTGGACCTCCGGGTATATCGCTTTACCTCGACTTCGAAACTTGCAGCGCCATTTGCCTTTAAAGCGGACTTAATGAAACTCAATTAGTGGAGAAGAAAACGAAAATAAGGTAAAGTGGAAGCAAGGAGGAAGCGAAAAAGTTCGCAATCCCTCAAGCCCATAATGGCATGCTCCAGAAACAGGCGCTGAAATGTCGCGCCGGGTACAATGCGATACTGCGCTCTTCCGTGACCTGTACGAGTGGCGCCGCGAGGGAGGTAGGGAGCAACTCATTCTACGCGGACCCGGACGCACTACGCTTTTGGCGACTACTCGCGCACTGCAGCCGATGGGGCTACGCGGCGCACGCGCCCCCGCTCGGCTTCCCCGCCCCACGCCACGCCCGGACTCCGACCCACTCCGCACCCGACCGCTTCGCCCTGCCCCGCTCCGCCCTGCCCCGCCCGCGCGCGCTCCTCCCGCCCTACCTTGCCCCGCCCCCTCCGCTTCCGCCCAGCCACGCTCCGCTCCGCCCTGGCCACCGCTCGCTCGGCTCCGCACTGCCCCCACTCCACCCGCCCGCCCCGCTCTTGGCCCCGGTCCAACCCTTGCCACCGCCCCGGCACTCCCACACCGGTCCGCCACGGCCCGGCCACTCCGCTCCGCCCCGTCCCACCCACCCACTCTTACTACGCCCCCTTATCCGCCCCGCTCCGCACGGCCCCGCCAGCTCCCCCCGCCCCGACTCCGCCCCGCCCCGGCTACTTTCGCTCCGCCCCGACCCACTCCGCTCCCCCACGTCACGCCCCCTCCCGCCCCACCGCGCTCCGCACCGCCCCGACACGCCCCGCCTATGCCTGCTCCGCCTCCGCAATTGAGCGTCGTCGCGTGGCGGGGCGTCTCGGGTCGCCTGCGGAGGAGGGCCCGTCGCTGGCGGATCTTGACGCGCCATTGTTCGCGCCCCCCAGTCGCGTTCCGCTGGGCGAGGGGGGGCGGCGGCGGAGACAGGGGCGGGGTGGGGGGGAGGGGGGCAGCCGCAGGCGTTCCATTGTGGCGGGCGCCGAGGTGCGAACGCGCGCAGGTGCTCCCACAAAGAGATATTTAGGCCGATTAAGTTCGTTCGCGGGAGCAAGACGCGGGAGGCCGCGCCCGCCCCGCTCGCGACGCCAGCGAGGCGTCTGGAGGTCTCAAGCACACGAGGGGCGGGGCGGAGATTTTCTTTTGTTGCCTTTCGCTGCTCCCGTAGTTTTACGATTCCGATTCCGAACTCGGGAATATCCTGTTCTCTTGTGGTCACTGTTAACACGTGACAAAAAATGAAAAAATGGTTATTGGGGAAACATTTTAAAATTTCAATTCTACTCTAAAATTTAATACTATTTAGGGACATTTAATAAATACTGCAAACATATATTTCATTCATTTTATTGCGTATGCTTCAAATATCCATTAGTAAATTTAAAACGATTGTATTAAAGTAGACTGACACTGAATACAGTAAAGGACAACGCCTTTTTTGTTGATGAGTTTTATATTACAATTTCAATTTGGGTATAATCGAGTAATTTTTTTTTCAATTGAGCGTGAACGCCACAAGAATAACAGATTTTATATTAAAAAGGGTTGTTTTCACATCTGTTTTATAACCAGAGTATTTTCAACGGTAATGCGAAAATACCGAGGCAAAGAAGTGTATTATAACTTCCATGATTGCCGCATTGAGCATGTTTTGCATTCACATAAAGGCCGCAAAACATGTACTAACAAGCTTTCGAGCCGATCCGGTGGCCGATATCGCTAGGACAGTAGTGCCGTAGCGATCTCGGTCCGGAGGATCGCGGGTTCGAATCTCGCCTCGGGCATGGTTGTATTTGTGTTCGTCCTTTCACCCCCTATCATCATCATATCGTGTCTCCTCACAGTTACCATACCGTTACAAACAATAGTGATCACTAATGACCTAGAAGTTGATGCGACCTTAAATAAAAAAAAAAATTAAAAAAATAAGCTTTTGTACATGCTAGGAACTTTGTGCCATTTGGCCATCATAGGGAAGTCGCGGGCAGTGTGCGGGAGCGGTGTTGTGTGGCAGGGTTTGGTTGGCGTGCCGTGCAGAGGAGGACGCGCTGCAGAGCGTTTGCTTACGTGGCGGTTTCCGTGCTGGGCCGGCGCGGGCGGCCGCGCGCTCGCCCACCTGCGCCGCTCCGCCTGGGCCACGCCCCCGCGGATCCTCCTGCTTATGCGAGGCCGCCGCCCGGCAAAAAATGAGAGCGCCGCGTTATTTGTGGTGGGAATTACTTGGGACGCAGGAGGCCCTCGGGAGCCGAGGAAATTAGCTTTCACTTTCGGGGAGAATGAGTTTTAAAAATATTGCGTTAGCTTTTGCGAAATGAAAGGGCCTCCTGCGGTGGATATGCAGTGTCTTTATGAGACATTTAAAAAAATACGTCACATCATCCCCGAGTCATGTGAGGGGGTTATGAAGACATTGAATCCTCTAAATTACAATTTTTATTTCGTAAAAAGGCAGAAGGATTAATAAATATTAAATTTTGTTTTAAATTCTGCTCATGAAGACACTGCAATCTTTTGGAGCACATAATAACACACTTAAAGATAAATCTTGAGTGATAAATTATGAGATAATGTATAAAGGAGAGAAATTTAAAAAATGTAAAATGAGCTTTGCATTGACAATTATAACGTGGCAAAAATATATTTAGAAATATATTATAATATTACGATAAATTCACGTAAGTTCTGCCCTCCTGCCACTCTATCTGTCTCTTCCTTTCTCACTCTCTCTCTCTCTCTCTCACACACACACACACACACACACACACACACACACACGCACACACATCGGCCCCCAACAAGGCCACCCTGCCCAGACGGGATGGCGGCCCGTGGCCGGGGCTGAGCGCACCCTCGCCCTCTGGCTTTAAGAGCCGCGTCGAGAGCGAACGGCCCAGACGCCACTCGGAGGGCGCGCCGGATTCCGCGTCGGGGACGGCGCGGGCGGCAACGCTTCGCAAGTTTGTTTAAGCCGCGCAGCGCTCGTGTTTTGTCGCCGCGCGCCGCAGCTAATTCCGACGGCCCACCACGCCCCTCCCCTCCCTCGGTCCGCCCACCCTCGCTGCCATCTCGTGGTTGCCTTTGTGCACAGACTTCCAAAACGCAGAAATAAACGCTCGATATTTCAGCCGCCGCGGTTTCCCCCGAGCCCGCGGCCTGTGGGCCAGCCGGCGGATGTAATCTGCGGAGGAACAGAGGCTTTTGCTTTTAGGAACGGCAGCAGGCGACCGCACCCTTTCATCGTTCTCGATGAGAAACCCGATATGCGGGCGCTTCTCACTCCACTGCGCTTGTAAAATTGACATCCGATATTCGTTACGTAAAAAATACGAGTAATTTATTAATCGGCTACTATTCGGATTAGTTCAGCAAATTGTGATAGCGGAATTATTTGGGAAATCAGTGCTTTTCAGGTTAAATAACATTGCGTTCGTTGGGGGTAAGAGGCGACGTACTTTACTCTCGTATCGTAGCCATATAACGCTAACACGTAGAATGTTGTCATCGTGTGAATACGCAAAAGAAATGCCTTTTTAAGAGGCAGTTTTGTGGCGACGATGGAATTAACGGAGGGACGATGCAAGGGATCGCGTTTGACGGAGATGGAGATGGCGGTGGCGTCGGGGGCAACCGGCCGGGCAGGGCGCGCGTGAGGTGTCACATTTTCACGGCGTGACCTAGGGAGCGACGGATTGTTTTTTTGCGCCGCGTCCACGCGGTCCCGATCGGAGGCAATTTATCATGGCGGCCCGCCGCGCACCTGTTCGTCGCTCCCCACCCGCAGCGGATGACGACGCTTCGCTCTAATTAATCACCGGCGCGGCCGCCGGACAGCCAGGGCTCAAAGGACGGGCCCGCGGTTCGCGCGTGTGTCTGCGGCGCGGGCGGGAGGGGAAGGGGCCGGCTCGCTGCGCCTGGCGCTCGCGTCGATGGCGGCGGGGATATCCACGATGTTGTCTGATTGATTGGGCTAATTGGGAGGCAATGGAGTCTGGATTTGTGTGTCCGGTCTGGACTAAAATGTCGTGTGCTCCACCTTCTTTCGCGTTTTTGGTTGTTGTTTTTTCCAAATCGATTTAACTCAACTAAATTCTGTGTAATGAATATTTATTCACCCAACCTTTACAGTAAAATATATTGCTGTCACACACACGCAATGTTCAAACAAAAACATACGCTGTTTTGTGAAACTATGGTTATCAGTTCTATATAGAATTAGCGTTTGCCAAAAATTTATGACTGGAAATGAAGGCCGACTTGACAATTTGATAACAAACTTCGTATTTATTAAATTTAATTAAATGTAGTTCACATATCTCCAAAGCTATATGGTGACAATAAAATATCGTCCGAAAACAGTTTGTGGTACGTGTATTTAGAACCATCAATGTCATAATTGTATGTTTATTGCAAAGCAGTTTACTGGGGCATTTGGATTGTCTTGTCGGATGTATTGTGATAATTAGATCCTGACATTTGTAGAGAAGCAACACAACATAATACAAGTAATCGCCCAAATACTCTCTATTTCGAATTAAAATGTAAAAGTAATATCAATACGTAAATATGTTCCAACGCCACGTGCGTTTTTTTTTTTCCCCACCTGTGTGAACTGTGATCTTTCCAAAGTTTGAACGAGATAAGTGAACTCGGGGAGGGTAACTTGGAGCAGCTGTGCAATGTAATAGAGCCAAGCGCAGTTTGGGGGGGGGGGGAGTCTGTGGACTCGGGCTGCGCGACTCGGCCCCGCCGTCTCCGCCGCCCCCGCCTGCCAGGAATGCGGCGCGACGGAGGGAGGGCGGGGGCGAGCGGCGTCCCCTTGTTTCTCTTGTCCGCCCTCCGCCAGCCGGTCCGGCGGGCGGCGCTCTTTACGGCGCGGCGGGTAAATCTTAAGCGCCGTTAATCCTTCCCCTGCCGCGGCATCGTGGCCGGGTACGCGTCCCTTCCGGATAACGTACAGCCTTCTGTTAAAAAAACAACAACAAAGCATTCCGTCTTGCTGTCCGTTTTCGTAGTTTATGCTGTAAGATTGTAATTATCGCCTGGCGTGGGCTTGTAATGAACCGGCATGATTGCGTTTAATTAAAAGCATATGCTGCCCTCGAGAAAGGACATCCTCCTTCCGCAAACCGGCCACAAAACCGCGACGCGATGTCAGAAAGCGGCCGTAGTCTAAACAACGGGGCTGCACGCCGCCTGCGACGCAGACGGGCTCTATCATGTTGCGATGCACTTTCTCCACGCGGCCTACATCGGCGCGACTTTTTTTAATTCAGGTCGACCCGCCCGCGCAACACGGCGCCCTTCGGAGTATGTATATTCGGCGCGTGCTCGGTGATTGGGAGGAGAAAGGGAAAAAGTCAGGGTTGCGAGGAGGAATCGAAGTTAAAGTTCGCTGGAGACGTCTGTGCTTTCGACGGCCGTTTAAGTGCGAGCCAACGCTAGATTTACTGGGGTGCTTCCGCTCGAGAAGGCGCGATTCTTTCTGACTCGAGGGGGGAGGAAAGTAAATTAGAAAACGAGCGCTGGTTTAATTGAAAGATGAACGGCAGGAAATGGGAGGGGGTGGATCGGAAACGACGTCAGAAGTTGACGTCGCGCAGCAGCCGGCAGCGGAAGCGCGTACTTACGTGTGTGCCAGCAATTTGGACGGTAACTCACGGCCCGTAGTTAGGCGTGGTAAACTTGGCGGCGACGTCACTTCCCGTCGTGCGTGCCGCGGCCTCCCTCGCGGCACGCAGTCACTCCGAGGAGGATGGGCGCAGGTGTGCGTGGGCGCGGAGCTGTCGGAGGTCGGCGGGCGTCCCTCGTCGCGTGACACAGCACAACACTGCACAGCACCGACGCCGCCGGCGCCCGCGCGCTCACTGCCGCCGACGAGCGACCGA
>BOPP01000042.1:8148204-8169733 GCA_017312745.1 Gryllus bimaculatus
CCGCGCTCCACGACTCCCCACGGCAGCGCCCGAGCGCTCCCGAACGCCGCCAACGCGCCGTCGCCGCCGCCACCGCCGCCGCTACCGCCTCTGCCCCCATCGCGCCTGCAGACGGCGTACTTGCGATACCAATTAGGTATGATTCTGTTATGGTTCCGCCACCCGGAGGCCGTTTCGCCCCTCCGCCAGCCTCATCCACGCACTCGTTATCGCTGCGCCCTTGTTTGAAACCGCTCTGTAGGTTTCCGTGGTGTCTCCTATGCAAACCAGGCGATTGCCGGAGCAGTGCCCTAACAAATGGCCGTGTAGGTCAGTCCAAACAGATGTCCACGATATTTCCTTCCACTTCCTTGCCCTAACCGCACCCCCATACTTACACATGCACAAACTTTAGTGCAATACGCTAACACGAATGACGGCAGACAAGGCGGAGCTTACATTTTGTCCACTCTAGTACCACGCTTCTGGGAAATACCTGGTTGGGTAATATTCCCGCAAATCGATGGGTAGGTTGGCGCCGGATCTCACTATCCAGTGCAAGAAAGTTCATCACCACCTCCCCCGTTGAAAACGTACGCTTACGCTTAATGACTAATAAAAACTACACTTTGGGGTCTAATTGCAGCAGTTGACGTGTCCGGAATCACCAATCGCTCGTTCAGTCAACAATAAACCATTCACTTTCCTGTTCTCGCTATGGAGTTGGACTAACCTTCTTATAATGTCGGCCGCCGTTAGTTAAATCCTTCTCTCTTACTCGCTTGTGGCGCTTACTCGACTCTCTTCGCACTTTGGAATTCCCATGTCTTAATAATCCATTTTCTTTTCATAGTTGCGCTCGTATTAAGTCTCTATTTTCTTACGCATACTTTGAATATTACTTTCTTTCATATTTTGTCTTCGTCACAATTTCACGGCCGTCGCTGTTTTTCTTTGTGTTTGCATCCTGTTGCAACCACGATATTCTTTCTTGCGCACAGAGGCATTTTCACCCATCGTCCAACCCCATCGCTGTAATTCGCTGGTCAGTGCCGCCGCTTTCGCCTGCCGAATCCTTCCCGCGCTCTTCTTATTACCGCTCGTCCGAACGACTGGCTTCCGATTTTACCCGATAACCTTGTTATCCACGAGCTGCGTCGACCAGAACGGCAACGGGCAGTTTGCGAATTTCTGACGCCCCCATCACCCCCGCCGCAAACGAGCGCTTCTGACAGTGGACATGAGCACCGCAAAATCCTGCGCAATTTGTCTGCGGGGCCGTGACGGATATTCTCTCAGTTTGGAAAGCCTTTCATCCCGGGCGGGGCGTAATCAACTCCGGCGATCACCCGGCGCTCACAAACAAGCCCCGCCCCCTCAGTTCCTATGGCGTACTAACAGCGGACGGCTTTCGCTCCCCGCGCCTGCCGTTGATACCCACCCGCAAGAATCGCCCCTTCGCCAGCCTTCGTGATCGTAGTCTTCCAGAACATCTGATACTGTTTGCCCAAGCTCAACTAATGAATGTTCAACATAGGCTGCTCAACACAAGCTTCTCCAAAACTAATATTCTCTCCCACAACCTCCGACCCTTCCACAATTCTGTCCTCAACTTTCGACCTGCCACACGCTCTGTCGTTAGACCGACAGTTCCGACACACTCTGCTCTCATGACGGAATATTTGTCTTCGCCAATTACCCTAGTACATGAACTCTCGCCTCTCTACGTATATTTCCTCTACACCCCTATTCACCGCACTTAAGCAGTTCCAATTATCGATTACTATTGGCTGTTACCTGGTGTCGTAACTGGTCGTATACGAGTATTCCATAAATCTGTCTTATCGCTACCAACGTCATTGTTTTGCTTAACTTCTGAAAGACGCTTATTTGTCCCGCAACTCCACCTCGTACCGTTCTGTCCCATCCTAACCCTTTCTCTTCCCTTCCCTTCCATTCCCTTCCCTTCCCTTCCCTTCCGCCCGCGTCCCTGTCAGGACTCCTCCTCCCTTCCCCGTCCCTTCCGGCCTCGCCCCGTCCCTCCCTCACCGTTTTACCACGCCTAGCCCCGCCCAGCCCCGGCTCGTCCCGCGTCCCATCTTCTCCACACCCGCCTCCGCGCCTATTCCCCCCCACCCGCGCCTACACCGCCCCGCCCAGGCCAGCCCAGGCCAGCCAGCCCAGCCCAGCACCTCCCAGCCCCGCCCCCCCACCCTTCCTTATCCATCCATACTCGACCAACTCCACTCCACTCCACTCCACTCACTCCACTCCAATCCACTCGTACTCCACGCGACTCCACTCCTCGCGACCCCACTCCACTCGACTCCTCTCGATTCGAGTCGCTCGCCCCACCTCGCCCCACCTCGCCCCGCCTCGCTCTACCCGACCCGACCCCCGACCTAATTCAGCCCAGCATGCTCTGTCTGGCTCGCTCGCTCTCCCCGCCACGCTCCACCCTGCTCAACCACCTGTCCCGGAAGACAATACTGCCTCCCTCGCAACAAATTACACACACAGTGCATGCGCCTCAGGTCTAAGGAAGTTGCATGAAATTGAATCAATGTTATACGTTTTAATGATACCAACAACAGAATACGATTTCCTTGGTATTATATAACCTCATTTGTCTAGCTATAGCGATCCAAACACAATTTAAAATATAACTTCATACTAAGTACTTATGAAGTTATTTGTCATTTGACACAGATCAGTGAAATTTTTTATGAATTGTATTTTATCTTAATTCGCATTTTGTACAAGAGTATGTTCAACAAATACGCCGGACTGTTTGAATAGTGCGGCTCCAGTTGATTCCAGGGGAATACGTTTGATGTCAAGGTTGCACATATCTGCTGGTTATAAAGCCGTTTCCCCGGTTGCTGATTTCTTATTTGTTTATTAGCTACGTGGTTTTTAGGAAAGTGCGATTTTTTCGTTTGTTCGATTTGAAAATGAATGGCCTGAAAAGGCAATGACTAGCTGTGAAATTTTGTGTTAAATTGTAAAAATCTGCAACAGAAACTTTTAGCTCTTTTTAAACATGACTTTATGGTGATATTGCTGTGAAGAATACGGCATCTTTTCAAGTGGCATGAACGTTTAAAGATGGTCGCCATCCAATGAAGATGAGGACCTTTCGAACGTCCTTCCTCATCAACCTACTATTACTACTAAACGACCCAGCGTTGATAAAATCACTACCCTGGTGGAAAGAAATGGTCGTCTGACTGTCTTGAAGAAGAGTGCTTGGGAGCTTGCTGAAGAGTGCGGGTATCAGTTAGATCTTGTTACGAGATTTTGACTGAGAAATTGAAGATGCACCGCGTTGATGCGAAATTTGTGGCCAGCGCTGATGACGAAGGAACAAAATGCCCAACGTGTCCGTCCAGCTTTGTCAAAAACTGCTTCATCGCTCAGAAGAAGATAAAAGCTTATTTTTCAAGGATCATAACCGTCGATAAATCATGGTTATGGTTGTGACATTGAAACAAAGGTCCAATCGTCTCAGTGAAATGGGTGAAACGTCTCACAGGCCCCAAAAATCCTCGCCGTGTTCGGTGATGCTGAGAGTTTTTGATGCTAAGGATACTGTTCACTGTATCTTCCCGAGGCTCCACAACGACGACTGAATTTTCCATGCATGACAACTCTCCAGCCCATTAGCTCTAGAACTCGTGAGCTTTTGGCCAAACACTCGCTCACTGTTCTGCCTCACTCTCCCTACTCACCTGACCCTTGCCTCCTTGCAATTTTTTTTTCTTGTTCACCAAAACTCAAAAGTCCCTTGAAAGAAAGAAGGTTTGAGACAATTCCCGAGATTTAGCAAATGCGACGAATAGCTGAGGGATATTTCAAAAGGGAAGCGACCAGGACTGTTTCAAGATGTGGAAACACCGTTCGGATAAGTGTGAGCGTTGGGGAGGAAAAGTACTTTGAATGGGACCCAGACATCCAAACTTATAAATAAAGTACGTTTTTATGACGTCAGTCCGCGTATTTTTTGAAACAGCCCTCGTATTTTTTTAAAACATCTTAAATTTTACTCATTGAAGTATGTGCGTAATAACTTGTGTGCAACAGAATAACCTGTCTCAACGCAGAACTAAAAAACAACAACAATGGAAATGTTGCAATGAGAACGAAGAATGCACTTGTAATATTGACTTGATTGGAACAAGTCGAGTTTTTTGTCAGTTACCTAGTTTTTTTTGCATCACCGATACCACAATTTTGGAAAAAATACATCACTATCATTGAGTTAATAGGATCGATACCAATACCGGAAATTAGAAACACCAACCAAAGTTTTGGTAACTTTTTCGTGGTAACTTATTCGCTCGGTCGTCGCACCGCGGGCGCGGAAGTCGGAGTCTGGCAGCTGGGTCTCGCCGCCCCGGCCTCCCCCTCCACTCCGCCGCCATTAGCTAATTCCAGGCGCAGCGGGCACCACGGCGTGGGCCCCGCGCTGCCTGACAGCTCTGCTCCGCTTGTTGATTGGCTGATTAGTGATTCCCGGCGCGTCAACCGTTAAGATCATTAATCCCGTGAGTGAAATGCATGTTTTTATCACGGGACGTGGCGGTGATCTCCCGATGGATAGCGAGATACTGCGCCGACTTACCCGGCGGCTAGCGGGGTTTTCCCCGACAAGGCATTCCCACCAGCGGGGCGCCGCCCCAGCCGGGACGTGCTCTAAGCTCTCGATCGATCTCCCGGCTTGTGTGGTAGTGTAGTGCACGTAAGTGCAATCTGTGCAAGTATGAGATGAGAATAGGGCAATCAAGAGGTAGGAAAGATCGCGTGCTGTTCATGGCGTATTTGTTAGGGTACTGCTCTGACATTCGTCTGGTGTTGGTCACGGAAAACTACCGATCTGCTCTGCACGAATCATGTCATAATGAAAAGGAATGAGCAAACTCATTACAACAGGGTTTTTTCGGAAATAATTTCATGTTACATCAGCAAAATTGGTCTGCTGGAAATCGATCAAAAATCTGAAAGAAAATGTTATCTGGCTTGACACCAAAGCTTGCGTTACCTACTGACTTCAGCCCTGTGCCATTATTATTTTTATTTTATTGTCTTCGTTATTGTCATAAGATCTTTTCATTTTCTATTATTAATGAAAAAGGGCACCTTCTTTTCATTAAATATTGTCCATAAACAACAAGCGTAACACATCAACAAAAATTAAAAACTGAACAAATACTAAAAATAATGTTCGATAATAATAATAAATAAATAAATAAACAAAACTTCAATACACAAAAATAAAGAATTCACATAATTAAAAATAAATAATTTAACGCACACTTATTATTATTATTGTTATTAAACTTTGTCATATCCGATGTGTACGTGGCCAACAAACTTTCGAAGAGATCCATATATCTCAGTTGCTCAACATAACTAAACGAACACCTCGTCGGTAGGACTTTCGAAACTGAGAAGCTAGAACCTCTAGCCAACTTCAATTACTCATGACAATGATTCGAACTTAAAATATAATTAAGTGATAATTTTGTTACGAAATATTACTGAAATATGACTTAAAGTATCTGAAATATTTTTATTCCACTTGTAAACAAACAGAGAAATGAAAACTCGTTTGACGAATTGTGGCTGATATTTTGTGATGTTTTTCTTCTTGTTTGAGAAAAATTGTTCATTGAAAAATGTGGATTGAAGCAATTCCGGTTTCTACCTTCCACTGTGTAACTAAAGAAAGGCTCCACAAATTGTGATAGAGCACCTGACTGACGGGATGTGGCAGCAAAACGTGCAATCATCCAAATAAATTACTCTGTAAATTCGGCACGGGCAATGACAAATTTCCATCAGGGGCACCTGGATTTGAACCTCTGCACAGAGAAATGTAAAGGGTATATCGCTCGACCTGTCGCCCAATGTCTCATCCGTTGCCATTCGACTAATTCGTTTTTTTGTAAGCCTTTCCGTAAGCCAGTCTTGTTAAAAATAGTTCGTATTAATTTTTTCAACAATGATCAGTGCCTTTCAATGACACTGTCACACTCGGCCTCATGTTTCTAGTGCATGTTGTTGAATGACTCACTTCATGTTGAAGCTCACTATTCAAATGAGTTATTGATTTTGATACCCGTATTCTTGTTTGAAGCAATTAAGTGTTAACGAAAAATCAAATTACTTTTTAGTGAATTCGTGAAAAAGGTTTGCTTTCTTTCAACACATTCATTATCGGAGCAGATATGAAAATGTGTGTAATTTTGTCAATATCGAAACGAAGGTATACCGAATGAAAATACTAATGAAAATTTGGATTGTAATCGCCAAGCAATCTGTTTTGATGAGTTCTTTGTCATTTTCTGTTTTAATAGTATCCCAATTTACATTTAAAATCACGTCAAAATACTCCAAAGTCACGGTATTAAAAATTGAGAAAGCATATTTATATTCCATTACAATGCAATGTTAGTAGTGGTAATAAATTCTGTTTCTTTTAATTTTTATGTCTTGTAATTTCCTTATTGAAAATAAATCCTACTAATACTATCCACATTTCTAGTTTAATTTCATTTTACTCAAATAAAAGACACGCGTGTTAGTGATAAGGAAATAACACGGAGAGGCTATATTTCTGGCCAAGTGTGATATTGTTTTTTTTAATTCCTAGAATTAAGAATGGTTAGGTGATTCACGAGCGCGAATGGCTTATAAATTTCGAATTAAAAAATTGAAATATATGAAACATGTATTCGGAATTCTCTAAAACTAAAATCCATAATCCAAAATTCTCAATATGGTTAGGAAAATTAATATAATATTATTTTTGTGATTACATTACACTGTCCTTATTCTAGATGAGATAATATACTGTTCTCAACTTAATCAATAAACAGATTCTAAATACTGCATTTTAAATATGTTCGAGTATTCAAGACAACACCAACACAACTAGTTACTCCTAATTTCAGTCACGTGCAAGTTTTACAAAAACTGAAAATTCACAAAGCTGAAATTCCCTGTGAAGTATTTTTCTTTTTTTTAAATAAACATTTTAGTTATCTTTTTGGTCTAATTTAACTCAATGTTTCCAAACGGATAATTTTTACTTGCCTATTACGTACTTACATACTGAAGAAAAAATAGTGTAATGTTGTAACGGAAGTGGCGATTTTTTGTCTAAAAAACTCGCATTTTGGGTCTCAGAAAGAGGAATAAAATGTTATTGTTACAAAAAAGGGAATAAAACTCGTTTCTGACTTTCCCCAATCGATCTGACCCATTTGTAGGTTCTGCGCATTTGAAACGTGTATTTGATGTTTGTGGATACCACAAACTCTAATATATTTACAAAATGTTCTCAAAAACGTCTCTGAATTGTTTGATTATTTTTTTCTCGAATAGAGAAAAAAACTTGGCGAATGTCTCACTTTCGTTGAACTCTCAGAATTTTTGAAAATTGAACATTGAAAGTTTGAAGAAAAAAAATTCAAATTGTTTCGCCGTCTCTCTGGGACTTAAATTGAAGATTGAAGTGTTTCTAATGTAATGTTTTTTACGTACAAAGATTATGTTGTCGGGCTTTATCGATCCGGTCGCCAAGTCTGAAAGGCCGTGGCTGCCTTGGCCTGAAGGGTCGCCGGCTCTAACCCCTGGGCATGAAGGTTTCTGAGTGTCCATAAGCGTGATCTGCTACCGTTACCCGAAAGGTACAAAAAGAAGATGAATTACAGTGGTCGTTATGTGACCATAGCAGTTGAAAAGCGATCTTAAATAAGTAAAAAACGACGGATTTCTTAAATGAGATCATTATCTAAAAACAGAAGAAAGAATGTGTTCCTCAAATCGTTGAATTTCTTAATTTCGATGATATTGAAAAAAGCACCAACAAAAGGCGAAATTATAGAAGAGAAAGCGAAGGAAATGAAGGCAGCTCTAACGAAAAGACAAACGGAAGAGAGTGAAATTGTGAGAAAATAATAAAAGTGGGAGTGCAGGGCTCAGCAGGGCCGACTGTGAGCCTCAGCGGGGGTGGTGAATGGTGCAGAGGAGTGTGTGTGTGTGTGTGTGGGGGGGGTGACCGGTCCTGGCGAGCGGCCGAGCGCGCGCATACGCTCCGTCTCTGCCCCGCCTCCCCCGTGCTTTCGGTCCCTGACCGCTCTGGCTGTGTTCCACGCCTTTCCCTGTCCTCTTCATCTAAAATCCTACGGCCAAGCGCCTCTCCTCTCAGCCTCTTTTCAGGAACCCATTTCCTCATCGTGTGCAGCTGACGTCACCGTAATTGATATTGCAACTTTTATTACGATTCCTCGGATTTAACTCGTTCAATATGGTCATTACCTCCTCTTAAGCATTAAATATCTGTTCTCTCTGCTCTTTTTTTAACGCTTCCTGCATCATCTCTTAAAGCATCGTAAACAACTCTTGGCAATAAAATTGTACGTTGAAACGTCTGATTTGATGAAAATTCCACGTTTTACTTGTTTGGCTGTTATCAATTACTTCATTTATTTAATTTTTAATGAAGATATAATTTCGTGCGTATTTGAATTTAAGCAAGACGTTCAGTTTATAGGTACTGCTGATAATATTTCTTCTATTTGTCTTTGACAAGCCTCAGGGACAGAACTACACCATCTCGCAGCTCTCGGCGCCCGTCATTCCCTCTACCCTCGCACTTGTCGCTGTCGCCTCCGGCGCCTGCGCCCTTATCCTCCCTCAAGGTCTCTCAGCTCAGACAGAAACTAGCGGCGCGGTCTATCTCAGCGCCTTCTCGCATTAACTGAAGCGCAGCCTGTGGCCAACGTTGTTGAGATGCGCGTTGACCGCGCGTGAGCTGGAAAAGACCGCACTCGTGTTCGTGCTTCATACAGCCATGTTTTGTTTTGTTTCGTATACCTTTGTTTCGATTACCTTAATTCCATATTCCATCCAGTTTGGTCTTTCCCACAAGTGCGTCAATTTTATCCTGCAAAGTTAGCGACCATTATGCAGAGACCCACTGAACAACATACACCCCTCTCCGTGCACCCTGTATTGTGCCCCTATTTCTTCGTCTGGTACTGTAGCGTGTTGTGTTTCCTGTATTTATGTTGTGTTTCGGAAGTTCTTTTAAATATTTTTGTTAAGTTCCACAAAGTCGAAGAGCTCCTTTGTTTTCCTCGGCCACTTAAGGCGAGCGCTGGGACGTTATTTTGGCTGTTATGAGTCCGGTGGTAAGACCGTTTGTGTTATGCACTATATACATTAATAAATGTTTGCTCGAAAATTTTTCATTCAATTTTCTATTCTTAAACTTTGTATTACATGGTTTGGTGTAAGAGTGAGCGTGATGACCCTCGCCACTAACTATTATTATTATTATTATTATTATTATTATTATTATTATTAATCACAATATAAGGGAATTATTTCCTGCCAGGAAATGCCTAATGCAGGGTCATGGGCTAAAAGGCTATAAAATCTAACCGCTTGTCTGTTATATGCTAATCTTTGGCCAAATAAAATTCCTGCGAAGGTGGAAATGAAGTGGATTGTGGGGTGCGAGAGGTCGCTGGCGCGGAGAATCGATCGGCGCCTCCTCGCCCTCGAGAGCGCGCGGGATGGCGTGTGTGCTCCGCTGCTATTGTGAGGTGGAGCGCGTGTTGGCGGTGCGCCCTCCGGGGAGCCCTCGCGGCCTCAATGGCCAAGTAGGATGCCCCCCCCCCTCCTTCGCGCAACACCCTTGTGGAGCAAGAATTCGCACGGGGTGGGGGGTGCCCTGCGTCAACGAACTGGTTAAAACTAGCAATAGAGGCACTTGTCAGTCGAACGGAAAGGTCGTTTTCTGTGGGTCTTAGTCTTTTATCCCATTTTACGTCTTGGCTAATAGGCTTGTAAAGTTTGCCATGACAAAGCAGTAGAAAAGTGTTGAGAAGTAAAGCTACAATTTGTCTGAATTTCTCTCAATACATTGTTCAGAAAATAATGATTGCGTCTTCTTAATTATACTTTATAAAATACATTGATATCTAATTAAGTTTTCTCTAAAACTAATGATTAAGCAATAAGTATTTTTTCCATACACGAATCTTTTTAAACATATTCGTCTGAATAATTAGGATATTGGGCTTGAATGAAATGAATTCAATCAAACAAATTATGGACGAATTTATTCATCTTATAAGAGAAATTGGAGTGTCTGTGTGAGATTTTAAAATAACTGTCTTTTAATAATAAAAATAGCTGTATTTTTTTCAAAAATAACTAATTTTTAATGGAGATCTTCTTCCCCATACGTCACATAGTTCTTATTGTTGTTGTTTTTTTTCACTAAAATATAATCTAATAATCTCATATGCGTTTCACTCGTAGATTATACAAAAACCATTTAAATTTATTTTACGATTTTTTCTACCTGTTCACGCTAATCTCTGAAATGGTTGAACTGTTTTCGGTGAGATATTCACTGAAAGATAGTGTTTTGCCGGGTAACTTCTTGTTTTGATTGAATCTTCTTGATTTGTTTCTTTTTCATTCCAATTAACAGCTTTATTCCGTCTTAATGGAATTTTACACACATGACCATCGAAACAAGAGAAAAGTTTCGATCTGAATGATATTTTGTGAATATTATTTTCTGACAGACACTAGCAAAAGCGATTCAAGGCATGCACAGCGTTCTAAAACTTCAACTTTTAGCACTAATCCTAAAAGTAAAACTATAATGAAGTGTTCGTATAAAAATTAAGTGATTTGTATACTTGAATTAAAATAAAATGAAAGTGAAGGCTGCCTAAAAAACAGTATGACACACGTGATAATTGTGATTTTATTTTGCTCGATTGCGCTTTTTGCCCTGCCGGCCTCCTGTCGCAACGTTTCTTACTCGCAAAATAAAATGTCACTTTTAACGCTCGTGACGTAAATAACTTCATATTCTATCCCCCATTTTTATCATTTAAAATAAATTTTATGTGTGCATTCTTTCAGTTTTTTTTTAATATTTGGAAAAAGCACGAATTGATAAAGTGAATTGAACTTTTCTAAAAGGACGTACAATTTCGTTTTAAGTGCGTTTTGGTTTTTTCTAAAAGCGCCATTAGGTTCAGCATAATTGAAGTTCAAAGTTATTACAAAAAGGTTGCCTGGCGTACTCAACAATACATGTGTTTACAGCTGCCCATAGCAACGATGATCGTCACAAACATGGCAAGGGGCCAGATGCGGCTGGGTGGAGCGGGGCGGGACAGCGTTAGGAGGGAGAAAGGAGGGTGGCAGACTAAAGCGGGGAACGGCGGAGCAGAACAAATCCCAATGGATGTGTCTTCCAATGGATACTCCGAACACAGTATTCATTTCTTTACCTGTCTCAATAGATGACTATGATTAATAAACACCCGGGCAACGCAGGGTGTATTTACTAATAGTTAACGGATATGTTTATAAATGGTAGTTCAGGGTTTTGTTTCGTGAGAAACTACAGAAACCGCGTCTGTGAAAGCATAACGTAATTCAATTTTTCTAGCCATGACTCTCTGACCCACTGACCTTGTTTTGTTGCCGAAAATGCTAAACTCTTCTAGGGGAGTAATGAAAGTAATGCTATGAATCTCGTTTAATTGCACACTCGACACATTTTTTGGGGTGAGCACAACACAAATCAAACGCCTGTAAACACTGCGCCATTTATTAAAGAAAAGGAGATTAAGCTAGCTCTGGACTCCACGATTTAATCTACTTCTCAATCCATCTTTCGATAAATCAATATACGTACTACGTAGTACTTGGATTTTTCTCGCTTTGGGGTATTATATTTAAGGGCTTTTGTTTGCAACACATCTTGATTTATTTGCCCATAAAATGAGAACATTTTTTTATTTCATTTTATTTTTCGAAACACCATATCGGATCGGTATTATTTTCAGTGCCGTTGAAACCCCTCCAATATAGAATACGCATTACTAGTAGTTTTAAGGATGCTTCGATTAAGTAAATTCAAATGTGAAAGTAAATCACTGCAAAAAGTCTCTCATTTGGTCGAGGTATTATCGTTTCAACAGATGAGAGGTAGCTGCGTTCTTTGTCCAATTTTGCAAGGAAACGAAGAGACAGTTGAAGAATGTTCTCCTATTAATGCGTTACATTTTAACATGTAAATGCAAGATATTTTCTTTTCATCTCATGTTCTTTGTTTCTGTTTTGATGATTTCATTTGAATTAAAAATTTACCAATACATATTCAATTCTGTCTTCGGCCGTCAGATGCTTTCGTAGTTATTGTCGTGAAATATCTTTTCAATTAATGAATTTTTTTGTAACACTCATATTATTATTTTTTTAAATCAATTATTCTTATCCTTGTTCATTTTCCTTTCAAGGTCCTAAACGGTACATTTACGCTTATGAAATTTATGTCCTTAGTTTCTGAGCTTACCCCGAAAACAAACTACTTGGTAGAGTAAAAACTTCTTTTTAGGTAACAGAATTGTTTTCAATTTTCACTTTGAAGAAGCAAAACTCTCTTATTAAAAATTAATTTATATTCAGAGACGTTTGATTGGAAAATGGTGGTTAAAGAGGGTTTATCGTATGTGTAGAATGACTCAAGAATTCGTGGGAAAGGCTAAGTTGAGGTTTCGTTATTTTAATAACTCCTGCTAGGAGAAGATTGAAGGACAGGGTGAAAACAGTAGTTGAGAAATGGATCTTGTGTGAATACGGTATAATTGTGCGTTGCAATTAGTACTCGTATTGTGCAGTAAATGAATGAATAAATTATTGGCTATCGGTTGCTAACCATCTTTAAGAAATTTTACTTTAAAATAAATTTCTTTCGTGTCTTTCTTTTCGGAGACGAACAGAAGATTTATACTTGATTACTTATTGTTTAAACTTATGAAAGAAACGCCAAGTGGATGCAGTTTTCCGATTCTTAAAAGTCAACTAGGAAAACACTATTAGTAGAGTTTATTATATTTGCATTAATAGACATTACTCAGTGAATACAAATAAGATTTCTTTGAAAATTTAATTAATGTGGGGATCTTTCACTTCTCGAGTTTCTTGTCGCATACCTTATTTTGTGAAATGTGCGGTAAATGAAAAAGGTAGCTATATATATATATATATATATATATATATATATATATATATATATATATATATATATATATATATATATATTGAGTGGCACGTAAGATTGACAAAAACTTGACCCAACTTGTCCAAAACAAATAAGGCAGGAATAAAAGCGGAAGTGTATGGGGCAGAAGATGGACCACAGAGGGCTAGCGAAGGGAAGACAATTACGAGAGTCAATAGGGTGCGATAAAAAGAGAAATGGTGGGGGCAGGGACAGTGATTGTTATCCGAAAAGCTCCGCCCTCTTTGCGATGGCTATTTCTCGCCATTGGCCTCCGCCACCTCCAAGCCACCCCATACCCCCCATCATGCCCCCGCAATATCCCATACTGACGATACTCACCACTTCGCCGCTTTTTTTATTCCTCACCCTCCACAGTAACCCGGTGGAGGCGGGAATTTATTATACGTAACAGTATTCAATTGAGATATTGCCTTGCGGCTTAAGCAGTTAGAGGGGAGGGGGGCTTTGTCTTACTATCTAAAAGTATTCTAATTACACAGTTAAAAATATAGGCACTTTGGCATCCCTATCTTGAGGTAAATAAGAAATTTTATCTTAACCCAGATATGCCTGAATTTTGTTTTTGTCGACTTTTCTGTTTGGAGATTTTTTTGATGGGTTAGTGTTCCTGTTTTTTCCTCTTTCCTCCCTTATCCTTTACTCTCTCTACTTGAGTCACAATCCGCCCCCGCTGACCCCATCCCGCTTCCCCCACTCTGTCCGCCCCCGCGCCATCTGTTGCGGCCGTGCGTCAACCGGCCGGCTTCCGCGGCCACCGCCAGGGCGCGCCAATGCAGCCACCCGACGCGCGGCGCCTTGGAGCAACACCACCTGTCGGGAACCTCCCGAACAAATTGAAACAAACTGAGCGAAACCATTCGAGTGAAATCTGTGGAAATAGAAAACTTGATTCTTTCATTCTTTAGGTGTGCAGTTATAAACGGAAAAATAACCCACAAATCTCCTTCGCATCCCTGATACATATGTAATTTTATTTTTTGCTTTATCATATTTATTCTTCCTTCTTTTCGAAGGTCATCAGAAAAGTGATCTTATTATTTCATTGTATTAATTACTGGTAAGTTAATATTGTCGTATTTCGTGACGGTCATTGTACTAACTTGATAATTATCTACACTAACCCTCATAGAAGTGAAACGAGTGATAATTAGTTCTAACTCGAATAACCGAGTAGGCCATTCCCTGAGTCCCTAAAGACGCTATTTGGTATCACCTCAATGTCGTACATTTACAGCACGATTACAGGTTTGTAAAGTGTTGCATATCAGTTCGGAAACAGAGTTGTATCGTATTCGAACCATCAAGAACATGTTTGAATTTTCGTATCGGTAATACCATGATTGCTTTGTTAATCGTCAATAAATTCCCGTAGCGACGAGGGGGTTTATCTAAGAATTTCCAAAGCATTAGTGATATTAATAGAACTATTAAATTAAAACCCAAAAAATTATGCCCAACTGACTTCCAAAATGCGCCAAATATTGAAAGTAAATGAAAACGAATGTTAAAATCAGAGGTAATGTTATAGTGCATACGCTGTTTATTGGACATCGACATAGCAATCGATGTCTACCGCCTTCTAAGATAGATGAGTCACAGTTTATGATTGGCCTGTAGGTAGAAGCGGTAAGAAAAATCTGATAGAAAAAGAGAAACTTTTTTTATTCACACCGCCCTGATTCTGGCATTTTGTATGTATAGTTAATCACTATTGTTTTGAATTTCACGAGTGGAGTAGTCCATATATTTCATTAACGACAATGTGCAGTTTTGGGTCGT
Organism: Gryllus bimaculatus; assembly: GCA_017312745.1. Lineage (NCBI taxonomy): Eukaryota > Metazoa > Arthropoda > Insecta > Orthoptera > Gryllidae > Gryllus > Gryllus bimaculatus. Next base: position 8,163,095 of record BOPP01000042.1, read on the forward strand.
AAGCAGTAAAGTTGAATCTCGTGAAGTATATTTGTCTGCGCACCGTGTCTATTTGGTAAACGATGAATAGAACAGTTCTGCAAGGTCCGCCCGATTGTGTTGTTTCTCCCTAAGAAGCCGCTGCTGGTTGGCAGGCACCGTCGACACGTGAATGCTTCCATCACAGGTTCACTCATGCGAGTTATGGGCTTGGCTCCGAGTTCTGACGGCGGGAGAGATTTCTCAAATTAATGCTCACGAACGGCACTCATAAAACTGATTGATGCATTAATGGATCCGGAGATGTTCGCCACATTTCGCTGAGTAAAATCCATCGAATATTAGCTTTAAAATACTCTGCAAATTCTGATTTGATTTTTGATAATCGTCTGTCTCATTCTCCCTCTCTCTTTCTCCTTCTCTCTTCCCCCTCTATCTTTCTTCTTCTTTCTCTCTCTCTCCTCCTCTTATTATCTCTTTTTCTTTCTTTCTCTCTATCTCATTCTGTCTCTCTCTTTCTCACTCTCTCTTTCGCTCTCTTTCTCCTCTTCCCTCATAGTACGAATTCCTGATAATAGATATAAATATTCAGTTGCACAATAATATTTTTTATGGTTTACTCGAGCCTTTTTAACCGGTGAGTTGACTTAGTGCTATTACAGATTTAATTATTTTTATTGATAAGGCAAGAAGATGCAGTTAAAGTCTCCCTCACAAAAACATTTCTACGGTACTGATGATAATACGGAAATTGGTATGCATTTAAGATGCACGAAAGTACTCGAAGGAAGGCAGGTTCCTCTCTCTCTCTCTCTCTCTCTCTCTCTCTCTCTCTCTCTCTCTCTCTCTCTCTCTATCTCTCTCTCGTCTCTCTCTCCTCTCTTTCTCCTCTCTCTCCTCTCTTTCTCCTCTCTTTCTCCTCTCTTTCTCCTCTCTCTCCACTCTTTCTCATCTCTCTCTCCTCTCTCTCCTCTCTCTTCTCTCTCTCCTCTCTCTCCTCTCTCTCTCGTAACCTGTGTCTCGAGGCTGAGGAGCTCATGGCAGGCGGCCGCCGCGCGTCGCCTATGCACTTGCTCTTGAAGCAGCCGCCCGCCCGCCCGCGGCCATCGATCGTCTAACTTGCGAGGCTTTCCACTACTTTAATCTACAGCGGGGCTTCCCGCGCCCGATAAGAAATTTCGAGATCTGAGTGCGCGCAGCTCGGCGCGATGTCGCAGTTTCCGCCCAGGAGAGACGCTTGCCTCGCAGGTGACTAGTCCTTGAGGAACAACTAACATCACCCCTTCCCCCCATAAAGGAACTTGTGACTAACTGATGGGATATATTTCATTATAATGATATACTTGTACGTTTTTATGAACGCATGCATACAAGTAGCTTTAATTATATGCGATTATTTATTACGTGGGGAAATGGAAATCGAGAAAGCTATTGAAATTATTCATTGGACATGTATTACAAGTCAATGGTATTCATTATGATATATTGATGTTCATAAACGTAAATATTTTGAATAAAATTATCTTAAACGGTTGACGGTATAAGATGTTTTATTTTTCGTCGATTAATGCTATTCACTATGCTTTGATATTTCACTCACAAAACACTTAATTGATTTAGAAAATTGTATGTTTGTACCCTACAATAATTTGTTAATCAGATCCTTGACAAATGTTATAAAGTAGGTTTTCTACTGAGGCTTTGTTGTAAATTTACGAAAGACGAGCGAATAAAAACCTGCATAGAAAATTGCTTGAAATAGTTTGCTTTCGTGTGATTCTTTTCTCAAATTGAAAGATTTTTTAAGAGGACTTTTGAATCGTATTATTACCTTTACCCCCACTTTATTTACGATTCCTCTTCAGAATCAAACATGTGTGTAGTAAGATAAAAAGGATATATAAATGAAGAATTGTACTAATTAAAGGTATACGGAAGTAATGACTGCATTGACCTTTTGTATGCTCTGCGCAAGCACACATTGATATTGAAAATTTCATTTCCCCTGTTAGACACGAGCGCTCAAGCATCTTCATACGGGTCATTCTGGCAGGTACTGCCTTTTTATGATTCGCTTGTTCTTCTTGAGCCGCATTCATCCTTGCCCTCCACACCGCGCAGTGCCCCCGCTGGCGCCGGGGCCCACTCGCCCGCCGTTCGCTGCGCGCAGACCACAGGGCCGTGGAATTCCGCTGCCGTACGGGCGGCCTTCCGAGCCCGAGTCCGACGCGCGATGTAAATCCCGCGTGCGGCCGAGCGATGCGGGGAGGGAGCGGGGAACGGGGCGAAGCCCGCGGATCGGGTGTGTGGCGACTGAGTGAATGTAGATTCTGGGCTCAACCCCTTCGGCCATTGATCCCGTATCTGCAGTTCACGTTCTATCCCTGGATTTGAGTGATTGAGTAGTGATTCCGGGTGCGTTAACGGCTATAGTCATTAGCCCCGTACGTGTAATGCACGCTTTTATCGTTGGAAGTGATCTCCCCTCCACTAGATGGCGAGATCCGACGCTGACCTATACATCAGCTAGCTGTTTCTCCCAACCAGGTATCTCTCACCTGCGGGGCATCGCCCAAGCCACGACATGCTGTAAGCTCCCGACTGGTTTCACCAAACGTATAGTAGTGTGGAGCATTTAACAGTTAGTGTGTGTTAGAAAAGAGTGAAGATAGGCAGAGGAAGGAAAGATCGCGCGCAATCCGTGGCCCATTTGTTATGGAACTGCTCCAGAATTCGCCTTATGATCGGAGAGACCACGTAAATCTACCGATCAGAGCAGCCGGCCGCTAGAATTCTCCTCCAGACAGTGACCCAGCCATGTAGCTGGAGAAGTAAAACCGGCGCAGTTGGGTCTCAAACTCTAGGATCCCCCGGTCAGAGACCGTGTAGTGACATCAGTTGGTGCCCTGAGCCACCTAAGTGTTGAGGTGGCGATGTTCCTCCCCCGCTCGATCGCGAGATTCGGAGCCGAACGTCATCTCAATCACGATCAGACGTAATGATCAGGTAAATCACTGAAAAGCACCCACCGAATCTGCCGGCGAATTCCCCTCCAGACAGCCGCTCCAGCAGCGAAAAGCCCCCGTTGGAAGTTGTCGGCGGAGAGGCGCGGAGAGCGGGGCCAGCGGCTCAAACTGTGGACCGCGCGGGCCGAGCAGCGCCAAGTTGAGCGCGCCTCCAGAGAGCAGCCGCGTCGGCAATTCGCCCAACTGCGTCTCTCCCGCGCCATATTACGTCTGCGCACCCCGCCTCGTTTGCTTCCTCCAACTTCCGTGCTTCTGCGAGAGCCGCGTTGCTTTAGGAAGCGCTGGCTCCTCTTGCGACACGCCTATCCGCCCTCTTTCTTCTCGTCCCCTGTTTTTATTTTTCCATCATTTCTTAACCTTATACTCACTTTTTAATCCTGTAGGAAGCGTGAAGAACGGTATATAGTGCTGCCTCCCAAATATAGGCGGAAATACATGTTGTGGATTTCAGTCTTTCACTCTTTTCAAAGAGTTTTCTTAATGTTTGTCAGTCGGGGAACAACGCTAGTGCCTACATTCAATAAAGGATATTTTCTTAATAATCTTTCTGGGTTATTTTAAGGTCATTTTCATTTCCCGCTTAATTTAGCACTTTTGATCTAATCTCCTTTTCTCCTGCTGTGGTTTTCCTCGTTACTTTCTTCTTCAACCAACTCGATAAGGCGCATCTCTTTTAGTTGTTTATCACTCTTCTTTCCTCTGTTCTCGGTTACTTGCCACTGTTGGAATTCATAACATGTGGTGTACATTAGACTGCAAGAGTAGGAAAAGATCTATATTTTTTTCTTGATGTGAAACTTGTGTATACGTCAGGTCAATGCAGATTTCCGTCTTATGATATTGTATATTAGTGCGCTTCTACGGGAAGGTTGAAGGTTTTAAAACACACTCACACAAGGTCGTATCAGTAAGTTCATGCAGTCAACTCCCCTGGGGGAGCTCTTCCGCGCTCTGGTAATAGTTGGTTGATGCCGATGTAGGTTTCATACATCGCTTTTCGGTTTTCCCGATGCGATGTATTTTAATTTTCTCTTAACGCTCATGTGCTTTGGTGCACTTTGTTGACTTCGTTTCTCTCAAAAGAAGTGATTGTGGTGCATCATAACCGGTTCACTCTCGCTCATCGTTTCTTTATTTAGTTTTTGGCACAGTTTTGTAGGTATTTACAATATTTACACGTGTATATTTACAGTGACTTAATCCTAACTTACGAAACTACCCTCACGATCAAACCTCACGATCTTTTTCCCGTGTAGAGGCGAACCCCTCGCTGTCCGACCTGAGCCCCGGAACGAGATTAGGGGCCGTCTTCCCTCCCGGCGCTTCGCTCGCGGCTTCCATTATTTTTATCAATCGCGGCGGGAATTAAGGCGGACGTTCCCTTCGTCAGAACGGAAAGGAAAGGAAGGGAAGGGTCGGAGGAGCGCGGGCGAGACCTAAGGCCCCGACGTCTGCTTTTCGTCGCCCCTCCCACGCCTTGGCGCCGCGGGTCGACAGCCCCAACGCCGCTGATTAAGGGCTACACGCGACTGAAAGGGGCCGTTTGGAAAAGATTGCTTTCAAAAGGCGTCGTGCTTACGTTAGTTGTAGCAAAATTGTCTAGAATCGTTGGAAGTCAGAGTTCAACTGACGAGATATCCTCATGTTTTCTTCCTTTGTATAACTACTTAACTTATTAAAATTGCATTATTCCTAGTGTCATTGGAGAGATTTCGATCAAAAATTCTAGAATTTGTTTGATTTTTTTTAACAATTCAGTTTTTTAATAATTTAGTATTAAAATTATCTATATTTAGTTTGTGCACTGAAGAACCAAAAAATCTGGTGCAGCCATGTGTATTGAAAGCAAGAGATCTGAAACCGGTCGGCAATGACTATATAAGACAACCCAGTTGTTAGATCGGTTACAGCTGCTACACTGGCAGGTTATCACCATTTAAGTGAGTTTGATCGTGTTGTGATAGTCTGCGCCAGAGAGATGAGGCATATCATCTCCGAGGACGGGATGAAATTTGGATTTTTCCTTACGAACATTTCACGAGTGTAGCGTGAATAATCGGAATCCGATAAACCATCAATTCTCCGGCATCGCTGCAGCCGCAAAAATGTAGTGCAAGAACGGGACCGACGACGACTGAGCAGAATCATTATACCTGTCAGAGGTGCAACCTTTCTGCGGTTTCAGTGCTGGTCCATCAACAAGTGTCAGCTTGCGAACCATTCAGCAAGACATCGATATAGAGTTTCGGAGCCGAAGGCCCACTGATGTACCCATGCTGACACAAAGCTTTACGCCTCGCCTGGGCCCGTCAACACCGACATTGGACTGTTGATGACTGGAAACACTTTGCCTGGTCTGAAAGGTCTCGTTTCACATTCTTTCGATCGGATGAACGTGTACCAGTATGACGACAACCTCATGAATGAAGCTGGTGGAGGTTCTGTGATGATATGGGGCGTGTGTAGTTGGAGTGATATGGGACCCCTGATACGTCTAGATACGACTCTGACAAGTGACACGTAAGCATCCTGTCTGATCACTACACCCATTCATGTCTATTGTGCATCGCGACGGACTTATACAATTCCGCCAGAACAATGCGACAGCCCACTCGTCCAGAATTGCTACAGAGTGGCTCCAGGAACACGCTTTTGAATTTAAACACTTTGACTGACCACCAAAATCCCCAGGCATTAGGATTATCGAGCGTGTCTGGAATGCCTTGCAACGTGCTGTTTAGAAGAGATCTCCACCCCCTCGTACTCTTACCAGTTTATGGTCAGCATGCAGGATTCATGGTGTCAATTACCTCCAGCACTACTTCAGATAATAGTCGAGTCCATGTTGCGTATCACTGTATCTAAACAATATTTATAGTATTTCAAAACATACTACAATCGTATGGGGATTATTTTAATGAACGCTCCGTCAAATGGTTGATGTGAATTCTGGTAATAGAAGATAAAAACTGGTGCAACTGCAGATAGGGATGCTAGGAAATGGATATGGATAATTAAGAATGTTAATTAAATCCAAAAAAGTAAGTGTTCAAGTTTATGTAGATGCCGAGGACAGAATAATATTGAAATTAATTAAAACCAGAGTAGGAGTGAGATACAAGTCTGTGAAAATTGGAACACTAGTTTTTTAGCAGTTCTTGATAAATTGATGTCTTTTATGCAAGCATAAAGGAACTAAGAAGAAAATACTTGAAGATAATTGCATATAGGCAAGCTAATAGACAGAACACCGTGGACGTCATGTTGCTGATAATGATGAATATTTTAATTTAGAGTATGGCCGGTATTGGCAATCGAATGCCGTGGTTCGGCTGCCTGAAAACAAACGTTAACGTTCTCCCTGGAGCTGCCTGAGCGTTGAAATATGATGACGAAGACGACTTCATGACACACGATTTGATTAATGAGCATGAAGATGGAGGAGGGTATGGAAGAGGCAGGGGAAACCTCCCACGATTCCGGATAGCTTTCTCAAATTCAAAATGAAGTGTGTGCAATTTGGGCCCGGGCCTCTGAGAAAGCGAACGCGCTCGTCGTGACGCTAAGGCTGGTCCTGGTGAACATTGTGGCGCTGACAGTGATAATGTCGAAGAGTTGTTGAGTGGCTGCAGGC
>BOPP01000042.1:8187438-8209579 GCA_017312745.1 Gryllus bimaculatus
TTACGTAGGGAAGAACTAAATTATGCGATGCATTTGCGATATAGTACAATAACAGTGGGATGCAATATATGTGCTTGTGTTTGTGCGTGCGAGCTCACGCGTTCTTGTGTGTGTGTATGTGTGTGTGTGTGTGTGTGAGAGAGAGAGAGAGAGCGCGAGAGAGAGAGCGCGAGAGAGAGAGCGAGAGAGAGAGCGCGAGAGAGAGAGCGAGAGAGAGCGAGAGAGAGCGAGAGAGAGAGCGAGAGAGAGCGAGAGAGAGAGAGAGAGAGAGAAATTAATTGATTACCAAATATTTGGAAAGAAATAAAAAGCAAATTTAGGCCTTATTCATGATTAATATACGTACATCGAGTTACAAAATATCTACCTGAACTTATGTTTTGTGGGATAAAACTTTAAGTAATTATTGCTTTCAGTCGGTCCTAACCGTACACTGATGGATTACCGTGTCGTAGATGTACTTGAAGATCCCGAAATTATAGATTGAGGAAACAACCACTTCGTAAGTAATTTATTAACTGAAATATGTTCTTACATGGTTTCCTTAGCGCTAAAAGCCAATGTGGCAAAAGGATCAATCCGGGCAGCAAGCTGTTTGCGACTGCACCCGCTGCGTGCTGTTGGCGCAGCCGAATACGTAACTTTCTTCGTGAAGTTGGGGCGTCGTCCGCTCGCCCCACGGGGACGCCGCGCGGGGAAGTTGCGATTTGCTCATCTATCTTCAGAGGCCTCCAATATATCGGGAAATTGACAGCAGGGAAACGCATCACTGGCCCTTTTTGAATACAGATTGACATAAATACCGTTCTACCTCTTTATGCGTCGTCACCCGAACGTACAGGATCAAGGAATAAAACGTCTTTGCTGTATTATGTGTATCTTCCTTTTAAAAATTCAGATTTGTGGAGAACTGAGTATTAGTGGTGTTTCAATAGCACGTACTTTTTCGTAATATTAATAACGTATAACACAAAACTCGGAGTGACTCAACAGCACGAACTCTATTGCATTATTTCTAACTTTTGCAATTTTGTCCTTTGTTGTATACGAGGGGGGGAAAACAAGAGCTGTTTGTGAGTAACAGAAATTTTTTATAAATATTGCATTAATTGCAAGCAGAACAAAGGCAAAATTATGCGTTTTCTTAAAAAAAAATAACATTACCTTATTTAAAGATGCAATTTTGTAAAACCGATTGGGTATAAGAGAAATCATTATCATCAGTATTGTGCTTTTGCGATGTTAATTAATTGCAATTTAAAAAAATACAGTGTTTGCGGAAAAGAGGATCAACATCAATTTTCGAAAGTTCAGAGATTTCGACGAAAATTAAACCTCCTCTGTTATTAAACGTACTTTAGCAGTCCAAAGAAAATACTTAATCAAAAAAGTTGGAGCCATTTGTGAGAAAATTTTGAAAAAGTTGAGGCTTTGTCTTAAGTATCCTCTAAAATGAAATTATCCGTTTCAAACTCGCAGGGCCGCAAACTCATTCAGATCGATCGGAGTATATCAGTTTTGACGAAAATCGTCTGAACGGTATAGGCCAGGGATTCCCAACCTTTTTCGTTCATCGATCTCTCTTAAAAGAATTGTTTGTTCCACGTCATTCTTTATCAGCAGCGAACATAATCATAACACAACTGATTCCAAATACTCATAACACAAAGATAACAATTTTGTGGAACAATATTTTGGTAATTACCTAGTTTCTCAATAATCGAAAACTCTACCGCTTTTGAGTAGTTACGTTTATAATCTTCGTCATTGCGTAATGGTTACAAAATGTGATTGTTCTTAACGGATCATAACATTTCTCCAGTGCGTATTGTGGATAGTATTTTCTCCCGCAATAAAGTATCATTGTGAATATATTCTAGTTGTAATTTGTTGAGTTTTCTAAACATTTTTTTCCATTACTAAACATTTTTCTAAACATTTGACCGTTGCGTAGTCAGGTTCTTGGATGCTCCCGTGCAGAAAGTCAGAACGGGACTCCTCTGCAATAAGCGAGTTTTTACGAGTTTTAAAGTATCTGATGTAAGAATATGGCTGGTACAACTGAGAAAATAAGCATGGGTTTGCGATTTGTGTTATTATTTGTCGATATTCGTTTACGGGATCCTTATTAAGGGCCCCTTAATTCGTTTCTTCATAGCGACGCCCCTGATCCTAAGGATGAATGACGGGTAGGAAAGAAGAGCGAATTTGCAATTTATTATATATTTTGTTGCCTTAGATCAGACTTTCAATTATCAAGTTCATTTAATAATTTTATAATCAATAGGATCTTGATTATACCTATCAAAACGTACGTTCATATTGGGTTATCGACCCCTTGATCATCATTGACACTCTTCAAAATGTCATCAACCCCGTATGGAATCTCTGGTTCAGGCGCTAGCGTTCATCACGGACGGACAGTCAGACGGACTGACGTTTTCTTGTCCGTTTTTCGAAAATGAATCACACAGACCTGGACCGACTTTTTAAAAAACAACACATTTTTCGGTATTGAGGACACTCCAAAACGTGGGATATTGACTAAATCACATGAGCGAGAATGTAATAAACTTCCTATGGGATCAAGGAAAGTCTACTTTTTTTTATTAGCAACCTACAAATGTGTTTTGTCACAAAATTGGCACTCTACCTAGAACATTACAATACTCTCTCCCAAGAAAGTAAGTTCTGGATAAATATGTTCAGCATGTTGCTTTCGAGATCATGCCAGCATGTATGTTGCGTTGTATCGCAAAGAGTTGCATTACGTGGTCGCGTAGCATCGCGTCGCCTTACGTCACGTCACGTCACGTCACGTCTCGTCGCGTCTCATCTCGTTGCTTTGCATCGCGTAGCGTTGCGTGGCGTTGCGTTGCGTTGCGTTGCGTTGCGTGCCGTTGCGTTGCGTTGCGTTGCGTGCCGTTGCGTGGCGTTGTGTTGCGTTGCGTGGCGTGGCGTGGCGTTGCGTGGCGTTGCGTGGCGTTGCGTGGCGTTGCGTTGCGTGGCGTTGCGTTGCGTTGCGTTGCGTGGCGTTGCGTGGCGTTGCGTGACGTTGCGTTGCGTGGCGTTGCGTGGCGTTGCGTTGCTTTGCGTTACGTTGCGTTGCGTTGCGTGGCGTTGCGTTGCGTGCCGTTGCCGTTGCGTTGCGTCGCGTCGCGTCACGTCCGCCGACCACGGCGTTCCCTGAGTGTGGGCGGGAGGCCGAGCAGCGGCCGGCGCGGGCCCTCTCCGCCACGGCGACACTGCCGATCTCGGCGGCCAACCCAATAACTTACTGGGAGCGATGAGCACTGCGAGGTCGGCGGCGTTATCGCTGGACGAGGTCATCGGTTGCTCTCGCTCGCCGTCGCCGTATTGCAAGCGCAGCCCCCCTCCCCCTCATTGCTTCGGAATGAGTCCAAACACGCGTCTGGCAGGAAGGAAAACAAAGCGACGACTACACTTTTGTATGTTCTGGAGTTATGTGATTTGTTGCAAATGATGTATAAAGCGTTATAAGTATTTGGTAAGCAAATTGACAGTTACAATTATAATTAAAATGTTTTACCTTGCAGATTTGTTGAAGTTCTCGTGTGAGTAAACCATTTTTCATTCCGGAAGCATTACAAGAAATTTAGAATCTTACACTGCAAAACATCTCATTTTGTAGAAATGCATAGGATTGTTATAATGGTGAAAACGACAAATTTCATAGCTCTTTCAGAGAGACATAGGATATTACTCGCGTAAGGGAAGTGCGTGTTGCATTTTAGATGCGAGATGCGGTGCTCCTGCCCCTCTGGTACGCGCGGCCCGACGCTTACTTATACGCCGGCTTGCGGCGTTTTCCTCCTCCAGGTATCTCACTCGATGGGACATCATCCTAATAGGGGCATGTTCTAAGCGCCCGATCGTTGCCGCGTCGAGTCTGCCTGGCGCCCACGACCCGCAGCCGCCAGGAACAAGTGAGTCCCCTCCAGAAAATGCAGTCTCTCGCCGGCTCTTTGTCGACAGACTGCTTTGCACACACAACTTTATCTCGGACAATAGACGAATGGTGAGAATATAGTAATGTAGAGTTCAAAAGATAGAGGAATCCTTTTATCTAAAGGGGACTCATAGTATTCGCTCACGGGAGGCGAAACCTAACAGTTAAAATAGCTTTATCGGCATATGTATTAGTGTTTGATACTATTTTATTGATTACGGTGTTTTACCCAAATACAAAATAAAAATGCTGCCATTTAAGGCCGAAAGAAGGTTAGAGGGTTCCCAAATGAATTTCTTAAAAACTCTGTCGTATCTATACCGAGACAGAGTTCAAACGAGGGCATAAGTACAAAGTTCAATATTGATCGTGAGCTACATAAAGTTTTTAAAAAATTACAGAAAATGGTTCCAACATTTAAGGAGGATGCGGTCAAATACGGTACCAACGTTAGCTCTCCTATTTAGACCTTCGGCCTCTGGAGATGAGAGTAGGCATAGAATGAGATGTTCGGATCAATTGTGATTCTCGGAACGACCCTTTGCTTCCCAATCCCTGTAAAAGAAGAGCACGAAAACGTATATGCTTTTTACTGCACGCCTATAACGGTCTCTCTGAAACAGCTATGGAATTTGTCTTTTCCGCCATTAAAACGTTCCTACTCATTTCTACAAAATGACTTGTTTCGCATTGTAAGATTCTAAAGTTCTTTTGAACACACATCCAATTCTGTAGGAAGTTTACATTGTAAAATTGAGAATAAGCTTTAGATCGTTTTTATCGGATTGAGTGGGATTCTTTCAATCCGTTATGCAACTGCGTTCATTTGCGCATTCGATCTACATTGTTCCTTACACCCAATCGTACAAGAAAAGTATATACCCTTTGTACGGTACGTCTTTTACGGAAAAAAGTCGATCCGAAAATTGTTTGTAAAGTTGAGCGAGAACGATCTTCATCTTCAAGTGAAAAACCGTTGCCCTTTGTGTTCATGATAATTTTAACACAATTTATGTATCACGGTCTGAAATTGTTCTGAGAAATCCATCGCAGTACCCTCTAGCTATAAATAACGCCCTTTAGCATCAACTTCTTCCTTAACGAAAGGAAATAATTTCACACAAAAATACCCTCTGTTCTGCTGCCAGTCGTTATTAACTATAATAACTGTATTCCTCTTCCTCAATTCCAGATTACCCCGATAGGATTCTATGCATCCCTGTGTAGTAGTAGTAAACACTGATTCGCGTTTCGAAGGAATGAAATGAAGCCCAACTGCACTCATGAAAGCATCCTTCACTTTAAAAAAATGTTGAGTGTACCCGCAACGCGTTAGAGTTCTTACCGCCGGTTGAGGTTCCATTTCAAAATGTGACTAGAATTAAGTGGACTTGTTAACGCTTAACATTCAAACCTATATCCTAGACAAAAGTGTTACGTTTTCCACACAAATGAGAGTTTTGTTTTTATGCAATGTCGCTAGCACCTTGTCTCGATGCCCATTTGCAACAAAAAAAGGGGGTGGAGAAAGAAAAAAAGAAAAGAAAAAAGAACGTTTTCTGCATTTAGGTGCTCGAGCAGTGTTTCGCGCTGTGCGGAGCGCGCTGCGTGTTTTCGCCTCGCCCTATAATTAACGCTTCGCTTCGATCGGCGCGCGCGAGCTGATCGCTTTTACTGCGTTTCGTTCGGCGCTGCTGGGCGCACACGGTTCGACTGCGCGATCTGCACAGGCCACCAAACAAATTACGCCCAGTTGCCCGGTAGCGATGTCGAACGCGTGATGTTCGACTGTTTTCCGAACTCGCGGTTCATGTTGTGACGGTGGGCACGGAAAAACTCTATTTTTGTTTTTCATTAGTATCAGCAGCAAAATATACATATTTTATAGAAGAAAAATACCGCAAGAGAAAACTTTGTTTTTATCTTTAATCAAATTGGGATAGAATACGATGTCTCCGGAGGTGTTTTTAATAAACAAAATGTCTAGTCTAATTTGTTTTAAACTACTATCCTAATGACGATAGTGTTTTTTTGTTGTCGGCCTCTAATCATGGTAAAAGGAGGCTATCAATATCCATTTTTTAAAATTATAAAGTCGTGTAAGAGATTTTTTGTCTTCTTGAATTCTTGGTATTGTGATGAAATTTCGTTGGCGTTTACAATGAAATAATTATCTGAGCCGTCATTGCCAACAATATTGTTTATTACAATAGCAGCTTTCGATGGCTTAGCCATCATCATCAGTTTTCTGCTGTATGGAAGCCACAATGTAGTCGTCTTTTGGCTTACATACAGCAGAAAAGATGATGATGATGATAACTAAGCCATCGAAAGCTGCTATTGTAATAAACAATATTATTGGCAATGACGACTCATTTAATTATTTCATTTCTTCAATGTTCATTTCGCGATTTATCTCAAAGTGCAAAGTAAAGGCTAACAGTCTACATGCAAGCGGGATCTTTTATTTCCTTCCCAAAATTCCCTTTAAAATGTGATACTTTTTACGTTCTAGTTATCTCAAATAGAAATGCATTAGAGTCATCTGTGATCATGATTTTTTATCTTGTATGCGGTACCTCTTTGAAGTAGGAAATGTTAATGAGGATTCATGTATGTTCAACTGAGGTTATCGTAAATTTTTACTGTTCCATAATTGATGAATGAAGTCAGTACTTATCGATCTTGACATTAACTATCTTTTCGGATCCATCGAAATTCGACTTCGCAAAAAATATATATCTAGAATGAGACGTCACCTTCCAGTAAGAAGACCACTGTTCACCAGACAATCGTCACCAACATTACCACGTACAAATCTCAATACATAGTACACAATGCGTCAGTTAACTCACTAGATTTTCCCCTGACGATTACGTACTCCTCTGAGAAATACGAATGTGCCCTTACACTTTTCTTCTCTCAAACCTTCTCTCCACCCTTTGAGTCGCCCTCATTCTCCCTCATTCTCCGCTATCCTCCTCCTGCGCATACTATTCCTTCTCATCTGCGCGCATCTGTCCCTCAAATGAAGAAAAGAAAAAGAATTATCCCGAGGAACTTGGTTTTATTCCGTTCCTTGGAGGCCGCGCACTATTTCGCTGTAAAATATTCGCGCGCGCCTCCGTTTTCCTTTTAATATCCGCGTTCGCTCATAAAGTGTGCGTCGCACCGCCACCGTGCAGATTTATAGGCCTCTTTCGGCGGCGGCGGCGGCGGCTGCGGAGCCGCCCAGCGCAAGAGGGCGAGCCAGAGTGCTATGCAGTTGGCGGTACGAGCGATAGCGCGAAAGGGGAGAGGGGTTGGCACCCGTGTACAGGAGGGAATTGATGTGGCGGTGTGAGAAGCGATAAGCTCGTGTGGTGGGATGGGTTATTAATGTATAATAATTTATTACCGTTGTTACTTCTTGTTTATAATTTCGAATCTATATTACAATTTCGAATATATATGAATAAATTGATGGAAAACTAAGCTGCCTCTGGCCTTGTGAGAAGTTTCAATGGTTTCGTTACATATCCACGAAGTCTGGAAAAAAGGAATGAAACGGTTTCGAATTAAAAAAACCACATTTTTTACTCAATTAATCCACAATTTATCATACATATTATGATTGTATTCTCATACTCAGTACACTTCTGCTTGCGACACAGCGAACGTCATGCGATGAGAACGAAAGCACTGTAGTATTCTCGTGTTTCCATACGCTAGGTAGCAGTATTTTTGCTGTTGTAGGTCACGAGGTTTATTACTATTTCTTACACTGGAGATTCTGCCTACACCAGCGATAGTCAATAAATTGCTTTTTTTTTTTTTTTTTTTGCAAGAATTGTGACTGGGAGGTTCTGAGGTTCGAGTCCCGACGGTGGCATGATATTCGACACTAGCTACATAGCTAGGGTCGAATTCTGTCTGGACACTTGTAGCGGCCGGCTTCTTTGATCAGTAGGTATCCGTGGTTTATCCAATCAGTACCAGGTGAATGCCGGAGCTGTAAGGGAAGGAACAAATAGGCCACGGACCGTGCGCGATATTTCCTTCCTCTTCCTTGTCATATCATCTCCCTTGATATTCACACTCCAATGGATGACACTACCACACATGTCAAGAGCATAGCACTTGCCCCGCCTGGGGGCGCTGCCTCGCTGGGAGAGATACTTGGAGAGGGGAAATCCCCAGCCCACCGACGTGTAGGTCGGCGCCGGATCTCACCACTCAGCTCGGGAGGAACGCCGCCATCTCCAGGAATAGAAACATTCACTACATTAGCGGAACTAATGACCAAAGCACTTGAGTTCTAGGCTGTCCGGGTGACGCCGCGTCGTTGGCAGAGAGGCCCACGTTTCAGCCGAGTTCCTAGGCTGAAATAGATATAACACCGGAGGCGGAGCTTTACCGTGTCACTACCCTGAAGAAGCCTGCGATATGACAGGCGAAACGTCGGCCTCTCTGCCAACGACGCGGCGTCACCCGGTCAGCCTAGAAGTCATGAACTCGACCCGCAGAAGTCTATGTGTACATAAACCAAAACACTTGATATGCCTACAAACATCAATCAGTAGGTAAATAAATAGCATAATGATAATGGGGAAAATGATGCGACAGCAGTGGTGCAGTGAGGGGAGGAAAAGGTGTCGCGTACCTACTTGGCGTCCGGGAGACTGACATCAACGTTTCGCCCGCCTTTCTGCGACTTTCCTCGCGGTGGCCAAAACGTTGGCACCTGCGCCTGGGCGTCTCCCGAACAGCCGAGTGGTTCCTGACTCCGGCCACGGAAGGGTCCGCTCTCTGAGGTGTCGCATGTCCCTGTCAGCGAGACGGAGCGGCCGGCGCTCTCCAGCTTCGGCGCGGGAGGCGCGCACCGCGGCGAGACAGCGCGAAGGGGCTGGGAGGGAGGGGGAGAGGCCGAGGGGCCATAGCTTCTGCTCCGCCTCGAGCGACGCGGTCAATGGAGAGGTCGCTGAGGATGAGATGGCGGGGGGCGGGGCGGCTCGGCGGACCTCTTCATCTTCACTGCCTCGCGCGGCAGAGGAGCGAGCGCCGCTATCCTAACCAGCGGCATGGAGCACAGAGGACGCGGTTATCAAGAAGCAATATACGCGGGAGTTGGGTCGTTTGGATTCACGAGGGGGAATAAAACGACTAATATTAGGTCATATGCGCTTAGTGAATACGAATAGAAATAATAGGGAATTTCGATATAAAATGCAGTCTCCTTTGCAAAGAAGGCTTATTAATCACACATATTGAAATATTGTATGTTTTCGACTTGTTACAAATGATCAGAACTATGTCAATTAGTTCTTTATGATTTAACATTTTAAAAAAGGATCAAGTTAAATTCCTAAATTGTGTTTAAATATGATTGCAATTGAAAAGAATCGCATAAAACATTATTGCATGCGGCCTAGGCGTACATAATAATAGTAGAAATGAAGTCGATGGAGGAAAAGATGGGGGTTCGAAAGATGTAGAAAATCTTATTAAGAAAACCGTAATATTTGTCAAAACGGACTCACTAAAAAAACGGTGGGACCATATTTCATGCAATTCTGATATTTATAATTACAACACACGTAGAAATCACGTTCATCAAGTATCAGTACGAACAGGTCACTACGAGAAATCCACATACAATACATGTACTTTATTTAAAAGGCACTGCTAGATGGCATTAAACAATTGAGTCGATACACAAAATTAAGTTAAATGTAAAATATTTTATGCTGCATAACTGTTTCTATACAATTAGGGACTATACTAGTCATCAAAAAGAAAATAATGTTTATTTTAACAAACAATGAAATGAAATAAATTGGTTTACATTTGTATTGTATAATCTTGTTTAAAAAACACTTAACATGCTTGGAACAAATAATGTACTTCTGCTTCGGGATCAATGACCCCCATCTCGATCAGGTTTTTGTCCAGTTTCCCTGATGCATTGAGCAAATGCTGAGATGGCCCCTTGTTTTGCTTCTGGACGTAAATGCAGCTTCACTATGCGGGCGTTTTGAAATCTCCTTTTGCTTGTAATAGTAAGAGTAGAGGTAAGAGCGAGTTGCTACTTCGTAAGCAATGCAGTAAAATGATACTTGCAATTCGTATACCGATGCAAATAAATTTTCTGTAACTCAGAAACGAAAATGACTTTTTCAAATATTGCTGATCTTGCGATTTTTAAAATTTATTTTTATTTATTTATGTTAAACTTTTACTCATCCTTCAACTATTTATAGTCAAAATGATGGGAAGTGATTCTGGAACTCAAGAAAACGTGCGCAGATGATATTCTGCCCCATACGTCAGATAAAACTTTTACTGTTTTTTTTTTTTTACTAAATAAATTTAAATGCAAACAAGCGTGATGTTCCGGCCTCGTTTTCGACCGTGCGTTGGCTGTCGGGGCGCGTGAGTCGGGGAGGGGGCGCAGTTGGAGGGCTGCGCCCATTGACAAGCTCTGCGGCCTCGAAGAAGCCTCTCGCGCGACGGGGGCCGCGTTCCGCTCCTGCCATCCGCCCCCCCCCCGCCCCCGCCCTCTGTCCCTTCCGCTTTCTTTTTCTTGCCGTTTACATCGGCT
The DNA here is from genome assembly GCA_017312745.1 of Gryllus bimaculatus. Lineage (NCBI taxonomy): Eukaryota > Metazoa > Arthropoda > Insecta > Orthoptera > Gryllidae > Gryllus > Gryllus bimaculatus. Next base: position 8,197,989 of record BOPP01000042.1, read on the forward strand.
GACTTTCTTCAGAGCTAGTATTTCCGTAGTCTCTGCTGCGATCAGGGTTCAACACCCCACGGTGGGCGATTTTCGACACTAGCTGACACTAGATGGGTCGATTTCATCCGCTGCCTAGAAGAGAATTCTAGCTACCGGCTACACTGATAGGTTGTTTCCCGTGGTTTTCGTGATCAACACCAGGCGAATGTCGGAGCAGTGCCTAAACAAACGGGCTACGGACCCCGTGTGATATTTCCGTCTTTTACCTATATCACACATTTCAGGAGACCAGTCGAGAGCTTAGAGGTTGTCCAGGCTGGGGAAATATCTGAAAGTAAATGCCCCGAAAGCCGAACCCAGCGGGGAAGAATAGCATCACCTCCCGGGATACTGACATTCACTACACTTACCGGACTAAAGACCATAATCGATCATGTCCCTGAAAACATCGCTCGGACAATCATCTTTCCCTTCAAGTCTTCCAATTCAGTCCCTCCCACTTCATGCCAAGTCACATGTTTCTGAACATGTCCAGACCCTTTAGAAAGGAAATCATTCAAAAATTAAATTTGTGACAATCATATAAACATACGTAAGAAAAAAGTTCTGAGAAAACAGATAATCTCATTGTGAAGAAGTAAACATTTATTGATTATGCAACTCCTCTATAAGTTGTTGATATCTACAATAGTTTTAAGATCGTTAGAAAGTAAATTTAAAATGTTTCTTTCACTAAAATTGCTTCGCCGTTTAGCGCACTGTTTTATGAAAGCATTCAATCCAATGATAATAAATAAAGGGTGTATCACTAAAATTGGACTACATTCAATACAAGCAAACGTCGATATCGTTTAGAAATGAATTACGTTCCCTGCATTCCAGTTACGTAAACGGCTTCCTAATGTAATTGGGCTATTTAATTTAAATTATGTTTTAAAATAAGCACTACATCTAAATTATTTGAACACAAACACTTCGGATCAATTATACATGCGTTTTAACTCGCTCGCATTTTGGTCATTACGTCAATAGCAACCGAAATAGCGAGCTTCACGAACTAGTAGATATTGAATTGAATTATTGCCTTATTTTACGTGGCGAGACTCAGGCCATGAGGCCTGCTCTTCCGTCTGACCACGCAAATTTCGCTGCGCTCCTTTGACCAACTGGCAGAGAAAGGAGATATTTCTTGGGAGAGAAACAGGCGATTTGAATTTAGCTCAGCGGCGACATTTACGCTTGAGGATCTTTTACATGGAAGTAAATTTACTAACATGGGCCAGCCGGCTTTACTTCCTCTCCGAAGGAGGGCGTACGAAAATTTTTTTTGCCCTTAAAAATCCACGTTTGCGGATTTGAACCCGCGAACTTGGGTATAACAGTACGTATACGCTAACCGTCACCGCGCGCAAACCACCGCCATATTCAGAGATGCAGTGTTAATAGTTCATTTTTGCTTGCACCAAAATATGACAGTTTTAGTATGACAAAAATTCCGAAAGTAGGTTTGAAAACATATACTACTATCTGGATATGACTTGCATTGTCATGAGAGGAGGACTTTATCACTGCGTGGTCTTAATGCGAATGTCTGTACCAAAAGTTACGTTCTTGTGTTTTCATACGTATATAATATTTTATTATGATGTACGTTTTGTATACATTATACCATTACCGGTTACATTTTACCACTTATTTACACTAATTTATATGGCAGTGGGAAGTACCACTCGTGCTACTTGAACTTTAAATTAATAATGAGCTTTCATTCGACTTTTAAGAAAATAATCATATGTTCTTGGGAATTCTCAATGACATTTCGTCATTCTGCTGCTGTTGTAATGGTTACTGGCTCATTCATAAGACTTTCAACTTGAGTTAAAATGAATGTGCAAGTAAAACGCAAACTGAGCGCCCAGCAAGGCAGAAACGCGGGCGGCGGAAGGAAAGATTCGCTGCACGTTGCTCATATGTTTCCAGTTCGTCAGTGGCAACTCAGCGACCAGACTCGATACGTTTTCACTCTCTGATTGGGAGCTGCTATGGAAACGAGAGGTGCGTGTTTACGTCACACACAACTGTTAATCTCCAACTTACGGGCGTTATTCTTCTCGTGAGTTATTAGTTTCAATCTAACCGATTGCTTTTTATAACAAGATGGTTTTAAACCAATCACGGGGCGCTAAAATCGAAAATTTTGCATGTCTTCTTTACGGTATCGCCTTATCGCAGATGACGTTCAATTGTTTTAGAAAATAAATGAATATTCCTTCCATGACGGAAACTGCTGTAATAAAAAAAGACTTTGAAAAAAAACACCAACAAATATTATTCGCTATTTTTAATATTATATGCATACTATTTCGTCGATTTCTGACTTTTACTTGTGAAATAGTCTTACCGAATTCCATTCATGGTTTGAGACTTCTCAGGTAAGTCCGCTCGCCCTTACGTGACTCGCGAACTTATCGTTAAGTTTCAAACCACTAGTGAAATCTACACTAATGTAAGTGGATTCAACGTGTGACCTACATGGATACCAGAACATGTAGTGTATGAATAGATACGAAATTTCGAATGGCATGTCTTCAGAATTGTCGCAGTGTCCTTGCAAACTTTGGTAAAGATTAGTACATCACAAGTGAGGAAAATAAATAATTTAAATGATATGTTGGTAGATGCACCAAAATCATTATTTTTCGCCCGTCGCTAAGATCGAATTGGTTCCTAATACATTCCGCCAAAGGCCAGTGACGTTGCAACAGAATTTGTACCTAATGAATTCACTAGATGCCAGTAGCAGTGCAGTATGATAAAAATGTTTAATCCAGTAGCAATGTTCTGTAAAAGAAAATGATATAGTATTTTATTAAACTTTGAATCTAAAACATTAAGAATAATAGTCCTGATTTGTCCAAAATTGATCCTTTTCCTCTTTTACAAGAAATGGATGTGACGAAACCCTGGGCAGTGCCGCGGCGAGTGTTTTGCGAGTTGCTTGTGAAGAGAGAGGCGCGTGGTTGACGGAGGCTGTGCGTGTGTTGCAGGTGGCGCTGGCGCCGCCCACGCCGCAGCCCGCCTCCGAGGAAGAGCTGGAGCGCAGCACGGACGACGACCGCAGCGGAGACCTCCTCCAGGTGAGCACCAAGAGGGGCTTTGGCCTTCGAGTGAATGCTTCGAGGCCGAGGCCGGCCGGCATTTTCAGTGGCATGCGCACGATTATGTTTTTTAGAACGAATTCATCGAAACTTACGAGTACGTTCTCGTGGAATTTGCCAGGCGGCAGCCACGTTGATTTACGTCACCCCAGAGTTGTTTTTCTCTTTGCAGTACACCATTGGCTTATATTGCAATCGCTTTTTTTGTCGTACATGTAGGGTGTCGTACATGTAGGGTGACTTTGCAATTAATAAAAAGTCATGGTAAGCACTCGTTTTCATTCATGAGTGCTGAAAGTTAAACTGAAAACATTTTATTTCTTGATATTTTTTGTTTTATTTTATATTCGTTTATTAACTAATATTTTATAACTAATAGAATTTTTAGAAATGTCTTTTGAACATAAATTCCCTTCCGGAAAGCATTTATAACCTGTTATTCATTACCTTTTTATACATGTATTAGGTGTACCATTACAACACGTCCCTCCTATCCTCTTAAGTACAAAGTTTAAGATATATTTGCGATAGTCTTGTTTTCCTTTCAAATAATTTTTAGATATAATCAGTGTGAAATATATGACTAAGACCTATACTATTTTGTACAGATATATATAATTATTTCTGTAATGCTTTTAAAGTAGACTTTTGACGTAATGTTCCTTCTGATGCCGTTTTACATATTTTCGTTTCACTAAAAAATAAAATTTTATTTTTTATTTTTTAAATTTATTTTACCAGATCTATGGAATTACCACTTTACAGTCAAGTATTAGCTAAATAATGAAAATCATTACTGTCCCGACGTTACAAGTAATTGTAAATTGTCGCACTATCATACCCCTATTTCGGAACGAGAACATCCCCACCCCACCTCTATGATGATTTTTGTTAATTTTGTGAAATTGAAAGTAACAAGAACGTAAACAAGATATATAGAGAAAAGTAACACAAATATGTCTCTAACTTATGGGGGATGGAACGGATCTTTTGGGAGACGGGATTTAATTCTTGTAGGAGCATCGCTGGTTTTCCCAAGATTAAAGTGGCTGTTGCAAGGGGTAGTTTGAACGTTAGAAAAGAATTTGGATGACAGTAAGAAAATTTAATTTGTAATTGGTTCTATCTAGTTCTCTATGTAGTTGTATTTTGGTTATATACCACGGGGCATTGGTAATGGTACGAAGTATTTTATTTTGGAAGGTTTGGAAGGCTTTCATAACGGAAGAAGCGGTATCTCCCCAGATTGCGGCTGCGTAAGTTATTGAGGATCTTAGGAATGAAAAAAAAATATATTAGAAAATAAAAGCAGAATTGCTTGTACCAAATATGTAAGAAAATATGTGTCGTCTTGAGTATTAAATTAATTCATTTCAGAAAAAATCGTAATTGTAATCATTTTCTGTCTCATTAAACATTTTCTGGAAGGATCACATGTAAGAGAATATGTATTTTTCACAATCATCTTAATGTTAGTTTAGATTTTTAGGTCAAAAATTAGAAATAATTTCGTATCGTATATATGCAAATTTTGTAAACTAAAATCTTGTTTTTAATTTTTTTGTCATTATAGAAAAAACAAAAGAAGTTTGTAGATTAATTATAAATGTGCCCTGTGAAAATGAGTTGCTAAAAATTGTATCACATCAATTATGAGTTGCGCTTGGCGTAAAGATCCTTTATAAAATTGAATTAAATATTTGGATATTTAACTTATAACGTATATATGATGTCCATAGTTAATACATTCAACTGTGTTTCAACGTATAATTGGAGCAAACTTAAACATGATTGTATTGATGGTACATTACTAGTTAGAATATGTGTTGGGAAGCAAGTTATAATTGATTCATTAGTTGGAAGCCACATGTACTTTGCCAAACATGGCTAACAAGCGGATGAAATATTCAAAGTTAAATGAGATATTTAGGGTTGTTAAAATTGATGAAGAACGGCATAAATATTGCACTGTTTGAAATGTTGCGAGTGTATAGAAGAAATTGAAAAAAGAAACACGTCCCCGTAAGCATTCTTTTCGGGCCTGATGACTAACGAGCTCATTTTAATGAAATGTAATTTCTTTCTTTTCACTTTAGAAGAATGCCGTTTAGTATAGAAATTCATTTTTTGTTATGACGAAATGTCCATTTTTATGTCATTTTTTGCATTTTTCATCTATTTTGACTAATTAGTCATTTTTTCCTTTATACGTAATTTTTACCTTTATACGTACTTTTTAGTGCATTTTTTGCTGAAATCACCAATTTTAATAGAACTTTCATCAAACAATATTTACGAGGAGCAACATATATTCACCTCAGAATTCCTGAATAGCCTTTTCGATTTCTACGCTTAAACGTTGTAACGTCGGCCGTTGTGCGTACTACGTAATCTAATGTTCCTGTGACGCATATTGGCTCCGTTCTTAGTTCGATTTCGCAATAAACAGAGGCAGCGATTTTCTTGTAAAGTACAGTCCAAACCAAAAGTTTGCAAGCTGAGTACTTTTGAACAATAGGTAGAAGCCTCGATTACATCAGTAACATATCCAACAGCTAGTTGTTCATCAGAAGTGGTTTTATCAATTCTTCATTATTATTTTATCAAATGTTTTTTTTAGGGCATTTTAAAAGCATTTAAAGATAATTTTATTGCTCATTTTTGGCAATGTTTTATGTCATTAAAATCCGCCCCCTGCTGATGAACTTTTATCAAAATTATTGCTTGGCCAACAACCACAATTGCTTGCCCAACGAACTTCAATTTCTTGTTAAACTCTTAATCAGTGTTAAACGTGTCTTAGAAGACACATTGTTCTTTGTGTTGTTTCTGAATACACTAATGTTTGATTGTAAGAGGTAAGGTTGTGTATTATTTTTAACTAGATATAACTACGAAATCGCGAAATAAAGTATTTAAAGGAGAGGGATATAAAATAGATAAAATACACATTTATATTCCTCTGCATTCCTTTAGATTAAAAAATTGCATTAAAACTGATTCCACGAATAAATTATTGTTTTATATATAATACAAAATATTCATTGTTTATTTAAGGAAAAACCCTACATAAGCGTTTGAAACATCAAAAAGACACATTATTGGAAACGCGATACTAAATATACTATCAGGTAATGTTCCCACGCATTCCGGTTGCAATTGCCACCAATGTCTCACTCGCCACTCACCATTGTAACCTCTGTGTCCGAAGGAGAGATTTGAAAGTCCCAAGAGGTACGACTGCTTGTGGGGAATTGTAACTCCTGGGAGGATCGGGCCCCTCGCATTCGGATCGTGCCTGTGGTCCTACTGTTGGGGGTTGGCTAAAACGAATTTATGTAGTTCCATGACTTTGTTTTAATTTCGTTCGATTCTCATCCAGAGCGAGTTCAAACCTTGATTTTCGAAGTTCTGTTGTCTTTGTATTAACTATGAAATACTAGTATTTGCGGACTACTCTTTCGATAACCTGTAGTGTCTGCATTTCTGATTTTACTTTGTCGCGTATTGATTACGCAGCATATAGGAAGTATTCTATTGCTGTGGGGAAAATGACGATTTTTCCACAGAAAAACTCGTATTGCTAGGCCCTGGTAACGAAGAAGTAAATAAATCTTGTGCATATATGTAGTACATTACTTCCTATAACACGTTGAGTTGTCAGAATCCATGTTTTGTGGCTCCTTGATACCGAAAAATCTATTGACAGCTAAACGTCTGTCTGTCCGTCTCCGTCCGTCCGTCCGTAGCTAACGCTTAGTCCGCTCGATTTTCTCCAAAATTGATTTTCCCGGATTGATCTGAACGAACACGAGGCCCTGGAATATTTGATTTTGAATGATATGAATATTATGATTTAAGAGGATACTTTACGTGAAGCTTCAACATTTTCAAAATTTTCTCAAAAATTTATCCACATTTTTGATTTCAACTTTGTTCCCAGATTATGCGACCATAACTTAAAGAAATAGAACGAGCCTCAATTTCTATTTTTTTTTTGAAAATTGCATAAATTTAAAGTTGTTTAACGTCTTTCTACAACTACAATAATGACAGAAATGTATTCCTTAATGAAATCTGCTCATTAGAAACAGATCTGTAATTAAGTTCATGTTCATTTTTTTGAAAATATTAGTAGTTTTTGCTCAATACATTTTGCATAATATGTAATGCGTTGCGCCTAATGCGTAATTGCAGTTGAATTATGAATGTCCGAGAAATGACAAAAAAATTTTGAGAACTTGGTTAATAATTTTATTTTAAACTTATAGGATGTCCAACCACCCCTTTTGTCTGCTACCTTTGAAGACTGTTTTTAACCCCGACTCTTCTTAAATATGTGAACATCTTTAAAGGACGACCTTTTGTAAGCGTTAACAGTAGTTTATTTATCTATGGATGTCCATTAACCAGGGTTCGTGCGTTGGGTAATATGTTTGGGCGATGGAGAGTCACTGCGCTAAGTGTCAATAACTTCGCTTCGTATCGGAAGTTAATATTTACGCCCAAGCAGACTGATGAATCACTATATGCCACTGATCACTGTAGGTTGAGGCCGTTCAGCAAACTCTTTGAGTAGTCAAATAGAATGTTCACATTATCAAGTACTATGGAGTACAGACCAAACTCTTTTCAGAAATTTGTAATCAGACTAAAGAATATTCACTATAGTGAAGTTTGATTCGAAGCATGCCAGCTTCATTTCATGTACAATATAGTAACTGGAAATTTTACTGGAAAAATAACTGGAAATTTGATTTGATTTTAATCTCAGGAAGATTATTTTTACAGTAACTTACTCAATTTGACTTAATAAATGTCGAATTAATAATACCTTAAACTTGTTTGAATGGCGATTTGAGGAAAATAATATTGTTCAAAAAATATAGTACTCTTTTCTCTCGTTGATAGTTTAAAGTGTACTTCAATTTTGATAGCAAGTTTGTACTAAATTGAGGAGTCAATAAAATTGTTTTTAGAATTGGTGGTATTTGTCGCCTGGGTGATTTGTGGATTCTGGAAAAAATCATTATTTATTTGTTGAAATCCTATCAGAACAAGTAGAGATTCTTACTCCGTTATATCTTCATTACCAGATTTCGTGTTAGTTGAACATAGTAAAATTTTGAGAGACATTCGCTTTGTGAACTATCGTATTCTGTTCTGGATTTGTGTTAGCCATGAAAGTGACTTAAGGAAGAATATGCGACGGATGATAGTAACTTAGAACAGTTGGAGCTGCCCGAGTTCATCTTAAAGCATGACACATTTACTACGCAAGTACAAACCTATTTACGAAACATTTCTACAGTTCGAATGAAATAAAATTACAGAGAATGGGTTGCCAAAGCTAATAGAAGGTGTTTTTATAATTAGAGTAGTACGAAATACTGCTACACTATCCACAGCAAACACCTTCAATTTGAACATGATAAAATCTCGATTTCGTTGAGGCGTATCTTATCCATATTTTAAAAGGACTTGAATTAATAACCAGATGAGACACACTTTGATCAAAATCGAGATATTAACATTTTATAATAATGAAGGCTTGTAGCTGAGGTGGCTTGATGTGTCACTGCCTCAACTCTTTCAGTTATCTGGTACCACCCCTAAAAACATTCATCTCAGCAGATAACATCTTCTCTAACATTAACGGTACAAGACAACTGGGGAGACCACCGCTCCGAGATAGTCGAGGCGGGGTTGTCTTGGTAGGGTCAGGCTGGACTGAATTGGCTTGAATTGGTGTGGACTGAGTTGGTTTGAGCTGGCCTGGGCTGAGGTCAGCTTTATTGGGTAGGGCTGATCTCTGCCGGGTTTAGCTCATACTGGCAAGAAAGGGCGAAGCTGAGCTGACCTGAGCAGGGCTGGGCTGAACTACATTGGATTGAATTGGTATGGACCGAGTTGGTTTTCGCTGGACTGACTTCGTCTCTTCTGGGCTGAGCTGGCTTGGACTCTGTTGAGTGGGGCTGACCATGGCTGAGCTGTGCTATACTGGTTTGGGCTCTGCTGCGCTGATCTGGTCTGACTTGGTTTGGGCAAGGCTGAACTGAGGTGGCATGGTCTGGCTTGAACTGAACAATTCTGAGTTCAGCTGGCCTAGGCTGTGCTAGACTGAGCTGGCCTAAGCTAAGCTGAGCTGGGTTGTAATGGACTGCGCTGGGCTGGCCTGGACTGGGCTGGCCTGTCTTGAGCTGGCCTCGCTTGGGCTGGCCTGGACTGACCTAGGCTGGCCTGACCTGGGCTGGCCTGGGCTGAGCTTGCCGGAGCGGAGTGTAACGGTGGTGCGCTTCGCAGCTGATGGTGCCGGTGGCGACGGAGCGGCTGATGAGCGCGCAGACGCCGTCCACGGAGCTGACGGACGACGAGCTGGAGGAGGAGGAGCTGGTCGCGGGGTGGGGCGCCGACGTCCTGCAGCTGCCGTCGTCGCTCGAGCTCGACATCAAAGTGCAGAAGGGCCCCGACACGCTCGGTAAGTCGTTTGCTGGAATACTCATCGCGCTTATTTCTCCACACACTTTTCTCAGGAACGGTGGCCTGAATCCCTATATCTTTTATTGTCATTTTTACTTTTTCATGTGCATACGTAAATACGGAGTAATAAATGTAGTATAGGGAATGTAATGTAATGATGCGGAAAATCGATTTCGAAATTTCAACGGAAATACACGTTTTGAGGTCCCCTGGTACAGAAAAACTGTTTTTTTAAACGTCTGCCCGTCCGTTTCGAAATGTCGGCAAAATAACGAATGGTAGACTCTAGATTACAGTGATCTCAATGCACAAATTCTTACAAAACACAATTATCTACAGTCTACTTGCTGAAGGAATCATGTGACGCGTTTTATAATGCTATTGATGCCAGCGATAAATATTTTTTTCTCAAAGCTTTCATTTCACATTAACGCATGCGTTCCTCTTAAAAAGAGAAAATTAAACATTTCACGGAAATGCAGAACTTCAATAACTCAATGAATTAGAACTACGTGTACAAACAAACGTACTTTTTACTTTAGTTTCAAACATTTAAAAGCCAGGAATTATTTTACCTAACATAGCCAAGCAAATGGCATTACTTTTGCTGAAATAGGTATTCAGAAAGGAATTTATATTGGCTAAAATGGAGCTGCAAAAAGGCATTGGAGGAGTAGTCGGGAGTGTGGATTGCTCTTTTCTTAGCAATACTATAAAAACAATTTTTGTCAGATTTTACTATCAAATTACCAACGCAAAACATTTTTTAGAACTTGTGAACAACTCTACAACTGTTTCTAGTTTTCAATTGTTATAATCAAGTTTTCAATCTAGAATAGTTCTCTTGTTTGGTACATTTATTCATCATCAATTTATGTAAAGTGAATGGAAGATTCTAGAGTTCAAGAAACCTGCGTAAATTACACTTTTCCTCGTTCGTCACATACACTTTTTATTGTCGTTTGACAAAAGTAAATCAAATAACTTTTTAAACATTTCCTAGTATTCGGTGCAACATTAGAAATTTTCTTCCGTACTTACACGTGACACTCTGGAGTTGCATCACTGTATCAGTATCCTCTTGAACTAATGACATAACTTTTTGTTCCCTTCTCCATTTCGATTTTCTATTTTCCGTTTTGTGCTCTTTCTTTCATTGTTTAGTTCACTGTGTAGCCGGTGGCGCTCGCGTCGCTTTCTCAGAACGGCTTTGAATCCCTCGCGAGACTCGACGTCGAAGGTTGCCAGTAAACAAGTGACTGGACGCAGCAGTAACATTGCACGATACGTTATGCACCCTCGCCTGGCACGATAAACAAAGCGCTTTACTCGTGGTCCGCTCGCCGACGCCCCGCCATGACTTTCGGGTCACATGCTCCGTCATCGTGAGTTGCAGGTGTTAAGGGGCACCGTAGTAATTTTGAAACTCTACTGCCGCGCAGACTGGGGAAGCATGCGTAGCTGAGGGTTGTGAGAAGTTCCATGGCGAACGCGAGGGGAAAAGTGTTGTTTTATTACATTAATGGCGGAACACCATTAGGTTTAGTCGTTGAATGAAAATCGTTGAATGTCCTTGATGATCATTTCCCGAAAATATTTAATTACTGGCATTCTTCATTGCGTAATTGCTTTTAACTTTCTCGCCTAACTACGTACGTAAGAATGTGAAAGTATTGTAATCGTGCTGCGATTTTTCAACAGAAAAGCTCTTACTGTCGGGTGCTGGAAAAGAAAAAGTGGATCAACCTTGTTCCTACAAGTAGTAAATAAGTTCCTTGTACACGCTGCACAGTTAGAATCATTGTGTTGTGGGCCTTTGATCCCGAAAAATGTATTGATGCCCGTCCGTCTGCCCGTCATCAACGCTTATGCCTTGTTAGGCGGAAGAGCAGGCCATATGGCCTGAGCCCTGCCATTAATAAAGGCATTATTATTATTATTATTATTATTATTATTATTATTATTATTATT
>BOPP01000042.1:8209597-8240000 GCA_017312745.1 Gryllus bimaculatus
GATGATGATGATGATGCCTTTATACCTAAATAGTTCAGATGATTTTCTTAAATTAGATAGAAATTGACCGCTGGGTAGTGACGCAGCAGAGCGAAGCGCGTATGCGGAGATGATGCCTGGCGGTCCTCTTGACAACTGACTGCTACGAGACGTGACAAAGATAGACAATTTTAATGGAGGATTACTGCAGATGCGCAAATTAATGAAGGATTACTCCAAGTGCCAAGCAGTCAACGCCCCAAGGGTCTTAAACGTATCATTACGTCAATTCAGAAAAGAATTGAAAAAAAAAAGATCACTATAAGTCGTGGTGCTTTTTCCACCATTAAAATCACGGTAGTTGTTTATTAAAACCATGGAAATACATTGCCACTGACATATGGCCTACAAAAAAAATTCCTACAAAAAACCGTTTTTCTCAGAATTTATAAAACGTCACTTACCCTGTTCTGGTTTTCATCCGTTCATATATTCCACTCAGTGATAAAAACTCCGGTCGTTTTTCCTACCAGAGATAACTTTTATTTTAAATGTCTGTTATATGACTACACTTCAGTGTTTCTGTACAGCAAGGTAAGAAAACTATAAAAACATTAAAAATATCTCAACACATTGTTGATTGAATTTTGAATGAAAAATAAAGAATGCTAGGAAAAAGTCCCCAGAAAAAATTAAGAGCATCCAATCACTTTTCCCCTTTCATTCATTGGTAACTTTTTCCTGTAAGCTTTAACTAGAGTAACATTATTATTATTATTATTATTATTATTATTATTATTCATTTGCTTCACGACTAAACATGTTATGAGTCGGTTGAATATAAAATTTACTCCAGTTTGGCAATCCGCTTCCTAAGGTGCAAATCTAATGTTTGTGGGTGCTTCTACAATACTTTGCGAAAAATATGAGCTCTTCCAAATAAATTAATGTCTTGCACTTTCCAATGTCTTTTGAATGACCTGAGAGTTTAGCCAAGTTCTTACACATATTTTGCGGAATAAATCCCAGAGCTCCGATAACCATGGGGCGACCTGCGCTTTTACGCCCCACATTCGGCTGATATCGATTTCCAAACTCTTATATTCAAGACGTTTCTCTGCCTCCTCTGTTACGACGTTTTGATCGCAACATCCACCAGTAGACAGATTTTTTTCTCCAAATCCCGGACAACAATATCCGGTTTGTTTGCCGATATCGTGCGATCAGTTTGGATTTCTTGGTCGTACGGTATTGTACAAAGTCCAACAGCGGCCACGGGTTTTGGTGAATGTTTGTCCAACTTGGAACATGTGGTTTTGAACTTCGAAGACGTCACGGATCTGCCATTGGAGATAACTACGCATCTTTTCATGTTTCCTGTCTTTGCTAGAATTGGAGAAGCTGAGAAAATATAAACAATTGTTTCTACTTGATCCTGGTATATGCAGCATTTGTCAACATGGGGAATGTTGAGTACCGCTTTATCATAATGTCGTTTTCTCACCGCCTGATTTTGGGCAGTTATTATAACTGCTTCGGAATCTGGCTTCATTCTTCCCATTTTAAGGTACCGAAATGATTGATCTTTATTGATCTGCACCTTGTCTTGTCACTTTTTAGATATTGTTCATGGAGTGGTTTGTCTCTCCACGATTTCTTTAACATTTTTGGTGCCAAGGGCAGTCATAGCACAATTCAATATATAATGAAAGGGGGAAATTCTATGTCTGTTAGACAAAAACCTAACTAACTAGGGGCGATAGAAAGAAGTGCGAAAAACAAGAATATTATTACATCTCGGAAAAAACCTCACGTTGAACCAGACCCCTTCTCATATGATTATCTGAGTCACCTTAAGAGGTCCAAAATATTCTATTTGTGAAAACGTTATTCGTAGACTATTCAGAAAGACATTTTTATATATTGAGGAAAAACAGCACACAATGATTGATGACAATTGTTCAGTTTTCAGTAACCACAGAGAATGTAGACAATCAATATTTTTGTAGAAAAAACAATTTACTTCAAAAAGGTATATTAAAAATTACATAGTGTTTAATACATTTCATTATGAGAAACATAATAAACTTCCAGAAGGTGTGTAATATTACTCATCGCACGTAAACATTTCACGTCCCCGGTAATATTTTGCAAAGCTAGCACAGATTTGAGTGCTTGCCCTGGGAGTGCACAGACATATGTAGAATCCCTGAACTTTCTTGATAGTAACCCTTATTCTCCTTGTTTTATAACCTTTGTGTGATGTTTTCCAGTGTGTCAAATGTTTAGATGTGATGAATACTTCGCACGTTCGGTAAAGTTTATTACATCCTGTATAATGAAATGTATTTGCAGTTGAAATACGAACTGTGTGTAAAACGTGTGTAAATGTATGTTTCTTAAGTAAATATTTTTACTAAAAAATTGAAGGTATGTCTAAAAGTCCTATGGATACTGAATCAAATCTTATTTAAGAATATGTGTGTTTTATTGTTAATAACTTTGTTTTGTTGTAGAATGTTACTATTACTGTTTTATATTTATTGTTACTGTAATAGTTGAAAGTAAGTTTAAAATAAAGTGTTTGTTTCATCAGGCTAGAAGTCATAAATTTTTCAAATAATAAAATCGTAGACATTTTTTTCCAGAGTTTTCTGAGTCATATTTACACAATAATAATTATGTAAATTCCGTGTTGGGGTAGGTGTGAGCGTGGACTCCGTGGACAAGGGCGTGAACGGCATGCTGGTGGTGGCCGTCGTGTCCGGAGGGGCCATCGCCAAAGACGGCCGCATCGTCCCGGGGGACTACCTCTTGTCCCTCAACAACGAAAGCCTTCGGAAAGTCACCAACTCTCAAGCCCGGGCCATCCTGCGGAGGGCACAGCTCCTGTCCACGGACATAAGGTGAGTTTATCCCTTATATTGGCATTTCAGTTATTGATGCACCCAGGACACATTGTAATCTCGAAGGACATTGCCCGAGGCCCTCGACCTTTTTGACACCCGAGATCGTGATAACCAGTTAATGCCCGTGGGACATACACAATTTTATTTTTAACGTAATTTTAATGATTGAGTTTTATATATTTACTAATTAACTAGATGTTAACTTGACTCGGTTTGGCTTTTCATATTTCCATCCCATAATTCCCTCGTTTCATTCCCTCCAGTAGACAATCTGTAACATCATTCGACTGTCTTCATATTTCTTTTGTAAACACATCCTCTTGATCCAGGTAAGTTATGCAGTTATCGAGATTCGCATCGAAGGCAATAACAAGCAATGATGTATCAGTAAAAATAACATTTTTTGTGTTGAATTAGCTGTAGTAAAATATAGTATTGTTGCTCGTGAGGATCATTCGGCCAATAATGTGTTATATGAGTCGTCCTTGCCGACAATATTGTTTATTGCAATAGTAGCTTTCGATGGCTTAGGCATCATGATGATGATGATGGTTAAGCCAACCTAAGCTGCTATTGTAATAAATAATATTGTTGGCAATGACGACTCATATTATTATTTCATTTTAAATGCCAACGATAATTCACCACGATACCAATACAATAATGTGTTATTACTTATCCTGCCTCCTTTGTTGGCTGTGTATTTACGTCGCCAGGATTAGTGGAAGGTTCTTGATTACAGTCCAGTAATAAAAATGCTTTGTCACAATAAATGAAAGAGACGGTGATGCCGTACTCAACTAGTATGTGATTCACACACAAACATTATTTATTTTATTTATTATCACCTTTTGATGATCTCGTGGCTCAGTGGCGAAGTCGCTTGTCTTTCACTACTGAGTTTCCGGATTCGATTCCCCTAGAACCTCATATAAAAAGTATCAAAGTAAATACCAATAACTAATGTAGGTATGTATGATTGTACACGAAAGTGTGTATTATACAGTTTCCAGAAGCTCTCGTTACCAAAACTACCCCAGATTCTGTGTTGACGTTCATAAAGAATGGCAGGTCCAGGTTTTCTGAAAAAATTTTCTTCAATAAAATTGAGTTTAAAAGTTACTTCCGGGCAAGACAGCATCTCAGTGGAATGAAATAGGCGCGATGTGTAAAAGTTTCAAACTATTCAAAATGAATATGTTTTTCTGTTTTGATGTATCGTTTAGTGTCATTGCGTTAATTATTTTTCTGTGTTTATTTTATTAAGCATTGTGTATAGTATATCGAAGCGGTAAAATGTATATGATTTCACATTTTTCAAGCATCTACCTTTTCTTGCAGAAAAGTACATCTACGCTTTTATTAAAGCCAAGAGGGAGTCCTTTTATTTTATGTAAATGTATTTGTTCTAAACATATTATTTAAGTATTTAAAATATATTTTAATTTTTTATATACAAATTTTTACTAAAGTCCGACCGGGAGAGATGGCTCAGGGCATCAACTGATGAGAGCCTAGGCTTCTGCGACCGGAGTCAGTATTTAATTGGCTGCTCAGGTGACGCCGCGTCCATGGCAAAGGTGCCGACGTTTCATTCTGCGACCTCGCTCAGGGCATTGCCTGAGAAAGGACGCAGAAGGGCGACCGAAACGTCGGCACCATCGCCATGAACGCGGCGTCACCCGGACAGCCAAGTAAATGGATCAACTGATGTCACTACAGTCCTTCTGACCGGGAGGTCCTAGGTTCCGAGTCCCCACGGTGGCAGGATTTTGGACACTGGCTTGTTAGGTAGGTCGGATTCAGTCGCTGTCTGAAGGAGAATTCTAGCGGCCGGTTGCTCTGATCGGTAGTTTTCCGTAGTTTCTCCGTTCAACACCAGGCGAATGCCGGAGTGTACCCTATCAAACAGGCCACGGACCGCGCGCGATCTCACCTTCCTCTTCCTTGTCGTTTCCCCACTTACATGCACTACACTACTACACATGCCGGGACACCCGCCAGGAGCTAAGAGCTTATCCCGGCAGGGGCGGTGCCCCGCTGATGGGAGATACCTGGCTGAGGAAAACCCCGCTAACCGACGGTAGGTCGGCGCCGGATCTCGCCAAACAGCAGGATAAAGATCACCGCCATCTCCTTAGCAAAAGGTTACACAAGTTTTACAGGTTATGTAAAAAATAGCTCGTGGATAAGAATTTTATTATTATATTAAGATTTTGTGAACGTCAGAACTTATAAATTATGAGGAGAATTGAAATGTTTTCCTTGGGGAAATAATAAATTCATAATGTTAGTTATAACATGCTTTTCTCTAATATTTTTTTCGCGAAAATAAAAGGGTTATTCTACTGACGATGGATAGAAATATCAGTTATGTGGCAGAAAGGGCCTAGCTCGCTAGTGTGCCTTTTTACACTACCGGGTTATGAAATGGGCAAGTGGTCTCTTATGACGTCACGGCAGTTGAATGCTACTCGTATAATACTTCCGGTGTGCGCGGCGCGCGACCTACAACCTACTTTTGTAGTGTGTATCTTGGCTGAGCCTTGTCTTGTTTCAAAGGACGTGCTGCACGAGTGAGTAGCGCGGCAGCGCTGAGAACATTCTCGGTTCTCAATGACTGAGTGAGAAGCTCTGTGATATGGAAGGTGAACGGTCCATTATTATGTACTTGTTGCCAGAAGTAATGTCATTTTCCGGCTTTTCTAAGGGGATAATATTTTTTTGAGAATTCTATATGTCAATTTTACATGTCAAAATGACCCAAGGGCTTCATGTAAGCCCCCCCCCAATGAAAATATCTATTTCAAATTCAAGGGTCCTCGACATCAGCCAGATCGTTCGGGGAATATCAGTTTTGTAGAAAATCGGCTGACCAGTTTAGCCGCTAGTTGTTCACAGACGGTCATATAGGCAGATGGGCGGACGGACAGATAGACGTTTTCTCGTCAATCGAATTTTCAGTATCAAGGACCCACAGAAGATGGATTGATGGTACACTACGTGTTGGAGCATTTTTTCTAAATTAAGCAACTGTATTTATCCACGTTTTTCTTACTAGGGCCCTCTAATAAGAGGTGCCGACAATTCACCGTTTTTTCGCGCAGCATTACATATCTTTCTCTTCTTAACACGTTCCTTCTTAGGCGCGAGAAAGTAAACACAAAAGGATATTTGTGTTTAATTATAAAAAATATTTAATTCTGCTGATTTTACGAAAGTTGGCCGAGCTAAAAATCGTAGTTGCCAAGTGTTTTTTGTTTCTTCAGTTTCTATTTCGTTCCCTAGCCCAGAATTGATGTTTTGTGAGTGTTTGATACCAAAAAATCGATTGACGACAAAACGTCTGTCTGTCTGCCTGGGTCCGTCCGTCTGTGAACAACGTTAGTGACTAAACCGTTTTACTGATTTCCTTCCAAATTGATATTCCTCGGACGATCTGGCTGATGTAGCGGCCCTTTGAATTTAAAACCGATATTTTCATTTTGGTGATACTTTTCATGAAGCCTTTGGGACATTTTCAAAATTTAAGAAAAATGGTGCCATCGATTTTGATTAAATTTTACTGTTGGATAGTCTGAAGAATGTTTAAGATACTGGCGCAGGTCTCATATTGGTTGAAAACCCTAAGTTTTCGAAATAGAAAAAGTTTTTTTTTCGGTGCCTTCCTACAACTACAATTACGAAGATGTATTTTTTTCTTAATGAAATATGTTCAGCAAAAATAAATCTCCAAATAAGGTCATGTTGAAGTTTTTTGAGTAATTTGGCATCAAACGCAGTCGCCCGCTCTGAAGATCCTGCGTTTCATGATCGTAATTTTAGAGGTCTTTGAGGCAGTTAGAGTGTACGTAAGTTAGAATGAGTATATGAAAATATATCTTTGCTCTTTTCGTACATTGGAGCTTTTGTATATGTTTACAATTTAATGTTGAAATGTATCTGTTTTAGTTTTCAAATGGTCCTGTTGACAATTTTGCGGTCATTGATTTATCCAGTAGTTGATGTCATCCGCATTAAATGCAGTCCACATGCCAATATCATTAATTCTATTATCTTGATCAAAAAAAATTTGAATTACTGGATTATTATTGTTATCGACAATAAGCGCTTGATCCTGGATTTCTTGCATGTTTCCTCCTCTGCCACATCCTCCACACTATCAGGAGCACTTTGTGAGGTTGAAGGTGATGCAGATGGTTGGATTGTTGAAAAAATTAATTTGAGCAATTTCTTAATTATTTCATCATCTTCTGTCTTTTTTCCACGGCTAGTTTTCGTTTTTCAGATTCACTTGGATAATATCTCTTCATATTTAATTTTGATTTTACACATTAAATCACGTACAATAAAATGTTATAGAGAGCCATTTGCAATGTTTGCAAAATTTGATATGAATAACTTAAGTTGGTAAAAGTGATTTTCATTCAAAGAATTAGAATATTGGCCAAAAGAAAAATGCAACATTTATTACGTTATTTTTGTTTTGCCCGGGAAAACTAAACGTATCACCCCTCACTCATAAATTCAATATAAAAATACCTATTACAGATACATTATACAGTATTCTATTAAAAATACAAATATATTTGCACATGACATTTATTTATAATATATTAACAGCTATACGTAATTCAAAATCTTACTATTTCTTGATGAAAAATTACGAACACACTTTCTTGTGCATTTTAAACGATTGTATATACCATTTATTTAAGACTCCTATGCGTTATTTCAAACATTGTACTCAAAATGGTTTCAAAATTGGGAGGGTCGCGAATGTGCACAGGTATTTTGTTATCTAATATAGAAGAATCCGCCTAAGAATGAGCCAAAATCCTAATCAAGTGAACATCACATGAAATTCAGAGAAGTATCCCTCCGCCGCGACAGCTGTTCAGCCACGCCACGTCTCTTCGTAAAGTGTTTGTTTGTACATGACTCTCGTTAAGACAACATAGCTTCTCATTGTTCACAACCGTGTAAATAAAACATTAATTATATAAAATACACACCGTGTAAATAAAACATTAATTAAACAAAATTATATAAAACAACAATTGATAAAACGCTAACCACGGAACGTTCTCGATCACAGATCGCCACACAGGAGCAGGAAACTCGTGCGACAGTACGCATCTGACATTCAAGCTCCGTTTTCAAATAAACATAAAGTAAAATTTATCACACAAAAAGTAAATTCAATGTAATGTTTATAAAAGATATTTTTTACAAAAGAGCATAGTAGCACTGCACTTCCTAATTTCTATTATTCCTCGTGGTGAACTAAATTTTCGTCGAACGAGATCACAAAAGGAAGCGTCAATGACAAGTTAGGCAACTGCAAGCGAACGAATGAAGGAAGGAAGGAAGGAAGGAGAGCCAAATGGGTTGAAAGACATAACGACCACAAAACCTTCAGTTATGTTGCCAGCACTAGCTGTCTAAACGGTCCATTCTTATAAAAATCGCTTTATAATATAAATATATTATATACTATATTCACGGGATTGTATAGCTTTCTAAAATTTACAATATTTTATTAATATTATTTTGTACACTTATATCGTCAGCGTGCAATCTGTGCACAAAATAGAACATGTGTATTTCGCGACAAAATGTTTAAAATATTACAAATTTTAAACTTTTCTTCTTCTTCTTCTTCTTCTTCTTCTTCTTTTTCTTCTTCAATATTGGTATATTTCAATAATAAACAAACGTTTTTTTTCTTTTTCTATAATAATTACACATCATATAGTATTTCAAGTACATGAATATTTACTTTAACAAGTATAGTTATATAATAAGCACAGACACAGAAACTTAGAGCACTACACCTTCAATTTGTTTTTTTAACGTTATTGTTTCGTCAAGTTTAAACAAGAAATTCGGAGAATACCGATAGCTGCGCCGTAAGCCAATAATGAACTTGAACTTAAACAAAACGCTGGTTAGTTTAAATAAACATACTTTTGGATAGAAAAATGTAACCCCTCAAAGTTTGAAAGTTTGAAAAATCGATATTTTTGAACTCATTAATATTAATATTATTATTATAAGTGTGTATAAGTAAACTGATACTTAGAAATATTACCAAAATTTAATTAATTAGATAATATTGCTAGTTTTTTTTAATGTTAACAATCAATAATTCTGGTCTTTTGAAGGGGCCCTAATTTGATGGGGGATCTAAGCAATTGCTTAGTCTGCTTATGTGTGGAAGAATCTTTATTTCAAAATATACCAGGGTAGAGAAATTTTCGAAATAATTTTATTTGTGTGAAACGTGTTGTGGAATGCGCTGGAGTGGAACATAAGTACCCAGTGAAAATCAAAGAAACCACGTGCGTGGGAGGTGTACATACCTGAACGGACATGACAACAATTATGTAAGTAGTGTTTCAGTATATACTTTCAATTACTTTTAACTAATTTGAATTGCTTTAATTTTTATTATATATTCGTACTTTAAATTTTGGAATATTTCCGTCATTCGATGGAGGTGCAACCTCCAGTCTGTTGGGGCACCAGCCGCCACTGAATAAACTGCATACCTTGTACAGTGAATTCAATGTCAGAAGTATATTTTAATTTAGTTTTGAAAAAGATGTATTGCTTGAAACTATTTAATTTTCGCGCCAAATCTTCTACTTTTTAAATGCTTTTTACGGAAAATTATGACTGAGATCGGTTAATTCGAAGAGAAATTGTGGGATAGTATTACATAACCATTACTAACCAATGCAGACATTTCCATCAACCAATGTTTTCGGTGACAAGGAAACAAGCATGGATTCTCACTATACAGCGTTTTAGAAGAATTAATTTCACTACGTATTGGAACAAGATTTATCCCTTTTTCGGTATCAGGGCCCCATAATACTAGTAGTTTTCTGTCGAGAAATCGTCACATTACAACACTTTCTCTACACTACGTAAGTACTATGTGAGAAAGAAACATAAGTTACGTAATAAATGCGGCAATCACCTGGCGAATAGTGTTGCTCATACTGCTACCTTTAACGCGCAGCAATGTGCGAAAGATGTTTCGTGCACGCTTCGAAATATTTCGAACAGTATTAATTAGAATGAAGAAATTAGCTATTTTACATTCTGAAACAAGCACGAGACATCGTGGTTGGCGCTTAAAACCTTTTTTCAGTCCTTACGCTTGAACATTAGTTTTTATATTCCCTTTTTTAAAAATTGGCAATTGCTATTGCATTTACTTTTTATTGGATTCGTCAATCGTTGACTCGTACGTCATTTCATTTGTACGCCAAGAGGCCACTTTCTGTCCAAGGAATTTCTTTTTGCCCTTGGGACCCTTCAAACAAATTGTACTACCAAAATCCTCACCACTGAATCCAGTTCTTAACGTTAACTGCGTATTACAACCGAGGAACGTTAAAAAGTTTATAACTTAAAAATTTTCTATTAGTATTATTCTATTTAAAGGGGGGATGTCTTCAATAGTAGATCCTGTCACTCTACCGGCACGCATTTGTAAGGAGTTAGATCAAAGAAATGATATTTGAGCAGCAACAGATTGAAATGTAAGAATGAAAACACTGTGCCAAAATGCGTTTGCATTTTGAAGTGGTTATATCACTGTATTTAATGTTTTCTTGTATGACAGTTGAATTTTCCAAACCATTTAAATGAACTTAATATTCTTTGATTTTGCATGATCATGAAGTAGTTCATAATAGGTTAGGAATTGCTTCCAACTGAATTAAAATGAATTTTGGAGTTAATAGTGAATACATTTTAATCCGTTGTTCCACAAATCTAGTTTGTAATGGATATGGTATAGTTATTTAAAATAAGTTTGCTTATAGAAAATATTTAATAATAATAATAATAATAATAATAATAATAATAATAATAATAATAATAATAATAATAATAAAAATTTTATAATATAAATTGCGTTCCTGGACATACCTTGATGCTATGTAATGGAGGAAATATTGAAGGAGAAAATATGGAGAAAATATTGAAGTAAAGAGACTGAAAATTAATTTCACTAGTTAAAAGATATTTGTGTTTTTCTTACAATTTGAAACTTACCATAGTTTTGTTTCCTGTAATTTATTAAACATTTTATTAGAAAAATTTATCAATTAGTTTTATGTGTAGATAAATTAAACATATATTTTTTGTTTACTGTGGTGTGTGAGGTACTCTTCTTGTCCAATCAATGGTTGAAGTCAAAAAGAAACAATAAAGCTGCTAGGATGCCTTATGACTGCAACTCAATCCATTTACGGTCAGGGACAGAGGGAGGCTTTGACGCCAATGAGATTACTCAGTCTGGCTCTTTCTGGGTTGCCAGTCTACCCCTTTAGTTGTCTGCAGTGAAGTTGAAGCAGTGAACATGTTGGATAATATTAATGATATATTGAAGGTAGAAGTTTCAGGCAATTATTAGAATCATAAAATGAAAATGTCTGAGGTATTTAAGATCAATTTTAGTGAACAATTCTTTGATAATGGTATTTATATATTTTTCTTTCTTTCAGTGTTACTTATATTCCTGGTGAAGCTGCCACTGCATATCGTAAGTCACTCTTGGAAAGTGAGCCTCCTATTGTACCTTTAACAAAGGCAATAAAAATATCTCCCAGGTAAGTAATTAGTATGTGTAGCCTTAAATTGTCTGCCTAATGCACAAACTACTGCCAAAAAATTAAGATCTGAATATTTTGTATATTTTTTCTTATTTTGAACTTTTACATATTCAGAGGTTTCTTTGAAGGTCTTTATGGACTCTTTGAAAAGGAATGATGAGCTCTTGCCTGTAATGTAATTTTTAAATATTTTAAGGATATTCCATGATTTTTGTGTATTTTTATGGTCTGATTACTTTTTGTGTTACGTCCACAATTTCAGCTACTTTAATGGTTTCCCCGAAACTGCATGCTGATAAAAAAATCCATTCCTTGAATACAGACTAACAGACAAATCCATTGAGTTTTGAAGGTAACTATGTAGCATTCCCCTCAGAGACCTTGGCAGTAGACATGTTTGAGCTTCATCATCCCTTGGAAGTGTAATGTTTGTTTTTATAGGGAGATGTAAGCTAATAAGACATCGATCGTAAGCAATAGTGTTCACAGCAGGAGTATACTAGGCTTTTATTCTTTGTGAAAAAATACAGATAATTAAAGCATATTAATAACATGGAATATTTAGCACTTCACTATAGATTGATTTCCTCAGTGTTTGTGTGCTACCAAACATTAATAATGTAGGAGTGATAATACTGTAGGCTTTTAATATGTATAAAATTGCACATATATGTAGTATTTGGCAGTCTAAATCTGTATTTAATGCTTTATGGTTGAATATTGGGTGATTTTAAATGCAGTTTTTAATTACTACTGTTTTCACTAGTAATATTCACATTGCATGAATAGCAGTGCATATTCACACAGAATATTAAGATGTTTGAAATTGAGGGGTTCTGCTCTCTACAATAAAAATTATTAAGCAATAAAGTATTTTGATTATTACTGAGTGCTATTTTTAGGCATTGCTGTAAATTGCCTTGCTAAATGCTGAAATTGTTATTTGCCTGTAAACATATTGATCATATATAAAACTCACATGCACTGCCCTTTTTGCTTAAAAAAATGTCAAGTGCTTTCACAATCACTGCTGTATAAATCATGCTTGTGTATTTCTCTTTTTATTTCTTTGCTTCTCCAGGATATTTCCTGAATACTACCGGTAAGTTTGCTTGTATGCAGGATAAAACACATGCTTTGTTTTGCTTATCACTTAGATAATAGGAATTATAAAATGTTTTCTTTATTTGAAAGTATTAAAGAAGAAAACTTGTTGAATATGTTTGTAATAATGAGCTTTAAAAAGTATTTTTTTAAATTAAAAAAGAAAATTGTTAAATAGATTTCTTTTATAATAATTAGTAAGTAAAAGTATTATCTACGTTTTTGATTTTTCAGCTCTCCTTATATTCAAAAAGAAAGTGAAGTTCCTGAGATTCTTAGTGGTGATAAGCTAGTGCTTAGGGAAAGTGAACTTGATAGTAATCTTGTATCAGAGACTGCAACAAGTTCTGCAGCGGATACAGGAGTTACTGAATCTGACAGCATAACTGCTGTATCACCTTTACAAGTGCCAGTACGAACTATTGTGGAAGGAAATGAACAAGTACTTTTAAAGTTAGGAAGTGAACCAATTAGTGAAGTGATAGTGACAAGTGAACCAGACAGTGTTTCGTGGAGAAGGGATTCTAGAGACGATACAGTGTCGAGAAAGGACGATCAGAGTGTTACTAGTATCCCCCCTTCAAGGTCTCAGGGATCCCTGAGTGACCTCTCCTCTCCAACAATGACTGTGACGCAACCTCCTCAGGGTCATACGCCTTCAACACCAATGTCCTCATCTGTGCTCTTAGCCAAACACTGGGGGCCTGAGCGGATGGTGGAAATTCTTCGAGAGCCAAACTGCAGCCTTGGAATCAGCATAGTAGGAGGCAAAGTAAGAGAACCTCCTCCCCTAAGGAACTGTGAGTCTCTTAAAAACTGTTGACTCATCAAAATTATTTTTTCATTTTTTTACACGTAGGTTGACTTATACAATGCTGGACCAGACAGTGGCTCTGCTATCTCAGGTATCTTCATTAAAAATGTGCTGCCACATAGTCCTGCTGGTCGCACTGGTGAACTTAAGGTACATTTGTTTATTTGACTTTTGGTACAATGTATAGGAAATTTGTCAATAAGTCTCAAAAGGAATGCTGATCATTATTGAACATTTAATCACTATACACTTCAGTTCATGTGTTTTATGAATATTATGAACAGCAAAGGGTCTAATATAGATTCTGTTCTAATTATGTATTGATCAATATTGGTTGCATACAATATTCATCGATTGACACAATTACTATATATGTTGATATGTATGGTACAGTTGTGATAGTGAAATCTGGAGATCATGCTTCAGTATTTCCTTGTATATTACATAACACCTCATATTGATAGTAGTGAATGTTTATTAAATAATATTCAATACACTTTTTACATTTTTATGATTTCTTCTCTAGACTGGAGACCGAATACTGGAAGTGGATGGAATCGACTTGCGCCAAGCAAGTCACGAACGAGCAGTGGAAGTCATACGAGGAGCTGGTAATCCTGTGTGCTTCTTAGTTCAATCTCTTATTCAGTGGGTAAGTTACATTTCACTTGTGTTTCCATGTTAGTAATAATATGTGTTATAATAAAGATTTGTAAAATTACTTCACATAATGTAGTTCTCTTCTAAGAATTGCAGATATAATGTTTTTAAATAATTACAAAAGTTATAAATGTTTCTCATTAACGTGTGTGAATTTAAATTCTAAAGAAATTGTTTCAAGACTACTGTGTCTCGGTAAGAAACTAAAAAGAACATAGAGTGGAATGAAATGTTTTGTGTAAGTTCTATAAGAACTGATGTATGTTGAAACTTTGCATTTAAGTAGTGAAGTGTGTGGTGCACTGTTGTTGTCCTATGTGTCTTCTAATGAAGCCTGTACCTGTCATCCCATTGCTAGATATTTATTGGAAACATGCTCTGTGTCGTCCTTGTGCTTACCGTTGTAGTTACGGTTGCTGTTTGGTGTTAAATTTGAAGACGCCCTTTTATTAGAATAGACTGCATTGTAAATATATGCATATTCATATTCATTAGCTTGAATCCTTTGCACCTTCCTTTGTACAAGTGTTATTTATTTTGGATTGTAATTGCTCAGCTTAGTATCAAATAATGGTGTCTAAACCTTGGATTTGACCGTAGGCACCCCCTTGTAGTAAAGAACACAATCTGTGTAGAATTAGTGTTTCTGGGATGAGAAGGTGCGGTTGTCCCACGGGAGATTTTTCTATTTCTATTGTCAGCTAGATTAAATGTTAGTGTTTTACTTTAGAACATGCACATTCACCCACAATTATTCATAAATTAACTTTAGCTTTACATTCCTTTTTTTAATTCTTGCTTAGTTTCCCTTTTGAATTGGATTATTTATTTGCATTTTCTTTTTGTTGTTCATAATTTTTTTAAGCTATTATTATTCTCTTTTTCTTTTTTTTTAAGCCAGTGGTAATTGTAGTGTGAACAGTGATTTTGCAGGTGTTACAAATTGATCCATGGCCTAATTTAGTAACATATTAATGTATGGATGTTACTAATCCCACATTTGTGACATATTTACTGCTGTGCACTTCAGTGTGCTACTTAACTTAGTGTAATGATAAAGTTATGTTTATTATGTTGATGTATTTCCTTGATTTTTGATTTCACTCTATTCCTTATAGTTCCTTATTTTGTTAAGTTAGTTAGTTTTGCTCGAAAAGGAGGCTTTTGTCTCATTTATAGATATTACAATTGCATGTTTCTGATGGTAAATATTAAGATGAAAATTAAGATAGACTGGTTTGTAAATTCTTGCCAGACATGTTTCCTAGTCATTGAAATCAATACATTATTGATTTTCTTTATTTTTGTATGTGTGTTTTGTTTGAATAATTATGGGTGATATTGCCATTAAATTGTGTCCTAACATAATCATGTAATGGAACCAATAATTAAGCAATGAAGGATGAGAGTCAACTCAAGTGTACCATACAACTTGAAATATAACTTAAAATTGTTCTAAATCTGACATTTATGCAGTTATTGAGCAAAGCAATAGTGGACATCCCACATGCCTCATTCCAGAGCGTGGACGGGGATGTTGAGAGTCAATCGACTGAAGTAGCCTCCACGTCCTCCGCAGGAGCAGCTGGTGGCTCAGAGCGAAGAAGGGCCTCCACTTCTCCCACCCCCTCCTCTGAACTTCTGAAGGTCACCCCCCAGCCAGTTCCTCAGGCTAGGACACCCACCCCTGAGCTAATACAGGTGAGGTGCTCGTTAAGTGTGATGTTAAGCCCTCCAAACAATGCTAAGTGTGTAGACTGCTCTTTGTTGTTCTGAAGGTCCCTTTACTTAATATTTGATGTTTCAAACTTATTAATAAATGCATTTTGTTTTCTTCATTGATTGTTTAAGAATCCACAAAATTAAGTATGTTCCCCTGCTTCAAGTTAACATGTGGGGATAGTAAAGTCTGCAACAACTTGTTTCAATTAGTCTCTGTTTTTTTCTTATATAACAGTGAAGAGGCCTTCTGATGTTGCACCTGACCTGGATCACCATTGTGACTAACTATTGTTTTATATCCCATACTACTGCTTATATATAGGCGGGAATGGCTGATGAAATGGTACAGGAAATACCAAAACAAGTTTCACAAAGAAAACCATCAATTATAAAACCAAAAGAACCACAATCAAAACAGGATAAACAAGAAGATAGAGACATAGAAAAGAAGAAGCCTATCTATTCTTCTAGTGAAGAAAGTGAAGATGAAGAAGACGTTAGAGAATTAGAAGGAAATATGTACACCAAAAAAGGTCATGAGGTTAGTAAAAACTCTGGAGTCTTCTTAGTTTATAATGAGAACATTCCTATATTTTATCTCATTCTAGCAATTAATTTCATTTCACCAATTTGACCTTGGGATTCTTAAGGGTGTTATCCAATTTTATATTTTATTCCACAATGTGGGAATGATTAATGCTTTCTTTTAACTAATATGATTGTAGATAAACCGAGCCAGTGCTGGAAATGTGAAGAGAACAAAAGAAGAAATTGAAGCCGATCCTGAAGAAGAAGATGACTTTGGTTACACCAAAAGTGAGTACATTTTGAATAAATGTTATGACTGTCAGTGTTGATTCAGTTTTTTTATTCACAATGTGTGTTGTAACACTGTATTGGGTGGCCTTCACTGTTAACCCATGCTCTTCACTGTGATGTTGCACTCCCATACCTTGCAGTGTGTCTGATTCCTAATGTGTTCAGAATATTTAATGCAATTGATAAATAGTACCAGGTTGCAGATTGTTTGACTTGTATCTGTTTGATAGAGCTTAATTTTATCATCATTTTTCAAGTGAATTTTTTATACTTATGGAGATATGGTGGTGGTTTTATTATTAATTTATAATGTAGCAGAGATGTGTGTGTTTTCTATAATCATTTGTAGTTTTTGTAATATTTCCTTAGAAGGAAATTTTCAGGAGTATATTAAGAAGAATGGACACTACCAATAAAAGATTTTCCTGGGTATTGTTAGGTCTTTCTATTTTAAAGTGGAAAAAATATAGAATGCTTTTAACAAATTCCTTTTTATTTTAATCAGCCACTTTAGCATATGTGCTACTTACCTTTATTTCTACATCACTAAGAGCTTCAGAATTATATATTCAAATATCCAAAATAAATATTTTAAAGGAAAAATTAAAACCACTGGATCTATTGTTCATGAAGCTAGTGTATAACAAATCTTTAATGAATAAAAATGGTGATAACAGTAATGTTGAGCAGAGATTCAAACAATGTGGATGAGATTTTTCTCATTATTTGTTAATTATGTAACTTTGACTGAGTGATAATTAATTTTTTATCTAATTATACTTGCCACCCCTTTGAAGCTTATTTTACAATATTTTACAATTCTCTTCTTATTAAGATGTTTAATAATAAAAAAAATGTTTCTTGTGAAATTACAAGTGCTGTAAAATCATAAATAGAATGTCTTGATCAGTCAGAAACAGTATTGAATAAACATTGAACAAATTATTTTTCTTTTCAAGAAAGGTTCTTTCAAATGCAATATTGCATACAATTTTCTTTTAAGTGAAAATATTACAAAATACAAAATTGTTTTTATTATTTCTTTACATTTTAAACATTAATTACATAATAGTATATTCAAAAGAAATGTATATAAATGCAAAAGAATGAATATCTAACAATTGGCAGATTCCATTCTGTAGATACATTATGATTTATATGTAGGGGTCTGAATAAGATATTTACCTTTTCATTGAGCAATTGTACACAGGATATTGATGAAACGTGCCTTTAACAAAGCAGAAAAGTTGCGTCCTTTGAGATTGTATATCCTTAAAGGGCCAGAGGTATCTAAACATGTTTCCTTACTGCCGTATTTTCTGCTTTAAATTAAAAGTACTTTTAGAGAACTTTGACTTCAAACTAAGTTATTGAGTAGTCCATTTAAGTAGTTATGATGCCATGTGTCAACATCATTTATAAGGCATGTATTTTGGCTATCCTGACGTCTTCACGAATAGTGCAAAATCTGCCTTGCTCTTGTGAGAATTTCCATATCAGTCTCACGCAAACAAATAGTTTCGGGGAAGAACAGACGCCAACTTCAAATACGTTTCGATCCATATCCCATCAGTTGTAAGTTCAGACCAGTAAAAAAATTTTTTGACAGGTCCTAAAGTAGATGAACATCGCTTTCCAAATGGATTTTTCCACCAGCGACGAGTTATTTCACGAATAGTTTCAACGATTGATTTACAGTATTCCACTATCATCACTATAAACAATATTGTTAAATTTTATATAAATCATGTCGAAAAACAGATAAGGATATTTATGCCTGTGAATTAAGTCATCAAACGGATGGCAATAAATAACGAATTTCGAAGATACTATGTTGTGTATTTTCCATCAGGCTTTTAATGATACTCCCAATAAACAACATTTTATCGCAGACTTACGGATGTAAGTAATTTAGTAGAAAAGAGGGTTTTGAAGTGTACTTTTCTTTCTTTCTAGTTACGTAAATACACAGATATTACACATTGTGCCGTTGGAGGAATGGCAGTAGTAAAAGAGGGTAAAACGGCTCAATCCGAAGTTAGCAAACTTTTGTGAAATAAATATGCATAATATCTTCGGGTACCGCACCGACCACGCTTCCAATTTGGCTGTTTGTCAGTGTGTGTGAAAAAATCGCTTACATGGCCCGCAGGCAGACAATAGTGTTGCGAGTCTCGTGATTGGCCGCGCCCCACTTGAGCCCCTGTTCGAGGGGTTCCTCTCCTCCTTTCGCCCCCGGGCCGCATATGCATTATTGAGTCGTGCGGTCAGCGGAAGGGAAGGGGGGGGGACAGCCTAGAGACGTGAGACGTGGTGTTAAGCAATTCGACAGGCGGCGCTCGGGAGCGAGGGCGAAGGCCAAGCGTCTCTCATCGCTGTGCTCTCCCCTCCCCCTCCCCCTCCCCCCCCTCCCTCCCTCTCCCCCCTCTCAATCAGAGCATTCTTCACAGCTCCCGGCCCCTTTCGTTCATAGTCCATTTCACTCAGCACGTGAAATTGTGCTTGAAGGCTGAAGATGGGGTTTGTGACATCACATAACGGTGGATTTTCCCTTATATGGAATGCCGCCGACTTACCATCGTACGCATTTTTTTAAAGATAGTTTTGCATATTGGTCGATCCTTTATTTTTAGCTTACAAATTGTGAGTTTGGGGTATGCTTCGTGTATGATGTATAGGTATTTATGCATACATAATTTACTGCATAGTGTTGCAATTGTTTGAAAGATATGTATAATTGTTTAGAATACAATTCAAAGAGGATAACCTGTATGTTCTTGTCACCTTTGATCGAAAACAAATTACTCTTATCCCGAAATTCGGCATTAATTGGAAATCATTGACAATTTAAATTTTTTTAAGAACTTTAAAAATTAAATGCGAAGTTTTAAGTTACATATTAAGAATATCAAAAAAGTTGCTGGTCCATAACGCAACACATAAATAGCAGGTATTAAAACAGGGCAATCTCTTCCTTGGAGCCTTAATGTCACACGACGTCAGTTCTGTCGTAAGCAGCAACGCACAGAGTATGCGAACAGGCGGAATTACACAATCTAATGATTGCATTTTTCAATCCAAATCGAAACTGTTTTATTGTTTTGCATTTTCCGAAGTTCTTGGATATCTTCCCAAATCGTAGACTCCCTTCACACGACCCAGGGCTGCATAGATGTCTTTTAATTTCTGCGTGCATTGGAAATTAATAATACAAATTATTTATTGTCTATCGCTATCACTTATGAGTGTTACTTTTTGAACGGAGGAGAACACTATTCAGAGGTATAAAATATCCTTTCAGAACACTACGCTCTTCATAATCTTTATGAGTCAAAATTATTATTGTCCAAAATATGTGCGAGTATTTTATATATGAATAGTTTTTTAGGCGCTTAGGGCTTCAAATGTTGTGTATTGGTCGTGAGTCGATTTTCAGCCAACGTGATGTTTCGCGTCTCTATTCCCCACCTCACTGTTCACGGCTGAACGGCTGATTCGCCCATACTTCAAATAAAAGCAAAGGCCAAGAGAGAAAACGGATGCTCTGCCGAAGCGGACTTCCCCGCGGCGCTCGTTTGTTCGTTTATTTTGTGCGTCGCCGCGCCGTCGCGTCGCTGGGGCGCAGTCGGCCACGCGACGCCTGAACGGCCCTTGCCCTTGCAGAGGGCAGAGGAAGCGGACAGGGGCGGGCACAGGGAGGCGGGAGCCATTTGCCAAGTAGAAGGAGCGCAGGTGTGTGCAACATACACCAAGTGGGAACCCATAGAAAATTAATTAAATGTGATACAGTTTAAAGAGAGTGAAATTATAACTTCAATTAATAAATATAATTGATTTTCTGTCGAGAAAAACTTACAGGATGTCCTGTAAGTATCCTGTAAAGTTACAGGATGTCAAATGGGTTGCAGAGCTTGTTCTTCAAATGCCGTATCTAATATAGTAATCTAATAGATGATTGTTTATTCATATTTCATGCGCTGCCGTACCGTCCATCCGATTGCGATAAATCTTTGTCAACTTATTGTTTGCTTTTGCGCGAAGGATATAGGCATAGTACAATGGTAATGTGCGTATGTCTGTCGCACATAGACCCAAAATGTGGACGATGATGTATGTGTTTATGACTTAGCGCCTTGATTAGAATCTCTAGGCAACCCGTCACACCGTCAAGTATTAAGCGCACCTTTGCTGCATATTTGGCCCCTGCGTTTGTTATTACTTGATCGTTATTTCGGATAACTAAATCAAATTTCTCCAAGGAAGTGTCATAGCGAATGAATGCCCAAACTTGAGAAAGAACATGTTAACAATAGGATACTCGACAACCATGTCCAAACCAGAACATAGAGCACACCCATACTCCAGAGAAAGTCTTTCATCTATTAAAAGTTTTGCAGAGTGTCACGTTAAACAATAACAATCTCGTGGCCAGTTGCGTGTGAAGTGTAATACTTTACATAGTGAAGCATTGCCAGGTCCAATAGTAACAAGATAAAAATTAGAATAATGAGAGATTGAACATATTTATGGAAGTATAATATTTTATTACGTAATACTACGTACTCCTTTCAAAATTGTCAGGACGCATGCCCCCCCCGTCCTAACCCTGCCTGTACGCCAGTGAGATCGGGGTGATGAGCGGCGCGGGCAAGTCTTAGTCCGAGAACTGTGCAGATGAACGGGTGATGGTGAATTTGGCAGGTGTAGCATTACGAGAGAGGATTCTGGCAAAGTCTGTGGTGTCCAATTGACGAGCCAAGGACAGAGTTGTGGACGTGGCCCGGAGGGGGGGGTGTCTCACGGGAAGGCGACATCCACAGTGGAAGTGTGAGTGGAGAAAGTGTCACAAGGAAGATAGGATCCAGAACGCGGGTGACGGTGGAAGGAGCAGTGAAGAAAGCACTAGAAGTGGAACACAGAATCAGTTGTATCAAATGAATGAGGAACCGGTGGCGGCACGGATGGGGCCAGAGGCCGTGCCTTGGGACAAGGAACTAAGGATCTTGACAGTAAGGGAGACGAGCACAGCGGCAAAGCAATGCGGAAGGGTTAGTGGTGAGCGCGGCATGTGGGCGGGTAGGTGGTGGTGCGAGGGAGCACTGTGCAGCGGAAATAAAGAACGCGGTGATGAAGCGCTTAGCCGCAACGTGCTTTCCACTGCAGATAACTTTTTCTTTCGGAAACTGTCGTGTGCGGGAGAACAGTATTTACTCGTTTCCCAGGCCTTATAGAGGAATCCTTTCTGGGAGTCTTTGCTACCTTAATTTAAAAAAGTATTTTTGCGGAGAATCCATGATCAATTTCAATATACGCGCATAAATTGATGGAAAACTAAACAGCCGCTAGTCGTGTGAGGGGTGACAATGGTTTCCTTAGGTACCCAGGAAGACTAAAAAAAACGAAAACGAAGAAACAGATTTGGATTTGATTGAAAAGTGCAGCTATTTGATAAAATTAATCCACAATTTCTGTAGATAAGCCATTAGAACGCAATTTCCCCGTGCCTTGATGTTTTCCGGAAGTAGGGATATGTCTTTTTTTATGTGGTGATGATGGGGGAGGCATATCCGAAGATTGCGGTGGCGTTTGGGGTGAAGGTAAAGCAGTCAGGTGTACCAGGCGATGGAACTGCGGTGCAGATGCTTGTTGGGTCCAAGAGAGGATTGGAAAGGATGAGATGGTGCAATCTTCTTCGACGCTCGCATGATCAGGCACTACATTGAAGTCTCGAGATTGTTCCCGGCATTGTAGGTTCGGGGGGGGGGGTTACTTGCCTGATTTTGATATAGTTATAGATTCGGAACTGCATCGTGAAGTCGTGAATTAAGTTGTGGTGTAATATGCAACTCTAAATATTGGTCGCCACCAAATCAATAAAAAGTTATCAATATCGATTGGTGCAGTGATTTCAAAAGATTAATATTTTGCGGCAAACTCCGGAGTGAATCCAGAAATTCTCTTGCGTTTTGTTTCTCTCCATTAATTGTATCTGATATCGCCAACGATTGCTCCTTGTTGGGAAATTTCTCCGGCCATATCATTTGCTATACATATTCGCGAGGTGGCATCCTGAACTATCTGTTGAGTGTCTGAGATGTTACAGATGAAACACGTCCGGGTTGATGTCTGTCCTATTCCATTCCCATCGTTGTCAGTGCTTTCCTGGAAGTCGGATGTCTTGGATTCTTCGATGAGGGTAAATTCAGATTGCAAATGATGCAGAGGTAGAAGATCGATCGTTGGTGGAAGAAGCTGCAAGGCATTACGTCATGTATTATGTATATTTCTCCCTTCAGAAATTTCCACACATGTTTTCATTGATTTGTATGCTAGTTTGCAAGCCTATTGCTGATTTTCATATGCTCGCAGGCAGCATTTTTGCTACTCCGGAACACTATTTTCACAGATGACCGCAGCATTTTTGCAGTTACAGCTCTCTAGTAATATCCTTTCTTTCGTCGGCGTGTCGCGATGGAGAGAGTGGGTGCGACACAAACTCATCAATGGGCGTTTAGTAATAAACTAATGAATTTCATTAGTGTGTCTTCACAGTAATTTGTTTTATTTGTTGAAACAAGGATTACAGCCATTAGCCAGCATCAGAGCATTTAGCAAATAAATAAGTAATAATAAGAATATCAAATAAATTAAAAATGAAATGAAAACACAAGTATTTCATAACAAAAACATTACTACAATACGTAATAACAAACATACTTGTAAGGAAGTAATGTTAATAAGTACTGTATGCCGAATGATGACACAAGGAAAATAAAATAGTGCTCGGTTGCAAGTAGATTATTCGCTCAACCCCTTCCGCTTGCTTTCGTGTGTTCGGCAGAATCCTCCGCATAGGAAACATCCAGCGACAACACTGTCTCCCTCTGCATGAATTCTCTTTGAGAGGCCGTTGCGTCGCGTTCTGTCTATATACACTTTGCCTTCTTGCGACGTCCTTGTGTCCCCTCTTGCGTCCGTGCCCCCTTTTCGCCTGTACGTTGAAGCCTTGCCACTTTTCTTGTCTACGTTTTGCATCGCAACGTCGAGCTCATCAAGCAATCTCAACTACGCCGTCACCGCCATTATCGGTGGTTTTCCTGACGTTTCGACTATCTTGACTCGGCCCTCTTCAAGGTCGAAGAAGGCCAAGTCTCTTCTGGGGCCTGGCGTCGAACGCCGGCATTTTAAGACGTGGCATCACCCACTCTGTCGAGAGCATTAGAATGATTGTGGCAGAGAAGACTACGGCTTAAACCGAATATTATATCTGACAGAAATGAATATCAAACTCGCGATTACAGATTCATTTTTAATACAAAAATATTTGCTTGGCAACTTTTAAACCTAATTAATAAGTTAATTAAGATTATAATATAAAATTTAAAATAAGTCCAAGACTCCGTTAAACCTTTTGTTTTCTACACCACCATCCCGAACACATGCGAATAAATTAGCCGCATTATCTTTGGGTCTTGGTGGCAAGTTTGTCGATCGTATTGTTTATGTTATATAATCAACTTGAGTACCCGCACTGGTCATGTGCAGGCACTCTCAGGTGTAGTTTGCTCATCACTGTCGTTAATATACCCTATTGATGTTTGGCGTAATGATAGGAACAAAATGAAAATTGTAATGAGGGAAAAAGAGTATTTCAGAATGTATAAGTAAACGTTTCTTTCACGAAATACGAATTTATTATTAATTCTCATATGTCGTGAATTTCCTCTTATTTTCAGGTAACTTGAAGGATTTACAAACATTTAACAAAACATTTACAAACATTTGACATGTTATAAGACAAAATATTTAGAAAACATTTTAATTAACGCGATGATTTACTTTTCGTTTCTGCACAATCGATGTGTTTTTGTACTGCGATTAAAAGAAATATGTAGTTTTCAGTATTTCTTCTTATTTTTCGAATCTCAAATATGTTGGTCGAAATCTGGTGCCTGATTTAGTGCGTGGGTCGTATGCACATGACACTTTCTTCTTGCTTGGCATCGACCATCAGGCTTTCGGAATATCCTAGGAAGAAAATTGAACAATTTTCTAAAATGGATATTTCTGGGGAAATTATTGCTGTCGTTTTTGAGAACATTGAGTTCAAACGTTTTCGAAAATACGCCTTTTTTTCTTCCCATAAACTCAAAAACTTATGAATTTTTGAAATACCATCATTAGCAGAATCTATATTAACAAACATATTAAACAAGGAATACATCTGTAATGTAAATTTTATCGACTTAAGAGATTAAAAAAATCATTGATGTCATTTTTGAAAATTCAAATTAATGCATCAAAGTGGAGTTTATGTCACGTTATTCAATGCATTTTGTACTATTCGTACAAAAGGTTCATTTTTTTAAATGGCACCTCTTTGGAGAAAATCTTGTTTTTTAATATTGCCCATATTTCACTAAAATAGCGCGAATCTAAAATAATTTCAAAAAAATGTACATGACTAAATTAAGATTAATAAATGAACTAATTGTGGAAAACAAATTTAATTTAAAAAAAATTGCTATTTTCAATAATATAATTATAAGAAATGCTTCAAAAATTTAGATCTTTTGGATTTTTTAAATATTCTGTGTTAACAATGAAAATGGGACCTATGCAATATTTATAAGCGTATTTCAGTTTATTCTTGCAAGAAATTTAAAGAAAAAATTGTGGCTTTTTTAAAAAATTGTAATTTACATACAAAGGAGCAAGCAAAATACTCTTTTGCGGTATCGGGGAACCACAAACACAGATTTTCTTTCGAAAGTATGGCCCTATTTGGCCGCAAGATTTCACAACATTCTCTCTACTACTTATATTACTCAGTAAAAGAGAAAATAAAATAGAGGCTAGACTGTGGGAGTAGATATTTGGCGCGATGTCAACCTGACAGGCAAACACTTGTATTTTACCGGTTAGTCCGGTTATGTGTGTATCGGATTATTTACGGTACAATTTGTTTGACTTGGTGCTGTAGTGTTCGCCCCTCGCGGCTGGCCAGTGCTATCTCTGGCTCCTCGCGGAGGGGCTCGCGGGGTGCGAGGCGAGACGCGAGGCGAGGTGAGGCAAGAGGCGAGGCGCGAGGCGAGGCGAGGCGAGGCGAAAGGCGAGGCGAAAGGCGAGGCAAAAGGCGAGGCAAAAGGCGAGGCAAAAGGCGAGGCAAAAGGCGAGGCGAGAGACATGGCGAGACGCGAGGTGAGGCGTGGCGTGGGGCGAACGCCTTGTTGGAGACCCCTGGGGTATCGAGAGCCTCGTCCGCGCGCGCGGCGTTGGTCGCGCCGGAAGTGGACGGTTATGCCTCGTAATCCCCTAACAGGCTCATTACGCGATAAAAGGAGCGCAGTTACTAGAAATGGCGGAATGGGTCGCTGCGACCAGACCAGCGACTCAGCCCTGCCGCGCCAGCCGCCAGCGCAGCCCTGCGACGTCGTTTCCCAGGGGCCCCCGGTGGGGAGAGCTGGGGGACCTCCACCCTCCCCCTTCCCGCCGGTGCAATATTGCAAAAATTACAGATACATGTTTTTCTCGGGTATTAAGAGGATATCTTTTATCGTGCATCGTTCACTTTCAAGTGAATATTTTCAGCTACAAGCACGTAACTGTTGAATTTTGGGCAGAATGTTGGGCGGATTTGAATTCAGTTTGCATGTTTTCGTGATATGTTTTGTGAAGCATGTAAGTTCAGTTTCTAATGTATTAATGGGTTTGTGTAATGATTTGAAAAAGTCTTCCTTTTGTGAGTCATGATACCTAGTCTTCGAGCTTAGTACATTTGACAAACACTAAAAATCTGGAGATTTATGTAAACTTATTTCCGTTTTTCTGATTGATAAATTATTTCGCAAATAATTGCAACTCATGCGGTATTTGAAACTTTTTCTGACCTACTGTATCTTGAAATGATTCTAGTGTATAAAAACAAAGTCATTTGGTTTGTCTTTAGCATGTAGTTTTAAATGAACATTAGCTTCACGCGACTTCTATTGAAGGCTATTCTGTCTTTTCTGTCTTAACCGTGCGCACATTCAAGCCAGCTTTAGGCAAGTAAAGGTCTACGCGCTGTCGTTCGCTGCTTAACGTCGGAAGCTATTCTGCTTTGGACGAGGGAACTCTCGCTCTGTGCACCTCAGTTTCTATGGTCACGCGCCACTGTAGCACTGGATGAATGCATTCTTACACCCCGTACAAGTGGCGCCGCAACTGGCAAATGTCGAGGAACACGGCAACTGGGCGACTGTGCTAACGGAGTTAAATTTGTTATGCGAACGCGTATACAGAGCAAGCTGCTCGTTGGCGTCACGTCGGAATTAGCCAAGAGAATGGCTTTGCTGGATTCCGCGCAGGAATTTCGCTTCATCGCGAGCGTTAACTAGAATTGGTAATTGCAATGGACGTGTGCGTTACTTGTGATACGGCTCGACGAAAATACGTCAGTGACATAATTTTCATTAGAAAGGTGAGAAAGTTTAAAGTTTTTTTTTTAATTCAAAATTCACGAAACTCGTATTGATGAATGTAACGAAGAATTGAAACTGAAGTACTTCTCTTTCGAGATAAAAACATACACCCTACTTTCGAGAATAATGTCGCCAGCAGTGGACGCGACCGGAATCACTAATCAGTGAACCAATCAATCAATCAGTGAACCCGATGTCCAGGACTCCCCCGGCGTTTGTGCTCAGCCGCGTCGTCCGTCCGCAGCGAGGACGTGGCGCGCGCGCCTCCTCATAAGGCAACGGAGGAGGAAGAGCGATCACCGCGCAGGAGCCGACTGATTAGTCGCAGGCGCACGGCGCTGTGCGCGTCGCCTTCTGCAGCGCAGGGCCCTGCACATACAAGGCGGCGAGTGCTGCGTCGGATTTGTACAGCGCGCCGTTTTTCTCCCAAGTAGGGAAATGAAAAAAAAAAAAACTCTTCTCCAGTCGCATGCAGACTGCTAAGTATTCATTGTCGAACGACTCGCCCAGACGGCAGTTGTACATTGGGGGCTTTCCGCACGGGAAGAGCGGTCTATTCCGTGCTACACCGCATAAATAATGCACCATATGTGAGGCAATTTCCCTCTCTTTTATTTCCGTCGCCGTCCGGAGATCCGAAATAAATTTATCACGAATGGAACGGCGCGGGGGGCGGGGACAGGGGGTGAGGGCGTTTACTGGGAACAGTTGGCACGAAAAGCACGTTTGAGCGACGCATTACTGGGGGATATGGTGCGATAAGGACGCGTTCAGATTCGCGTCAGAAGGCGGCAGGCGGCGGCAGCGGCGGCGGCGGGTAAAATCCATATCTGGCGAGGTTCCCGCGCCCCCGCCCCCGCTCCGCGTCGCTCTGCGTTTCATGAGCTGTGGATTGAGGCGGCCGCGCGCCCGCGTCGAGCGAATGATGCTCCGGCAGCTCCTGCTGGCGGCCGCGCCGCTAGAGAAGCACCCGCGCCTACGTCCTAGTGGAGGGGGAGAAGAGCGGGCCCAATATTCCAATCACTGCGCCGACCAGCATCGGTGCAAAATTAATTTTTTTGTCAGTTTGAAAATGCGAACGAAATTAACGCACAAATGAAAGGGGCAGAGTTTGGCATCTTGACAAATTACGCTAAAGACACTTTCTGACGTGTCGCGTGCATTAATTTTGTAGAAAGAATTCACGGAATTTTTCAAGTATGTACTCTTAGGGCTCCTTTCCAATATTCGAAAGGTAGTCATGTTCATTCATGTCGCCCCCAATGTTTTGTTTACTTTGCAGTACCTAATTGCTTTTGTAAGGTCATGACCTTTTTGCGGTATGCGCACGACGAAGACACTTTCCATCGATTGGAAACAGTGAAGGCAACTGCCAGTTTCCGAGCATGCGTGCCAATAAAATAACTAGTTAGGGTGAGAAAGGCTGGTTCTGTTTATTCATTTGCTGCCCCAATATAACTGATTTCTGAGAACGATTTGCATATCGAAACTGGTAGAATAAAGCTCTTTACGAACTTTTCACCGGTGTAATATGTATCACATTATTAATATTTAGTCAGCAAATTCGTTGTTAGGTCATACCTTCTTTGAATATTACTTCCGTGGAACACGTTACAACCTTGCTAATTGCTACCAGCTAGCAAAAGGTCGGTATCGACCACCTGGGGAGCGATGAAATTTAGGAGAGGGTCAGTGTTGGTCAAGAGGTCGCTATCCGAATATGCACTGGCTGCTTATCGATATAAGCAAGACTCTCTTCATTATAAAAATATAAATATAGATGTTGATTTTCTTGTGCAAAACAGCTAATAATTATACTTTTTTATATTTCTAAAAAATGAAAATTATAATAGTACTGTAAATTGTAGAACAAATCTAATGAACCTTTTTTAAAACTTTTTCTTCATATTATTTGCCTAATTCTTATCAAGTCACACGAGTATATGTGCAATCACTTTGTATGCTGTATATTGTAGAAAAATTCAGGGGAGTCAATGAAGCAAAATCATTCTTTTAAAAATAGTCGATTCAAGAAAAGGGTTGGGAATTCCTGTCTTGCTGTAGTTTTCGTGGGCTGGGTAGTTTTCGTGAAATTTCAAGATAATGTATTAGCACTTCAAGCCTCGAATCCGTTCTCTTCTTCGCAAGCAATTGCAGAGTCCTTTATTTCTAGAAGTGGGAATCAGGCCAGCAGTTATACACCTCCTCTTCACTTAATTTTGAGTTCATCTGCAACGGAACGTGTAATTACTTCTCCCGATAATTACTTGGACCGAATGAATCGTCTGATTTTAGAATAATTTAAGAGGTAATTTTAGATTTAAACACCATTGCCACTCTCTCTTGTCTCTTAAGGCGAATGGACTTGACAATCCCGGGACAGCACTTGGCATGTCGCGTGATCCTTATTTTCCTCGTACCATTCGAATCCCAACAAAATAAACTACATCGCAATGATCAGCTACATCCGAAGAACGCAATGTTTCAATATTCGTACGTTCTAGTATGTAAAGTGTGACCTACACTTTCTCCAAACTGACAACATCTGGGGACATGCCCCTGAATCTGTCAAAATCCATGAAACTTTAAATAAACGACAGATCAAGAGGCCCCGAAAAATAAATGGAATTTCATCCAATTCTCGCATGTGGAACTGAAATTTAAAGGGGGAGTGGAATTGATAGGTGAATTTTAAAAAAAATTCTAGAAACGTTGTATGTAAATATGTCAGACAGAGAGAAATATGTGCAGACATAACGCCGTTTTCAAGCTCGCCCTTCATTATCCTAACCGTAATCGTGGCGTGCTCGCGTCCCGTCTGCTTTCCGTTCGGACCCTAACGTATCAGAGGCACCTGGAAGTGAATGAAACTAACCGGTTTGCTACGCGGCAGCACTATTCGCCGGTCGAATTACTCCACTGGTGTAGATATTTTCGGCTTGAGCACTTTTGTTGACAGTCCTTCAAATGCCCTTTGAGGTGTATTGTAGCCTAGAACAAAAGCCCGTCAGGACTAGATTTATTTTATTGTGTATTTTTATCGCAGCGGTTCATGCGGCGTTTCGCCCCCCGCGCGGTTCTCACGCGGAGGAGTTTAAAACTATCGGCTAACGGGACGTCGGGGCTTTGAAAACTAAATTATATAGCTCGCATTGTTTTATATGTGTTTATTGACGGCCAGCTTTTCTGGCGTGGCGTTCGGATCGTTTAGCAAATGTTTGTTTTAGAAACAGCTATTGCGGTGGCGCCCGGCCGGCTGCACGGCATTTGTTTTTTATGGCAGGTTTCAACTTTTATTTC
>BOPP01000042.1:8246629-8268312 GCA_017312745.1 Gryllus bimaculatus
GGGGGGAAGGGGGGGGAGCAGACCCGCGGCTCGACGACGGCTCCGCATTGCACGCGAGAGATTAATGGATTGGAAGATAGGGAAGCTGCCGTTTAACGCGCGCCCAGGGTCACTTTTTTTATGCTGAGAGTGTCTTCCTTTTTAAATCTCAATTGCTTAGTGCACTTATTTCTCGGAGTACAGAGCGAGATTATTAAAAGTGAGCTAGCTGACGAAGAAAATAATCTGTTGAAGAGGGAAAGAGACGCGGTATTGATGTGCCCACTTTTTTGATTTTCAGATGATTTTAGAAGTTCTGTTAATTTATTTTACGAAAGTGGTCATGCTTCATTAATTTTCTTTGCTCTAAGACTTTCTATAAAGTTAATAATCTTAGTTTTTGATTTTCCCTCGCTATCTAGAATGTAACAATTCGATAGATTCCCGATCGAAGTACAAAATTATTCGTGTTAATGGTTATTTAAATTTACTATTATTCAACTTTTAAGCATTTCTCTTTTGTTACATATGTCATTATGCGTTACGTATAATGGATGTTTGACGAGACAGGATGTTTAAGTCATGAAATAGTGTTTGAAATTAAGGATATTACAATATTTTGTAGTGACTCAATACAGTGTGATTGTAACAGTTACACAAAAAAGAATTATAAATTAACAAATACTTTTGAAAATGTTCTCGTGAATCTTTATCGATTCCATAAAACTTCAGAAGCACTTTTTAATCCAATAAATTTTCAATAAAAGCGGTAAACATCCGCGAGAATAAATCATAGGAAAGCAAACTTTTAGGTAATATTTTAGGTAAGATATTTTATGAGATATTTCATGAATACGATATAGAGTTGCAGAAAATAGATATGCAGCAGTATACCCAGAATCGAGGCACCCATCTAACGTCTTTGCCGTTTACGAAAGTAGATAAGTCGTACGGAATGGTCTTGTTTTGAAAATTACGTAAAACACAGAACAAATGAAGGAAAATTTTCATTTTTAAATATAAAAATGTAAGTAACGTTGGAACAAATTTAGAATTGTGTCCTCAAGAATTTCCCCTTGTGTGTCAGAACTTTCACATGTAGATTACATAATAATGAATTACTTCTTTTTAAAATATGTTTCCTTGAGAATTAATTATTTGATATTATTAATTTAAATTAGTGAAATAGTGTTAGT
The DNA here is from genome assembly GCA_017312745.1 of Gryllus bimaculatus. Classification (NCBI taxonomy): domain Eukaryota; kingdom Metazoa; phylum Arthropoda; class Insecta; order Orthoptera; family Gryllidae; genus Gryllus; species Gryllus bimaculatus. Next base: position 8,247,805 of record BOPP01000042.1, read on the forward strand.
AGAAGAGGATTTGGACATGAATTTTGTAAAATGTTGCCTAGACATGTAGACATGTATTTGTGGTTTGTGGTAAGACATGCATTAATGTGTTTTTTGGGGGGTTTTGGTAAACTCTATTAATAAACGTGGGCATTCGCAGCGACCTAAAATTTTTGCACAAGTGCTAAAAGTGTTCAGATAAATCTGTGAATACAACAAAGCAAACAAAATGCTTACGTGTGACCGCATCAACTATTTAGGACCTTAACGTGTCATTACGTGATTATACTTCAATAAAAATAAAGTTAAAGTCAGAAAGTCTGTCCAAAAATTAGTGTATGACACGCATGGTCAAAGTGACTTTATTTTGCTCCTAGGATTGCGGTAAGCGGTCTAATGGCCTCGTATCGCAACCTTTCTACTCGCAAAATAAAATGTCTCTCTTACCACTTGTATCATTAACATCAATCATCAAATGTCTTCCTAAGTAGCACTACAGGCTTAGATGGCTCAGGGCATCAATATATGTAACTGCAGTGCCTCTGACCCGATGGTTCTTGGGTTGGTCCCGACGGTGGCAGGATTTTCGACACTATTTAGAGAGCTAAGTCGAAGTCAGACGCTGTCTGGAGGAGAATTCGAGCGGACGGCTGCTTTAATCGGTAGTTTTCCGTGATTTGTTCGATCAACACCAGGCAAATGCCGGAGCAGTTCCCTAACATACGGACGCCCGCGATATTTCCTTCCTCTTCCTTGTCCTATCATCGCCCATTACTTATACACTTTTACACGGTCACGCACTACCCTTTCACATATGTCGGGAGATTAGAGCTTGTCCCAGCTGGACCGGTGCCCCAGTGGTGGGAGATAGCTAGTTGGGGAAACCCCGCAAGCTGACAGGTAGGTCGGCAGCGTATCTCGCCATGCAGTGGGGGAAGATCACCGCCCCCTCCAGCGGTAAAAGACAACATTCACTACGCTTACGGGGCTAACGATCTTTGCCGTTGACGCGGCCGCAATCACTAGTCTATCAATCCTAACTAGCACCATAAACGCTGTTGCGAAGGCGGGGCAGCGAGGCCGGGCAGTGCAGGCGCCCTGTGCCTTCGTGGCGGCGCGGGGTCCATCGATCTGCGGTGCAGCGGACGTCGCATCGCGCAGATAAAGGCGACATTTTAACGACCGACGGGAAGGTCGACGTGGCCCTCCCGCTCTTACGTTAATTGATTGTAAAGAAACTCCTCTAGTCGTGGCCTGCTCTCCTTCGGGAGTAAAACGGATAACCAGTTCTAATCTTTATCACGACGTTGTCATGCGATAATGCCATCGATCTAAATGTGGAATACATTTAGTATATTGCGAATTGTAACTGTCACAAACGCCTGGTTGTGATGCAGAAATGCACAAAATGTGTTTATGTGCTTAACTATATAGATTCGCGTCACCCAATTTTGAAGGAAGAAGGGTATGTATTTTAAAACGTTTAAGTTATTGCACATGCAACTCTTGAAATCTTGCGGGTTACTCCTAACAAAATCTGTATGACGTTTCAATCAATGACTGGGAAAAACATTTCGCGAGTAATAAATACTTAAATTCAAAACCTACATCCTAAATCAGATATTGATGAAATTAATGCCAAGGAAAGAGTTAAATTGTATGTGCCCATAATTGCAATGTACGGTTCTGAGAGGTTTACAAAGAAAATATTTTCAGAGTTTGATTTCAAAGGATAATTCAGAGTCGATTTTGTGATTTACTGGCCCTACTTCTATAGATTACCAAGCGAAATACCTTCGAATTCTTGTATGTTGATGGATTTGAAGAGATATCTCTTTTTTCCCTTTCCCGTTTTTGTTATTGATCACTTTGCAGCTCTCTGAAAATAGACATTAACTCCAGTGACCTTCATGTAGCTCTCGCGAATATTGTTCATATTCCGGTAAGTTACTCATTGCCAGAAAACAAACCCTTAATCGATCGAGAGAAACTTTATTTTCGTGGTTTCTGCCTACTCGCGCTCTAGCACATGCCACCTATAGATTTGCGTTACAGTTACCATACATCCTGCCCACATAGAAACTCTTTTCCTGTACTTTTCCGTTCCATTCGCACGGCCAGCCCAGATTCAAACCATCATTCCCATCCACCGACCCCGCCAGTAGCATCGAACGTCAAACACAAATTTCCTACTCCAAACATCCGCCCTTTCTCGTTACACGTAATGCGCTTTTAGGATAATTGGATCATTTGAAAACGCGCGGTTGACGCGTTCAAAACAGGATGAAATACAGTCCGCGGGGAGCGGCTTCCTTTCCGCGCCATATGCGGCTGAACGGCTCAGGCGGTCTCGCTCTCGACTCCATCTTCTTGAAACGTTTGCGTTTTAAAATCGGGCAGAAGGCTCGCTCCCGTACGATGAAGAATGAGGCAAGTTCCGAATCATTATCCTAAAGCGGTGAACTTTCCAGTCTTTTAATGAAAATCAACCCGTCTGCTTCTTAGCGAGCGGGGGCGGGTAGGGGGGAGGAGGAGGAGGGAGAAAAATAACAGCGGGCCGCCCCGCCCCGCCATGCCGCCTCGCCGAGCTCTTTGTTCGCGCGGACGTTCCTGCGTTTGAATGCGGCGGAGTCGCTCTTGCGGAGAAGCAGCGGAGACGCCGACGGAGCCGAGGAGGCCGTGCGAAGGGGACGGGCTGTTGCTGGGGACCGCACGCCAGCGCCAACACTTTGCTAATAACTGCAGGCTTCAGTCTTGTTGTAACGTTGTATCGATGTCTAAGCTTGTTTGATGCCCTGATTATCTCTTCCACGGTTTTGGTTTTGTGTGACTTAACAATACTGGATATTACTAACATTCTGGTTATCTTGATCCTTGGTAGGTCAATATCCTGTGACGCGTTTATTCCATGTTGCCAGGAACTTTATTGTCACGTATTTGTCTCCCAATGATAGCACACCTGTATTTCGTGTACACACCACTTTTCAACGGAAAAACGACGAAGATTTACTCAGTTATTATGACTTTCCTTGTAGAGAGTTGAGATAGAGGCGGACTCACTTATCATTCTTGTGTATTTCACTGGTCCCGTTAATAAACATCAGAGAGTGGAAATGGCTGGACTTGTCATTTCTTCCGTTATTTTCAAACTAGAAACTTACGATGTTTTCGTCACAATCAAATTTCACTAAAACGTCTTCCTTGGGAGATATGGCAACTTTGAAGCTTTATAATAGCAACGTCAATAACCACGAGCTGATGGGTACCACATGCCTTTCCCTCGTCCGAATATTAAAGAGAGTGGGTAAAAAGAACTCAATAGGAACTGAGGATTCAGTATAATGCGTGTTTTACTCCTGTGAGTGTGAGGGTGTAGCTGTGTCAAATGATAAACTTTACTTCAACACGAAATGTCAGATCAACAATTGTTTAAAGAAGACTTAAAAGTCTTGTTTTTTCATCGATTGAATTGAATATTTCAATCTCGTGAGCATTTTTGCTATTACAGATTAAATTAAAAACAAGCACATTAACGAACTCTTAGGTATTAGGTTTCATTTATTGAACTGTATATTTATTTTACAAATGAATTAATGTGTTGAGTGTATTCACGGTGAGTAATGAAGTAATAATTTTGAAATTGTCTGGCAATTTTGACATCTTTCTAAACTTTTTATTGAAAGTAATTGAACTCTTTTCTCCGAAACTTGCGAAGGTTCCAAAGTGCTTTTATGGTAAGCCTAGGGTGTGAAAAATCGTTCTTTGACGCTTCTGCTGCTGACGCATACTTTGATACAAAATATGAATTGAAGTCCTTTTTTCTTTGAAATCGCGCTCTTTCCCCCTCTTTCATCACACATCCCATCCTCCATTTTCACCACTCACTTTCTACCGCTCCCTCAGTCGCGTCCTTTGTTCTTGAGTACTATTTTATAGCAGTCTTGTGTGCTACACTTTCACACGTCCACGCTCAGAAACGTCAAAAGGCGAAAAATGAAACTTTGTAGAACAGACACTGTTTGAAGTTGTGAAAAGACAATATTTTCAAAAAAAGGAATTCAGAATTTCCAAACTTAGACTACAATCCTTTTAACGGGTGCCAATAATTTGATTTGTAGTCTGTAGAGATATACGACCAATTATTTTGATTTTTTTAAAATGACAATAAAATTCTTTCTTTTTTGTCTATGTAAGTGAGAAATATCAACGGTGTGTAATCTCTTTACTCAAATATAACAATTATTTTTTCTTGATACGAGAATAAATTGCATACTTCCATTTAATTTTTAAAATGTAAAGGAGTTTCCGATTATATAGATTTCTCAGAAAAGTGTCTAAATTCCAGTATTTTTTTAGTAAGTTAACACAGAGAAATCGATAACCTTCTGATAATTTTTGATTGATTCATGGACTATGTGACTTTCATTCTTCAAATTCAACCAAGTCCTTTTTTATGCCTGTCGAGACAAAAACCCTTCTCGAAATCGCTAGCACGATTGTGTGCTGGCCAGGATACCCTGTCTTGATTGATAAAATATATACTTCCGGAGGTGACGTGTCACTTGGGTAATTGTGCGCCAAATTGACTAGATGCGGAAAATCATGTATTGTGTGTTGCCTAGCCTGAATTCCCCAACCGCTCCTCGCGATCCAGGTTTCCTCTGGCCTTCAAGAGCGCTAGTTTTCCGTGTAAAAATATTGACCGGGGCGTCTTCCACCTTGTGATCCATTCAGCAATTTATTTCAGAAACATCCTGAACATAAGTTTTTAAAAGGGGATGTACTTTCCTCTTGTCTTTTTCGAACGCAACATTTCTTTGAGCGGAGGTTGACAGTGCGAAAGCAGTTCTGTCCGCCCACGAGCGCAACCTAAAAATACCGGCGTGACGCTCATTTGCGCTGCGGATTTCCCTGGTGCCGCGCGGTGGGCGTGGCGGGGCGGGCGAGGGCGGGCAGCGCGGCAGGGAGCCCGCCGCCGTCCGCCTCCGGGGTCGACTCCGCCGCGGCCGGTGGCGTCGTTCCGCCATTGTTCGCCGGAATCGATACCCGCCGGTGATTTGGGATATTTTTAGGCGCGTCCGAGCCTCTAGGGATGGGCTTGCATCTTTCACGGCGCCGCCCTTCCCTCTCCTCCCGGCCAGGGCATGGGCGGCCGCCCCCTGCGATTTGCGTCAGCCCGCCTCGGCGGAGGCGGGGCCGGAGGAGGACGGCTGAGGAGGAACTCCGGGCGAAAGGGACACTTGCGTCGTTGCATTGGCAGACCGGCAGTTGCAGACGGCAGCAGATGGTCGTGACTGCAGGCGAATGTCTCCTAGCAACCTTTTCTTCTTCTTCAGACTAAAGGAGACGTGCGTCACTACGAACTTAGCGCTTTGGTTGTGATTCCTTTTGCACTCACAATACCATTCTCAATCTTGACTTTTGTAAACTGAAAGTTGTATTTGACCGGGGAGATGTAACAATAAATGGTTGAAAAGATGAACCGAAATAATACTATGACTCAATTCTACATTTCTGAAATGCAAAGTTATTTTTTGCTACCCTCCAAAAATTGAAAAAAAAATCTTTATATAAATAAAACGTGGAGTACAAGAGTTAGGAATTTGAAGACTTTCGTTACATTTAGTATATCACTACTGTCTGACGATAATGATCTTTCGGTAACCAACAAAAGGCGGAAGGGACAATAGCACGGCTACGTCGGCAGCCACATGATTAGGTCGCCGAGGCTGCCTGCTCCTCGACGTCGTCGGAGTCCTTTCTTTCGTCGCCCTGTGGGGACGGGGAGGAGGAGGGGGATGCGCTGACAGCTTCGGGCGCGCAGTGTCCGTCGTCGAACGACGCCGACCTTTATTTTTTTTTTCCCGAGACCACAGTTCTAAACGTTGTGTTGTTCACCGCGAGACTGTGTGGTTTCTCTCTCGATGTACGGCTCCATAAAAATTTTACAGCCTTGTTCGCGCGGGCGCGGACAGCACAGTGTGGCGTGGCCGGGAGCGTTGGAGGAGACTGAAGGGAGCGGGGAGATGGTGCTGCGCGCGGATGTGGGGGTGTGAGGGAGCGTGGATCGTCCTGAAACTGCACCGTGCGTCGAACAGGTCCTCCCACAAGACTACGACTACGTTTGTGTGTGGTCTATTTTGCGCTGACGCCGATTCCCCGCGCCTGGCGCTGCCTCGCGCAGACGAGCACGTTACGCCTCGGAGTCCGAATAGCGAGATGTGTGGGAGGCCGTTATTAGTTAGATAACGTAATTTGAGGGGAATGCGCAACATCTTAGCGTGCGGTTTTATGTCACTTGCACTAACTTCTTGCCGTCGTTTGGAACATGTTATGCAATTCTGAAAACTAAATTACATAAAAGTTCAAGAAATTCATTTAATTTGATAAAGATGGTTCATTATGAAACTGCAATAAACAACACTTTTGTTTCGAACGTTATAATCATTCGGTTGTAAAAATAAACACTACTAAATAAAAATTGTTTAAAAATAGTTCGGTATGCATTCGTTTGAAAGCTGACCGAGAGAACACAATGTTAGAACTGAATGACTTGCTGTTGCTGTGCGGGTGTGTAAAGCTTGCCCCTGTGCGATCATTTGTGCGTGTGTGTAAAGTTTACTTGGTTACAAATAACCAAGTAAATTCACATTATTGATGGTTGAAAATGAGGAAGATTTTTATTTATTAAAGACACTGATGAAGACGTTGGAAGATACATGTACAATAGAAAAAATAAATGAATAATCTCTTTTATTGCTCGTATAAGAAGTAAGTTAATTACTTTTCTGAGCAAATTTATGGAAATGCATTTAGTAAATCGCCTTTAAAAATTAGATCTTCCGAGATTTTATTTAAAGCTGAAAAAATCATTCATCTGTGTAGTATGGAGCCTTGGAATTAACCCGCGAAACTGAAATTCCTCTCGGCTATCGCCTGCAACGTCGTGAAATTACAGAAGACAGTTCATTATCGCCCGCTAATATTCAAAATACATCCGCGCCGCGCCGCCTCGTTAAACTCTCGCCAATTACGAGGCCGAGTGGGCGGGCGGCGCGTTGCGTGCACCTGTGTAACGAAGGTGTGCTGCGCTCTTGTAACAGGAGCGCGCACATGTTTCGGGTCTCGAGCGAAACAAAAGCGCTCGCAGGCTGCGCGGGGACGCACCCCCGTCCCTCTTTCGCCCCGCTTTCCTCGCACCGCAGACCAGGAGAATGATTCCTTAATGAATCTGCTAATTAATTTATTGATTACATATTCTCCATCTAGCAATCTGAAATATGAAATACACATATTATTATTATTATTATTATTATTATTATTATTATTATTATTATTATTATTTGTTATCTTCTTTATTTTTAAAATTATAATGGTGGGGGATACAAGTTGAAATTATATATACATTTGTTAATATTTTAGGGGCGTATAGTATATGTACCTTTCGGTTAAATTGTTTTTCATATAATTAATGATATTCGATTTTAATTTGCAGTAAACTATTGTTACCTCCCATCCTTTCCTCATTCGTATCCCTCATCAATCTCATAGAATTATCACTGAGTAAAACGATGACCATTGCAGAATATTATTTTTATCTCAATTATAAGTCACTACGAGTATTATGTTCATTTTTACGAAAAAGTTGTGCCGCTATTGAATGTATCTGTTTTACTGTGTAACATCTCGAAGAGTCAGAGATTCGATGGTGTTGGTGTGTTTCGCACTGAGCTTCAAATATGTGTTGATTCATATAATTCAATTACTTGGATGGTTCAATCCACAATAAGACAAACAAGTTTAAATAACTTCCCTTTCATTCGCGAAGTACTCAGATCACTTTTTATGATGAAAAAAGCCACTATTTACATTCACATAATTAGTATAAACCGCTCTGTCAGTTACCCTGAATATCTCATGGATGGAATCTGAAGAAATAGGCTCCTCCGCAGCTCACGTGGCAAAACGGACGTGCGTCCTAGCGCTGTTTCCGTCTCGCCCGTCCGGGCCAGCCGCTATAAACAGGTCCAATCTCACTTCTGTCCCAGCAGCCCCCAAACGCTGCTCTCCGCCCCGTCTGGCCCTATCTCGCTCCACGTTTAGGGCGCAAGTGGGCCGAAACTTGCAAAAACAGCCCAAAGCAACCCTTGTTTCAAAATACGTTTGTTTTTAAATATCGATGCTCAAAGGAATGAAGGTGTTAAGTGAAGGTAATAAATAGTAACATTTTAAACTATGCTTATTTCCAACTAGTGGGATGTTCATACAACAACTTAATAGTAAATGTGAAATAAAAGAAACTTTGCACTTTAATCAGAAAGTTCAACAAAGAGGGCACTGCAAGAGGAATGATACATTTTGTAATGTTATTCATTCTACCTGTTCCCATAAAAAGTGTAATACGTAAGAAACAAATAATATTTGTCATCATAAAAATTATGTTTTTATTACATTATTTTTTTATATTTTATTTTTGAACCGTTTTTAATTCTTGCTTGGAACAGTAACAATACGTAACAAAGGCTCTTGTCGTTATTTCGCCTACTGTGCGGCGTTGCCGAGAAGCGCGCGAGCGAGTAGCGGCGAGGAGGGGTTGGTTGTAATGAAACGGGCTATGATAAGAGCGCATCGATCGGGCGTTAGGCAACGATCCAACCCTCCCCTTCCCCCTTCCCCTCGCCGAGGAGGGGAATGAAGCGGCTGTGGGAGGGGCGGGGGCGCAATGGGAAGAAACTCGACGACGGAGAGCCAGTGGGATGAAGACGGGGAACGAGGTTTGAGGGCGAGCGACGCGAAAATAGATTGCGGAGAAAGGACGCCGGGGAAGCGAGAATTCGGGGCGGATGGTCTTGTGGTGGACAGAGGAAGAGATAATGAAAGGGTAGGCAAAGGCTAAATACTAACTAGGAAGATTCCGATGATACGTGATGTTGGGTAAGCAATAATCAGGGTAGCAGCGAGGCGAAAACGAAATAGAGGAGCGATGACGACGGCGGGAAAGAACAGGCACATCAGTGGATATGGTGCTGTGATGGTGTCGGAATACAATCTGATTGAGTGGAATTATTAAAATTAACCCCCACCATTTTTGAGGTCATGTCGCCATTCTAGTCGCAAAGGTGCTCTGGCGGCAGGCGGTGGCGCGCCCGGGGGGGCGGGGGCAGGAGGGGTTGCGCGAGGGCTTTGGGCGCGCGTGCCTCCTGCCCCCAAGGAGCGGCGAATGAGATTCTCTGGAGAGACGTCGACGTAATATGAGCGAGGCTCTTCCAAAGGGCGGCCGTGCGGCGGCGGCGGTCGTTCATTTAATGGCGCTCGTCGTTTGGGTTCGGTTCATATTCGACTGTTAATATCCAACTGCGTTCGAAACGAGTTCAATGAACACTCCATATTGCAATGAATAGCAATACGGGAAAGAGCGAAACGAGCTGCTGTGATTTTGAAGGGTACTTCTGGAAGGATAGTTCGTTTAAATTGAGAGCAGTTTAAATCGTAATGGTGCATTTTGTCTAATGATGCTCAGCTGAGAATAAAGATTTATTCCTTATGAACACGTCGTGACAGCCGTTGGTTTGAAAGTGAAGAACAGTGATTTACTTCTACTTGACGTCTTTCATTTCGTTCCAAAACTAAATTAATGTGTTTTTAATATGTACCTTCCTCCAATGTCTTTATCCCGCTTTGGAACAAGGATTTCATTTTACAAAGTATTTTAACGCCTGTACACATTCTTCGTAGAATTTCAGGTAGTACACAGAACTCCTACTGGAAATTGCGAATGTTCGTAAGACGAAAAGTCGAAATTAGCACGGAAGTAATTCAGTAACAGTATCTCCGATCATACGTCAGTACTCGCCCGTAGCTTCCTCTATTTGCGTGGGGAAGTCTGTGTTCCCTGCACGGGTATCGTAGGGGGTAACACGTGCGTTAGCATGGGTAATCAAGACCCGCGAAGTAGAGACGAGACATTGGCAATAAAACATCAATGTTTCTAAACACCGGTGCTCAAATTTAAAAGATCGATGTCAACGAAACATCGACCCAAAACCAACGATGTTTTAAAAACTAGATTATTGACAATTAAAGATCAGGCGGGGGTATTTAATTGGAAAGTTTATTAATTTTTAGCTGAGATTTAACTGACAAAATAAAGTCAAAATATCGTCAGGCCAATTAATAAAATTTGTTTTTATAATTGAGAAATAATAAAGACCTCGTTATTGACGAAAACTCAATTTTATTAATTTTTCCTTTATGATCACTTTATATGTCTAGAATATATAATATATATCCAGCCAGAATATTTCTGAATATCTGAAATGCATTATAGAATATTTTATTATGATTTAAAAGATATCGACCACGTACAAACACCGAATACGAAAATACGAATCGATATTAAAAACATCGGCTTCAAAATATCAATGTTAAATACATCGATATTTTTATACAAATATTGCAACACATCAAACATCACATGTTTTGAAAACATCGACTTCGATTTCACCACGTCCCTAGCGCGATGTGCCCAGCAGTGAGGTCTTACTTGACCGGACACGCGGAGCGCTGGGCCAGGCAACGGCCTTGGACGGCGCTGCGCAGGTGGCGTGCAGGTCACCAACTTGGACCGGTTTATTGCACCACCCTGGTTGGGCCCAGGAGAGCTGCGTATTCTGAGGTCGTGCATGTTATTGAAAGCGCCCTCGCTCTCGAGTCTGATTCGCTGTCAGTCCCGTAGAAACGCCATGCATGCCCTTTCTCCAGGCGTTCCTTTTTTCATCATCTCTAACCTTTATTCCATTCTAAATTCTGCACGCTGACTCACCAAGCTTCACACCGAATATCCTCTAAATTTCTTTGGAATTTATATTTCAAATGTGTTTCGAGTATAGTTCTTTACAGCATCATACGACATCGTATTTTTATATAAAATGAAACTATAGAATCATGGAACGAGGCTGTTATGTCGAATATAATTACCAAATCAGTAATGTAATAAGTGGCTATATGACTATCGTTTAACGTTATCTTCTTTTTAAAATTTCCAAGTTCTAGAATTTTTGTTTATATTTCGGTATTAATTTCAAGAAAACTGTGAAACCGATGTTATTAGTTATTTTGGTGGCATAACAGTCATTACGACGAACCTCACCTTGACTTCAGCCAACCAAAGTGAATAAAATATATTTGCTTACTTGTTTTTCGTGAAAAATACACAGTTGTAATGCTGAGTGATCGCTTGGTGAATATGAGCTTAGTACCACTATTTCAAAATAACATATTGTTTTCGGCACAATTCTGTGAACGGAGTAAAATTGATCAATCGCAACTCTGGATTTCTGTTCATTCCTATGTCTTGTACAATTTAATTTATACAAAATGTATGTATATAATTTTATTGTTATTTATTGTATTTTATACGATGGAAACGAAACATGATATAGTTTCAGAACTAGAAGAACATTAAAATCGTGACAAAATAATTCAATTTTGTTTCGTTGGATGTTGCGACAAGTGTTACTTTGCCTCCAAAAAAAAAATAAATTCTTGTAATTTTTCACTCCTTGCTTGCAATTATCTTTGCAAAAATTCCTTTCTTTAAAAAAACTCTTTGAAAATTCATGAAACTGAAGCATAAATCACATGGATTTTTACTGGACCTTTTATTACTTTTCGTTAGAGCAGTGAAATCGGTGTTTTGATGATGTATGTTGATGGAGCCGCGCTGTGTAGAGGTGAATTCTAGCGGCCGACTGCTCTCATCGATAGTTTTCCGTGGTTTCCCCTATCAATACAAGGCGAATGGCGGGGAAATACCCTGACAAACACGTCACAAAACTCACGCGAACTTTCTTTCCTCTTCTTGGTGCTATCCTCTCCTCTTACTCACACACTCGTGCACTTACATGCACTACACTATCGCATTCTGGAGCCTTGAGCTTGTCGCGGGTGAGGCTTTGCCCTGCTGAGAGAGATAACTGGTGGCGGAATTCTCGTGTAAGCCAACGTGTAGATCGTTTCCGTCTCTTACCCACCACCGGGGGAGGGACACAATGAACTCCCTGAATAAATCTTTCACTACACTAACGGATCTAATAAGCGTAGCAGGTGACTTGCCCGGAAACATCAACCAATCAGATTCATTCATGGAGGTAATGAACGTAGTTGATGAATTTTGCTTAAACAGAGAAGGAAGGGGGCATTGCCACGCGTAAAATAGATATGATATTAAATTCCTGATGAAAAAATCTCTACCTTACAATTTAATTTATTAAAGAGTGTTATGTATTTTCGATCAATATCCCATCAAAGTGTTACGAACAATTACCGCGAAAGCCGCTGTGACCCAAATCGAAACTGCGTCTGGCTTTCTCAACCGGGCGTGCACTCCTGCTGGGCCATTCATTCCCTGTCCCTCGCGAATGTGGCCGGTGCACGAGGCCGGAGCGTCGCAGTTCGGTGCGTCCTGCGACGATAGCATGATCGCCCGTCATTAGCCGCCCGCGCCGCCCCCGCCCGCCCGCCCCGCCCCGCGCCGCGCCGAGCGCTCGTTTTTTCATTAACTGCACGTCCGCCGCCGCGCGGACCGCTCGCTCAGCCGGCCGGCGCGCGCGCTTCGCGCCGAATCATCGGATTTCCTTAATAACAACAGCGACTTCCCTCCTAATCCTCTTAAAGAGCCGCGCCCGAATGTGATGTACGTCCTCGCCTCATAATCTTCCGCTCTTTAGCCCCCCCCAGCAGCCGCTCGCCAGGCCCCGTACGCCCCCCCATGCCACCCGCCCTGAAACCACACTGGCCTCTTCCTCCCTGCGCCAGCTCCCTTATCTCACCCGTGAACCACCTTTCCCCTCGCCGGTCATCCCATGGCCGCCCGCTTCCCACACAAGGAACGCCTTCTTCTGTTTTGACCACCGCTCGTTTCGCCTCCCGCTCTCCAATGCCCACGACATGTCTCTCCCTGCCAGCCTGCTATTCGCGCGCCCCGTTTCTCACCGTTTAGCGACCGTTCCGCTTCCCACCTTACCTGTCAACCTCCAACGCCCGACCCGATTCTCGCCAACCACCGCCCACAGCCTGCCGCCCGGCTCGACACCGGATTTAACACCACCCCAATTTCCGGAAGGATCCCCGGAAACGCCCGGTGCCTTACACAATAATTTTCTCTTTTTCGCAAGTTTACTTTGGTTCCCTATGAAGCACTTCGAAAAGTCAGAGAGAGCCAAAGTACCTCCTGGTGGTACACACGAGAGGCCTTCTTTTATGGAAATTTAATTTGAGTCACTTAAACACCATGGACATGAGCAACAAATACTAAATGTTAATGCATGGAGAACGCATTGAACTTTTAATTTGACAATTATTACACTTTTACATTATGATTGCAAAATTGTGTGTAACATATTTTCTATTTCAATTAAATATTTTACATACGTCCTAATATTTTCTTTGCAGACTGGCTGTCTAAGTGACCGAGTATTAAACTATGTCAGGTTAAATTTCATTAAAAATATCATAATTTGGGAACTTTTAATAACCTTCTCTTCAAAACTTGATAAGTGTAGTTTAGAGATGAAATCTTTTCCCCCTGCGTTTACTAGGTGAGACCAACCTAAGATTAACCTGATGTTGATTGAACGCAGAATAATAATGTAATTTTCTAATTTCATTTTTTCGCGTAAATGTCAGACCTGTTGTTTTCTTTCGCCATTTATTTAACTTCTTTTGATGTGCGCCACCGCAGAGATTCGTAGGCTGTGTTTATTTACATACGATGTACTCAAACACGCGCGTCAAAAAAAGTAAACGAAAGAAGACGTTAAAGAGGAGCACAACCTGGGAAACCAACGTGAGGCGGTACGTATACTTTTACAGGCCGCTGAAACATGTGCGTCAAATAGTGGCAAAAGAAATACATAAAAATAACGGGGATCAAAGATTATTCTATTATCTCAGAGTAATTTTCTCAAAGGCTGCAAAACATCACAATATGGTTCCGCAATGTTGCGAATTCTCACAAAGGTAATGGGATAACATTTACAGAATTAAAAAGTACCAAAATCGCTATTTTCTTTTAGATTTTTTTCTAAAAGTGCATGAAATAGGAAAAATCCTCTGCAAACAGTTCTGCGTGGCGATAATTTTGGCGAACGTTTCTCGTTTAGTACTCGTAGGTGTTGACGACTTGAGGCACACTGGTTTATCGTGACAAAAATAATAAAGATGTAATTAATCGTTACTCGTTCGATTCATTTCAGAATTTCTAGCCATTGAAAATGTTAAATGGTCATGCACGGAAAAGATTAAAAAAAGTGCTTGGTGTGTGGAGGAAGCGATCTACCTAGAAACGTGTTGGAGAAATTCCAGTTCGCATTCTAAATGTACTGAATCATGTGCATGGTTTTCACACCTCTTTAGCGCATGCCTCTCAGAGAAGTAGTGGAAATATCGCTCGCCCAATTATATAATGATTGTCGTGTGTTGAATATATCACGTCGTCTCCACGCCGCGCCTCCTGGCGCTAATCGCAGCGGTTGCGAGGCCGTCCCGCCTTTGCTTGCGCTTCTCATAGAGGGCTCCCTCCGTGTCAACACGAAGACGTGTCCATCTCGTTTGGCGTCCGCCCCCACTCCCCTCCGCCTCCGGCGCGCGCGAGCGGGGATCGACCCCGACCACGACCCCGACCCGCGCGTGGGTCGATGCGTGGCGGGCGCGGCGGGGCGGGGCGCGGGCGGGGGCGATCGCGGTACGACGCTATTTCGGTCTCGTTTTCTGGCACCTCGCAGTCATCTGTTTAACTTCTTAGCAACCTTGAAGGCGACTATTTCCGCGGGGGTGGGGAGCCGCCGCGCTTGCGTCCGTCGCGGCGTATCGCCCCCCGGCCGCTCGCCCCGCGCGAAACGCGTGCCGCAATGAATGGCGGCAGCCGCGGGAGCGCTCGGCGGCGCCGGCGCGGAAAGCCTGCGCCGCTGCGGCACCGCGGCCGCGGGCGAGGCCACCCGCGCGCGGCGGGGGCCGCTGCGCCAGTCGCCGGCCGGGAGGCCGTCTGCGGTGAGGAGTTGCGTGGCGAGTGTCGGCTGCCAGCACTCTCTCGCCCCGCTCGCCGCGGCCGTCCCTCTCCTCACTCTCATTCTTCGCGGCTCCCCTCGCCCCCGCCGCCTGCAGTTGCGTCGGCCGCGTCCTGCCCGTCCCTTGCGGTTCGCTCGCCCGCGCCGCCCTCGTCGCTCGGCGATGTGACGCGCCGCCGCCGCCGCTGTCGGGACGAGTGACCATGCGTACGGGAGGCTGCCTCCTGCCGCCGCCATGGAGACGATAGCAGAGGATGCGGAGAGCGAATATGAACTCGGTACTGTGTGTCTCGGCCGCCCGCCGAGCTCCTCTCGCTGTGCCGCTCTTGCGCTGCGCTGCTGCTTGCTGCCTTGTTTGTGGCCGGGGCCTCGACACGCTGCGCGCCGGTGGCTTTCGGTGTCTGCCGCTCGGGGTGAAACGTTCGGCTCCGCTCGCGCGCCCAAGGAGCTTCTGTATATTTTATCGGCGCGCAAACATTTACGCGTCGGACGCGCTCGCGGGCGCTTGTCGCTTGGCCGCCCCGCGCCCGTCACACGCCCACTCCGCGGCGTCGGTATCAAACACGCCGCGCCGCCGTTCGCAAACAGCCACACATAATGACGTGCGCTGAATTGTCGTTTGTGTGCGCTCCGCATTAGAGCTGCGCGGGGGCGGAGGCGGCGCGGGCGGCACTGCGTGCGGTTGCGCGGCCCGTCGCCGCACCGCCGCGTCGCGCCGGCGACAAATCAATTGGCTCCCCAAAAGACGGCGTCGTGCTTGTGGGCTAGGAGGCCGGCGAGGCTGTGATTTCCGGCTGACGTCCGCCCACGCCGCCGCCGTCGCCGTCGTCTCCGCGGCTGGTGGCGAGGCGTTCCCGCCGCCGCTGCCTCTTGTGTATTTACGCAGCGACGCGCGCGCGGCGGCGGCGGCGGCGGCGACGCGGGCCCGCAGTGCGGCCGGTGGGGCGGGCGGGCGCTCCGCAGCCTCAGCCACCCGCGCCCTCCCCACCTGCTCCACTCGGGAGCTCTTCTGGGCCGCGAGGGGGTCGCTCCCGCCTCCGAAATGTTCTTGCGTTGAGGGAGAAAGTATTCTCGCTTGAATTATTCGTTGAAGCGAACCGTAATGTACTTTTTAAATTTTAATGGTTCCAAATTCGAAACAAAATATATGAAAATGTATTCGTAACAGTAGAAACGATTCACCCCAAAAAATGACAACTTCATGCTAAACGTGTGATCATGCTATTTAAAACGTGCCGCCGGTTCCATGCCATGTAATATTTTGAAAATTACCGCGGTATATAATGTTCTACAAAATATCGTTTTTTCCAAAATTATCTGGATGTATTAAATACATTAAATATTTTATTTAAATGAATAATATTAAGTATATACTGAATTATTAATTTTGTCATTTCTTCTTTCTGTACTTAATTAAAATTAACTTTTTGCCTGCTATTGTACACTTTTCCACTAGGTAATCGGGTTATTGCAATCATTTTGTGGGCAGGTGCAGTTTAATGTCACCTTTCCGCTGATTAATGTCAAAATCGGTGTTTATTCCACATTCCGGTGATCGCGTTGAATTGTATTGGCTTGTTTTACTCAAGTGCACTGTATGCGTGTATCAAAGCAGCATCAGCATAGAGGGGAAGCGTTATACAGGACGGTGAACGCGAGGTGATCTAATGCGCACCGTTTTTCGTAATGTGAATTCTGTATGTGAAGTATTAAATAGGTTTTTAATAAAGAATTTGTTTTATTTCTCAGAAACAGAGCATTGTTACGACTGTTTCATAAATGAACGAATCTACTATAAACTCATATTTAACACAGTATGATGGAGTGAATGATAAATTATTTAATATGAGAAATAACCAAATGAGTTGTTAAACATTAAATGCCAAAGGAAATGATATTTCAGATCTCATTAATTTCTTCTACATTTCTCGATTCAACTTCCATAGTGAGATATTGTTTTCAATACTATATGAAAACTTGATTCATTATCTTGTTCCTTCAATTAAGAGAAAATTAGCCATTGTTATTTTAATTTGAAATATCTTCAGTAGAGACTGACAGGTATAGTCTTGCTATCCTTTTTTTTTAATACATGCGAGTTTCTTGAACTAATTGAAGTTCTTTATCTCATGAGATATGAAACTTGCATTGCATTTCCTAAAAGCTGAATATATAGCCAAATTATCATTTATGAAATATACTATTCGGAATTAGATGTCGAAACAATGTAAGATATTCCATTAGTGTTTCATTGTACATATGTCTAGACAACATAAAACACTTTTAATTCTTGTCGTCGGGCTTTTCCACGAGATACAATATCGCGAAGCATATTCAATTCCAATGTTATCTGCTCTTACATTATGTTTCTCTTCAACAAGAAATATGTAAGATAATTCTAAGCAACCCAAAAAGTAAAATAAAAGTACAAGTTCAAATTGGTATAAACAAGATAATATCTAATATTGTGTTAGTAATAAAGAAATTGCAGATTCATGACGTTTGTATCCTGCTTTAATGTTTCTTAAAACGTGTATTATTACTGCCAACTATGTTTCCAGCCCGGTTTTCTTGAAAAGCTTCATGATATCCAAGTTTTCAGAGGGAGACAAGTAAACATGATGTGCCTCAAGACATTGTCAATGACATTGTCTCATGAACTGTACTATTTAAAGTGTGGTATATGTAGCATGTGCATATCAGGTGCCATTCATTTCGAATCAAGAACCAATAAAATTATAAATTGGTCTCGCACTTTTCTCGTGTAACTAAGACTGGGCGATGAAAGTACAATTTAAAGAAATAAGCTTATGCGGTTTCCTGATCTCAACTGGTGAGGTCGTTTCATTTTTGACAACTTTGTTTTCAAAAAGGCGATATTTGATTGACTGCACTTCGATATTGGAAGAAATGAATTTGAATTAGAACGTATTTTAACTGCTATGCATTTGTAAATTAATTGTGAAATGTGAGATGATACGGAAGTAGACATATCATTTGGATAAGAACATCCTTTACCTGGGAGTACTTATCGGAACTTAATATCCGTTAACTCGTTGCGGTTTCCGCTCTAACGTGCTTAACGTTCACAGAATTGCCGCTTTAAGTTGTAATTTAACATAATTTATTAATTTTTAAATGCGTAGTAGTTCTAGTGCCCCATCCTCAAGACCTCTATTTTAGCACAGCTTATATGCCAGGGTTATAAAATGTTAATCATCAATGTAGTCATTTGTATGGTCAATTTTAAGAATCCATCTATTGAATTCACCATATAGATGAACTTTTTATTACTACAAGAATGGCTTCTTCTTTAATGATTAACACGCTATATTTATTACAATTTACTTTTTTATGATACATTTGCATCGATAATTATATTGATAATTTTAAAAGAAATTAGAATAAAAATAAAAAGGACTAATATATATATATATATATATATATATATATATATATATATATATATATATATATATATATATATATGAATTGTAAATTTAAATTGTATTTTTAGTTGGTCAATAATAAATTATAGACTCATGATATAATGCAGGTGTACCGTAAAGAGGTTTTGGTTGACAACAATCATAATATGGTTTTATAGGGTAAGATGAGGATGATTAACTATCACAACTAGAAAATATCGCTGAGAGACGTTATCCATTAGGTCAATCACGAAGAAAAGCCAGAATGTCAAAATAATTGAAAACGTTCAGTTGCGAGATCACAATGTAGGCTTCGCAGACGAAGACGGTAGATTGGAACTCCGACAGGGGTGGGTTTTCGTCACAAGCTGAGTACTCGTAGCTGTGACAAAAGTCCTAGTCGGCGGCGACGCTTATTGGTCGTTTCCGTGGTTTCCTGTAATGAACTCCAAGCGAATGCCGGAGTAGTAGCTTTAACAAATGGGCCACGGACCGATCGGAGTTCTTTCCTTATCCTGTCATCCCTCCCCATCCTCAGGGTCGGACGATGGGTTGAGTCCCTCCCACCTCCAGGGCAGCGGACGCCAGCCGATAGTTCGGGACGGAATTTCAATAATCTGCAAAGAAGTTCAGATATTACTTCAATATTTTGAGCGCATTTAATACACTTTCAAGAAAAAAGTTTTAGTTTTATAATAGAACGATAGATTATTTTGCATTGATTTTGTTACAAAATACTATTCTGACTTTGCAAATCATATACCAAAAAGGCGCTGTGCGCAGAAACATACCAGTACCTTTGTTTGTAGAGTGGTTCGTTCAGCTCAGTACACTATACTTCGTCAGTTTCTAGAACTGATGAGCAACGTCGAATACCGAATCGCCCTACGAAATGAATTCTTCCGCCAGTCGTATGGGATTTAGCTTGTTAATGCCTAAAAGTGTCTGTTCGGATCGTGAATTTGTAAGTTACAGAAAATTTTCACGAGTGATTTACATTGTTGCGATATCATCACTAAAAATAATATTGCGAGAATTAATGAAAATCATGTCGAAAAACTATTTTTGCACGTGAGTTAAATCATCAAACGGATGTAAACTGCAGTCGATAAATACCGAATTTTGAAGAGCCCATGCTATTTACTTTAATCACGCTTTTAATTAAATTCACTTTAGATAATTGTAATAATCACATAATCATGTATGTAAATAATATTTCTTAAAAAGGAAGTTTTAACGTGTACCTTTCTTGCATTCTAATTACATAAATATATTGACATTACGCGAACATTCTCCAGTTGGCGGAGTGATAATAATGAGAGGGAGGCAAACGGCTAAACCCCAAGTTAGCCAACGTTTGTGAAATAAATGTGAATCATGTCAGTGTGCTAATTACAGAACGTGCTCCCCAATTAGGTTCGGCGTCAAAGGGTGTCAAAATATTGCTCTCATGAATGAACAGACAATTTATCTTTTAAGTTGTCTTATTTTATTTCTTTGTCTGTGGTGTCCGCCCAGTGTTGCCAAATCGTATTTTCCACCATTGTCCAAGTGAGCCGTGATTTTAAGCGCATATCACACGCCATATTCTCGAAGTAACGTAATTGTACCGTATTTGTTCCTAGAATGTTAATGAAAATTAAGTAATAAAATCAATTGATTTTATTTTGAATTAAATATAATTTACGAAAATTAAATTTAATATTACAGTTGAAGGCAGATTCTTTAACACTTTGACACTTTAACACTTATTTATGTCCGCGAAACTTTAATTTGCGACTTAAGTGGTCCATAATATCTAAACGTTTTTTTGTGACCGCTACTCTAGTGAGATTCCGTCGCTATTGCGGATGTAGGAGAAGGCTCTAATTGGGCTGTGGCGCATCAGGAAGAAGGAATTAACGCGTTGCCGTCCTTGAGCGGTACCTGGCGCGGGCGAACAGCTGGCGCGCTTACGTACGGCAGCACATGGCCACACGCGAGCGCCGCCAGCGCGGCTCACGACCTTGCGTCGCGACGCATCGGCTTCGTGCTAG
>BOPP01000042.1:8273438-8305472 GCA_017312745.1 Gryllus bimaculatus
TCACAGCGACTGTAGTGGCCTCGAAGCGATCTCTGTGGCCACGTGTTTTCTTCCTTACGTCCGCCGCCGGGCGGTGCCTGCTTCGAGAGCCAGGGCCCGTTGCCCACATGTGTCGCCAGATCGTTCGCGTCCACCCGCACGCCCACCTACCTCCACCCACCGCCCCTTCCCATCCTTCTCACCCTTTCCCGCCCCTCCCCGCCGCGCGAGCTGATTTACGAGCATAAAACTCGCCTTGTTGCGACCGTCGGACCCGTCATATAATCCGGGAAACCGCCGTCCGCCGTCGCCCACGTCGGCCACCGCTGTTGTGTATTTTCTTTGAAGTCTCTCCGTCCCGCACGGGTGAAACGGGGAACAGTTACATGGTCTTGCCCCCACGGCCCTGCCCCCACGCCCCACCCCGCCGTTCTCCTCTGTCGAAGAACAACCGATCTCTCGAGCGAGGCGCGAGAAAATTATGGGAAAGTTGATCAATGGCGCTTCATCGCAGTAACGAGCTTTCAGAATCTGCATTTGTGCCGGTCGTAATTGACGAGACGGTTGGTACAGCGTTTTTTGTCGGCTATTGTTGCAGCGAATACGGAGAAGTCCAGCTTATTACTTTGATCGCCAATAGCGCGCAGGCTGACGGCGGAATGAAAGGAGGGAAGCTTCTTTTGGCTGCGTTGCTGTGGCCGATGCGAGGATTCCCGGACGCGTGGTATTTTTCGGTTCGCTCGCTTCCACAGGCGACTGCGCTGTCAAAGTCATTTCTGCGTCACTCTAGTCGATCTCAACGTCCGTTTATTTGACGGTATCCGTCAGTCCGTTTTTCTATGGCTTAGTTTTTCTTTTACATACTTCAACATTTGACGATTATTTCTCTGATAGCTCTGCATCTCAATTCCTCCTTGTACGCTCATGTACGTTTTGATTTTTAGGTTATTACAATTCGCTTTCCGTTGCTATTTACTGGTATAGTATTAACATTACTTTTCCGGGTAATTCTTCGACATTTGGAAGAATTTCTGAGAAATATAATGTTGAAGTTTTGTCAGTTCTAACTAATTCTTGTGTTCCTTAGACGTATTCCGCATTTTCTTAAAAGTGTTATATGTTCAACATGTTAATATGTTAAATCCCATATTAACACATTTTCATAGAAGTAGGGTGATGACCGATTTCTGGAGTGCCAACGATATAAATGCCTGTCTGCCTTTCCGTGACGTTCCGTTTGAATGTGTTGCCTACTCATCGTAACGGCGGTAGGCTGTGTTTGCAAGTTGTCCTAGTTTTCTTCTGTTTTTGTAGAGGCCTGTTTTACACAATAGGGAAAGTGGGCGGGAGAGATCCTCGGGGAACGACTTGTTTCTCGCTGATTACTCCTTCGCGTGTCCGCGGTGACAACGCGTCATCCGTTCCCCCCTTCCGTAAGCACAACAACTGCGTGGCCGCCCTCTCCTTGCTGCCGTCTCCACGCACTCCAGTACTGCCGCCGCCTCCCCTGGTGGCTCCGCGGCTAATTATAGCCGCGATGGGGTGCTGTCTGCGCGCGCGGCGTCTGATGGACGTGGATACGTCGTATAAGCCGCGCGTGTATTATTTTTAGCGCGCGCTCCGCGCGTTGAACTGGCGCGGCGCGTACGAATCGGCGGGGGGCACCTCGCTTGACGGCGCCCGTCGCCCGCCCCCGCGCATTCATCACCAGGGGCCCCGCCCCCTCCCCCGAGTGCTTCGCGTGCCTTCGCCCGGACGCCCGGCCCCGAGCTCCGCGAATTGCCACGAACGCTGGCGCCCGCAAGCCCACAGTCCCCGTACCTCTCCGTTTCCTCCTTCCCTAGTTCTGCCACGACTCGACCGACATCATTCGCCCGCTTCGAACTCCTCCTCTCTGACCTTTACCAGCGTTCGGTACTTCATTACTTACTACTACTATCCTTACCATAAGCCTGCTTACTTCACGTGGCTTATTACCACATTTTACCATGTCCGTGAGTTGTTGTCCCTTCTCTTGTCTTGTTGATTTGCCTGTATTCTCTCATCCTTTCTTATCGTACGCGTTTTAAACACGAACATTTTCAGCCACGAAAAGTTAAAAAAAAGGTGCACGTAGCTATTTAATTCTGGGGTGCTAGTAAGTCAACTCTATACTTATTCAACACATCTCATTTTACGCTCTATTCATTGTTGGTTTTCAGAAGATCTTTTTAAAAATGAAAATATCACATTATAAGAACAATAATATGTCTTGGCAGGCTCAGTTTTCTGGAACACGAGGATTTATAAGAATTTTGTATACTGAGCCACAGATGGATCAAGTGTTTTAATTATAAACGTAAGACCTATTGTTCACGTTTGGAAATACATGGCTATTGTAATTTTGAAAATACAACTTCAATATTTGTTCCCTGGTGGCATCACAAAAAAATTATTTTTCGCCAATACCGAATGCTTTTTGCAGAATACGTGAACGATTTATAAATACACCCAAGAATAGGTTGTTTATAACTGGCGAACTTTTTCTTTTCAAACTGTTGGAGTTTTCTAATCAAAACGAACAAAGCATTCCTCCTGAGAGTGGTGTGTTGGACGCTACCTCATTTATATTTCGGAGTTTTACCTTGAGCAAATTTAACTTCCATGAATCGCTGATGCGTTAACAAGAACGCTCTTCATTTTCTCATTAAAGCCCCATCTCTTTTTCGACCGTGTTTCGCGATGAAATTTTGCAAGGTAGCATTGATTATATGCTCAAACACATTAATAATTTTTATTGCAAAATGTTTGATTTTATGATGTGTATTCATCTTACATTTATTTATACACGCTTTCTTTGGAGAGACGGCAAAGAAGCCGAAATATTGACACTGTCGTTGTAGGTCTCCGCGTTCGCGAGTGTGAAGTTGTGATGTAGTGATGATTTAAACGACGCGAGTGACCGGTATGAAAATGGAGAATGAGTGGACTGTGGTAGGGGAAGCGGGGAAACCGCGAGGATACCTGTTACGAATGCGCTTTCTTCACCACGTGTTTAAGTGTTTTTAAGAATGTATCAGACAGAAAGACACAAGAAGGTTATATGAAAATTGGTTACAACAATGTCTGTTTAGTTGACGATATGGGTGAAGAATAGCAGAATTGTATAAAGGAACGCATTGAGAAAATTTTCTCCAAAAAAATCAACAAGCTATTTGAACGATAGTAGGCCAACCGTCACTTTTTAGGAGGCTATGTCAAGCCTTAAGCCTTCCTCCCATATGACATGTAGTACAAAAGTTAATGTAGATCCAGCAGTAGCAATCAGCAATAATAATTCAGCATCATACAGATCTCCGTTCCCTGAGAATAACCCGTCATCTGGTGACAGTTTGCTGTGCCACATCTTCAGTTGTCACAAGTAGAGTTTATGGTGTGGGTACCTCACTCCAGTTCTAATGTAAATGGAAAGACTCGTATCTGAGTTGTTCTCTATAATAAAAACCCTGTTAATGAATACAAATGTTGGTAGGCAACTACCTAAACATTGGTTTGACCTGTTAATCTCAGAGTAGCATTTGTCTGTTTTCGTAATTCATTCCAAGTTTCTAATAAATATTTTAATTTATGCAATGAATAATATTTACATATTTTTCGGTAAATCGAACAAATTTCAAATAAACCTAGTACCGAAGAAAAAATCGATAATGGAAATAAAAACATGTACTAGGTTTTAAATCGAGATTATGTCTCATACAAGGTAGGATCTGCATTAAGTGCGTATACTCGTATTTCAAATGTTAAATAGAAAAACCCTTTCATTCGCTGAGAAATTCTTCTCTTATACAATACTAAAATTCGAAACAGAAAATCTAATTGTTGTTCATTAGTCTTGTTTATTAATGTATGAGGATCAGACCTACATACTGAATTAACACTAAAGAACATAGTTGACATATACTCTTACCCTCAGAAAACTAAACAAAAATATAGTATATTAAAAGTTAAAATTAGAAATAAGGAAAATACGCTTGTACTTTAACGTCGAACATCAATCTCACGCCAGGAGTCAAATTCATGTTCTGTGACGTCTTACTGGTAAGTGGAGCGGAGACATCCCACCTTTTCCTTCAACCGCCTGTACCCTTGCCTCGTTGCCCGCCCCGCCCTCTGCCTTTTGCGTGCTTCTCTAACACTCCCCCTGCCCCCCTCCCCGCCAGCGTCTCCCTCTGCCACCCCCGAGGTGCTAATTCCCCACGCGCCCTTGGGCATGGCGGCGGCGGCGGATGCAGGAATTTCTTCTTCCGTGAGGGGGCGTGGCGTCTCCGTTAATTCTCCCGCCCCCGCGCCAGGCGCCTGCAGCTGTGTGCGCGCCGCCTAATTAAGAAACGCGAGCAGCCCGAACGTCGCTAATGAAGGGATCGGATTGTCCGAGCGTGGCAATTACCGGCAGTGCGCCCATGGTGATCACGCTCTCTTGCAACGCTACCAAACGGAGAGCTTAGAGCCCAACAAGCAAAATAATATTTGTGTTTCGGAGAAAAGCGTGTGCTGGAGCCGCCACGCTCAAGTTCCTAGAACGACTGCTGTCGCCTGAATGTCAGGGGTTCTTGTGTCGACAGCCATTTAAGCATTTTTCATCTTTTGTTCACTTGAAAGTGACCCTCGGGCCTTTTCATTTTTGTATTCAATGAATTACAGGTCTTTCTGGAAAGATGAGACATCCAGCACCTCTGCTCTTAATCACGAGGTCAAGAATTGCAAGGCCTTATCTTCACGTAGCGTTTGCTGGTTGGTGGTACGCTCCATCTGCAGTAATGACTAATTTCGATCTGTGCAGCACAGGGTTGATTTTATAAAAGGTTTATTAAGAATAGTTCTGGTCTAACAAATATAAAACAAAAAGTTTTGCTATAATTGCCACGAAAACGGTGAGAGATAAAAATCGCATTCCGACAATTTTCTGTGCAACGTAGCTTGAAGTGCAGCAACAGGGAGCTGCAGTTGCTTAGTGAAGAGGCGAGCACGGCGCCGGCTCGTGTCGCCGTGGTCCATTCGCCTCCGCAGCTCGTGATAAAAGGAGTAAATTGCCTTCTTATCTGGTCCGCTTTCGCCGCCCTGCTGAGTTCCCTGGGAGAGATAGCGGCGTCTGCGAGAAATGGGCGTCCCCGGGGTGCGAGAGTTCACGGCAGAGCCGGCGAGGCGCACACCGCTGCCTCACTCTCCGCCTCCGCCCCCGCGCCCGGCGCTCGGTTCTCCGCTCGCCGTCCTGGGTCCTCCGCCCGCGGCACACCGCTCTCTGCTATTGGCTCTCCTCTCTTGGTTCTCTGCCTACGGGCTTCCGCCCTCCACCTTCGGCCCTTCGCTCTCGGCCCTCAACCCTCCGCCCGCAGCCCTCGGCCCTCAGCCCTCGGCCCTCCGCCATCGGCTTTCTGCTCTCGGCCCTCCGCCATAGGTCCTCTGCCTTTCGCTCTCGGCCCTCCGCCCTAGCCCTCGGCCCTTCGCCCTCCGCCCCCACCCTCCACCCTTGGCCCTCCGCGCTAGCCCTCGGCCCCTCGCCCTCGGCCCTGCGCTCTCGGCCCTCCGCCACCGGCTTTCTGCTTTCGGCCCTTCGTCCTCGGCCCTGCGCTCTCGGCCCTTCGCCCTCCGCCCTAGCCCTCAGCCCTTCGCCCTCGGCCCTGCGCTCTCGGCCCTTCGCTCTCGGCCCTTCGCCCTCGGCCCTTCGCCCTCGGCCCTTCGCCCTCGGCCCTTCGCCCTCGGCCCTCCACCCTCTGCTCTCCGCCGTCCACCCTCCGCCCACTGCCTGCGTTTCTCAACGCCTGCCGGTGACCAGGCTGAAAAGTCAAAGTCATTTGTGGCGATCAAAACACAACAAAATACTTCACAGATCGCAGACTTTCACTGCAGTGCAGTTCCCTCAGATTTGTAGTATTTACTCTCCAAGCATCGCGTGTCCGAAATGAAATGGTACTCTGCGCTTGTGCATTGCGATTGCTCTCTTAGAGGCGAACGCCGTTTGGCGAGCCACGGCGCGCCGGCCGTGTTTACTTCAGCAGGCGCGATGTGACAGCGCGTGGACGTCCACGAGCGGTTTTTAAGCGCGGACGGCGCGGGCGAGGGAGAGCGCGAAATTCTTTCGCTCCGGGGGGTGTGGAGAGGGGGAGAGCTCCGGTTCCCGTCGCGTGGGATGTGTGCGTGGGCGAGAGACGAGAGGAGAGGGTGAGCGACGAAAACTGCCGGACGAGGATGTGGGCGAGTGGAGCAGACCACAGGAGTGAAGACGTGTTAAATTTTTTTATGGGATGGGTCTGATTTCAGTCGCTTCGGCCATAAAAGATAACTAGAAATCGCACTTGTGTGAAATTTCCTTGATAAATTGAAGGTCTCAGGGAACAGAAAGATAAGCCACAGAAAACATCCGGCTATTCGTAAATGTCAATATCTCGATTTTGGAGTTGTGTAACGTATCTTGTTACTACATGTCTTGTTCATATTTATGAAAAACTTGGAACAGTAACAAGAAGTCACATATTTTGCACAAACTCAGATATTTACATTTACAACTAGTGGTGTTGCAACATCACATACTTTCTCGCTTTACTTGTAACGGCATCGCATTATTATACTATTACCTGAACCTGTAAATGTATTTTCATCCAGCAATATTTTTCTCCGCGCCGACATTCAACTCTGATGCTTCGAGTCGACGCCCCAGGCACTTTACCGCTACACCATTATTCACACGCCCAACTCCCGGCGCTAAATATTATAGTGTTTCTTGCGTTATTTCTTACGTAATTTTTTAAAATTTAAAGTTCAACGAAAATGGAATCTGTGTCATTTTAAGCGTTCTTTGCTGTATCTGCAAAAAATATTAAAGGCCAAATTTGGGACCGTTTTTAAGAATTTGCAAAAATAAATAAATTGCGTTAACTTCAAGCAAACTGTTTCTTGAAATTACTCGTTTTCTCAAAACATTGTTCATGACCTTATTTAATGATGAATTTTTTTGTATAGGTTTTATTAAAGAAAAAAATTAGGGTTATCAATATTGCACTTTTGCAGTGTTATTTTTTTTTGGAGGGGGGCAATTTCCGATAATACAGAGTTCGCAGAGAATGGAATCCGGATTACTTTTTTTACTACATGCGACAAAAAAATTAAAAGAACAAAATTCGAGTGGTTTTTAAGAAAATAACTGGTTAAACATTGCTTCTATTTCGCGCAAAATTGTACGAGCACTAATCATATTTTCGAAAAATGTTAACGACTTTATCTCAAGAGTTGTCCACCTGGTAAAGGTGAACCCAAAATAAATTTAGGGACAATCTTCCAAGACGTGAAGGTCACGAGGGAGATTGCGAAATATGCTTCTAAACACGAACCAAACCTGTTACCAAACTTGTTTGTGTGTGTTTGATAATGTCGTACGTCATACATACTCGGCACAATTTTCATTCCAAGGGATTTTGTGTCGAAATACATTAAATCAATTATTGTAGAGTTAGAGAGGAGCGGCTGTTTGGCGGTGCAGGGGTTTTGGGTGCCGTTTATTCATGGGCCCGTCCGCCGCGAAGGCGCGGGGGCGTCCGGGGAACTTGGGAGCGGGGCGCGAGCGAGTGCGTGGGTGTCGATCAGGCGAAATCAATACGCGCGCCCGACGCGACGCCGCCCTCGCGTGCCTCTCAGCTGGCGCCCTCCGCGCCCGCCCTCCGCCCCGCCCCGCCCGCGGCAAGGAGCCAGCGGCAGCGCCTCTTAAAGAGACGCGGAAATGACTCTTTGCTTTCAGGAGCCTTTCTCTCTTGACTCGGTTACCCTCTTCCCTACTTATGTTAGAAGGGTTCAGCGGGTGCGCGCAAAAAATAATGCGGAACGACACGAGCGTAGTCGGCTCTCTAAAGCGCTGCTTGAAACTTTCACACGAGCCCAATGACCAATGAAAAGTGGAATGCGTGACCAAAAGAATTTCACGCAACATCTGGTTCACATTGCTACGTAGGTCCGCATTATACCCTTGGAATATTTTGAAAGGGCACATTGCTCGAAAAAATGTTTCACTCCAAAATTTTGTAGATTATTTCTACAATTTGTACATGTTATCCATACTAATGTGTTTGCTGATTAAACTAATTCGTTCTAGTTGAAATTGTTCTAAATTGTATTTTCTTTCTATTATCTTTTTAAAAATTGTATATTTTTAATTAACTTAAATGCAATCCTTGATCGATTTTGTTGAAGAGTAAATACATATATTCTATAACGACGTTTGACGTGATAGAGGACAATATAAATGTTAGTGATTGATGAGTGAATAATACCTTTGTGCTCTAGGAAGCTTCTACTTATTACAGCTATTTACTGCTTCTGAGATCGTGTGGCTTGTAAAGTGACTAGCGGGTATCGTGACAAGACGGATTTTATTCAATGACCTATCGGCGGGATGTAGTGAATATAAAAAAAAGACAAAAAAGTGTAATGGCTGTCGTGAGATGTAATTGAATATGGGCGTCGTTAGTTGCAGTGAATCAGAAGATTGGCTATGACTCAGCTATAGAATCCAATCAGAAAGTAAATTATGTTTGTCAGTAGGGTGTCTACTCCGTTCTGTAAGGATTTGTGATTCCTTTTCAATAGGCCAGACGTTAGCCACATGAGTTTTAATGTGGCGAAGACGTTCGAAGTAACACAAGCAGTTGCAAAATATTCAATTGCCAGTTTGTCATTTGGTGCAATTGCGCACGAAAATTGACCTACAACACTGAAATTACGGACCTAGTTTCTGTGAATGTTGGTATCGTTAATTTTCAAAATCAGCTTGGAAATTGCATTCGCCTCCCTACAGATGCATCATCTGTTTAAGAGCAATCGCGTACCCTTAGATTTCGAGGGCACGCTCTGTGGCAGTGAAATAGGAACATTAGCTGTCCCATTCGCAGTCGAAAAACTGCTTCCATTGAGTGTTATCGCCGCATTTGCGTATTCTCGCGATCCGTTCTCGCTTGCCGAAGCGACCGCCGGCCCCCCTCCTTCGTTTCGTCACCCTCCGCAGACCGGGGCGCTGGGAGAATAATAATTGTCAATATCGGCGCCCGCGCCCGCGGCTCGCCGCTAAGTGGAGCGAAGCGATACGCGCCCCTCTGCCGCTGCGGTGGGCGCACCTGCAGCCCTTCCCCAATCGTCCTCCCCCCCCCACACACACACACACTCGCGGCGCACCGGCTTAAGTGGCTCAGGGCATCCACTGATGGCACTGCAGGGCCCCTCACCTGGAGTCCCTGGGCTTCCACTTCCGAGGGTGGCAGGGTTTTCGACACTAGCTACAAACATAGCTGCTTTGAATTCAGCGGCTGCTGGAGGAGAGATCTAGCGGCCGGCTGCTCTGATTGGTTGCTTTCTTTGGGTTCTCCGATCAACGCAAGGCGAATGCCGGGACGGTACCCTATTAACGGACCGAGGCGCGATCTTTCCTTCTTCTTCCTTGTCCTATCCTTACCCCGTCCTTACACACACACTCACATGCACTACACTACTACACATGTCAGGAGACGAATCAGGGGCTTAGAGCGTGTCCCGACTGGGGCGGCATCAGTCGTGTGAGATCCCTGGTTGGGGAGAAGCTCCAAGTTGGCGCCAGATCTCTTCATTCAGCGGAGGAAGACCATCGCCTCCTCCCACGATAAAACATACACTACAAGTACGGGTCTAATGACATTGGCCGGAATATTCAATCAATCGATCTACCTATTCGCGATGGGGCGATGAAAAGCACGCACGATCTGAAGCTTACAAAAATCTGAGCTGTGAGCCCCAATGGTAAAGAGTAAGCTTCAATGGAATTCCTTCTGTTTGCTTCGCTTGAATTACTATTTTCTGGAGAACGAATTTGTTGTTTTATTTTTCTTCAAAAAGTTATAAATAAATACGAAATGTTTGATGAGGCGGGAGAAAGAGAACTGACAATGTAGGAGCTTTGAATCTAGTTATTTAACATATTTTATATTCCTCATTTGCTTCGGCGTTATTTTTTCATTTCACCTCCATTTAATACGGTGTTCACGATACAATTTTCATGATGAAAACAAGTGTGACTATTCCAGTTCAAACGCTTTTTTTCAATCAGTACCACCTATGTTCGCACCCGATCATACAAGAAAAATTTAAGTTAATTTGGTCACATGACATTTTTTAATTTAAGCATCTAAGGAAGTTTTTTGTAAGTCGGTTCACCGAATGTAACTCTAGAGCACTTGCAGATTAGGCTACCACTACTAAAGAAAGAATCCCCAGGAACGTGAAATTATTGCAAGAAGAACTATCACAAGGATATCCTGGGTCAGAGCAGGCGGGTGGGCATCGTATCTTGTCGTCGTGTGTGATCCAATTTTCATGAAGTGCGCTCTGGCCTCTATATGCAGAGATGGAGGACAAGGCATTGAACAGTCAACTTCTCCAATCCCCCATTCGTTTTGTGTTTTTATGAATTGTTATTATCGTGTTGATGGGAACATTTATTGTGGAATTTCTTCGTATATTCAAGGATATAAATTATATTATTTTCCATTAATAAAAGGATTTAATCTACCTTACATCCTGCATATTGGGAAGAGTCTTTTCCACCCGTGGTAATGGTAACTATGAACAAAATATTTCAACATCCCGTAAATTGTCCGATGGTTTGGTGAATGCGAAACGGACGGTGCAGGTTCAAGGCTGGGGAGGGTTCAAGTGCGAATCTTGAATGTTTAGTTATTTTTACTTTCTCGCCTTACGAATTATTCGTAAGAAGAGAAAGTCATGTAATCGTGCACCATAAAACGCCGAATTTCCGCCAGAATAAAACCCTTTTTTGTAATGTTCAATTTAATTTTAATATTTCTACGCTAAATGTTTATTTGTGCAAGGCTCACTCCTAAAAAAAATTGACGCAACCACCTTTACTCAAGGGACAAACAACGGCGATGACTGTAGAAGGTCCTTCAATAGCGTTTCACCCAATCTTCAGTGCGTAGACTCCCTGGAGTAAAAATTCTCCGCGACCTTGGCGGGTGACAAAGTACAAATTGCATGTGAAGAGAAGGCCGCCGCACGAAGCGGATTCTGCATCGTCGCGCACACGCGCATTCCTCTCCGCGCGCCATCCGCCCCAAGCCGCCGTGTCCGCGACGGCACGCACCGCCCCCCCGCCCGGCCACCAGTCTGCGTCGCGCCGGCCAGTCCCACCCACACCCTTATGCTCTCGCCCCCGCCCTCGCACCCGCCCCCCCACCTCACCCCATCCCTCCGCCTCGCACCCGCCCATACCCCGCGTTCTCAGGACCCCACCCGCACCCCAGCGTCTGCCGCCTGCTTCCACCTCACCCACCGCGCGCCCCCTCCCCTTGCACCCCACCCCACTACTGCGTCGCTCCCCCGCCCGTTCCCTCCTCAGCCCACCCCCGGCCGTCACCCTCGCTTCGCTCTCCTAGTACCCGCCCTCGCACCCCACCCACACACCCCGCCTCCGCGCTTGCCACCGCCAACGCCTCCGCTCGTGCTCCAACGCCCACAGCGCCCGATCGGCGCCGCGAACGTTCTTGGAAATACGATTCCGAAGAGGCTCGAGAGGCTGGAGGGAGGGCTGCGCGTGGGGGACGAGCGAACGCTCCGCGCCGCCTTGTGATTTGCCCTCCGAGGACGGAACTCTCGGCGAACGGTGCGTCACGGCTCTTCATATGTTTCTATCATTATGTAAAACTGTAACATAACACTATACATTTTTTTTATTCATCGGTATTTGTAGGGTGGCAATTTAAATACCTCCTTTATGTTACAAAACTTTCCGCCTCCGTCTCCGCCTTCCCCTTCGCCCCCGCCTTCGCCCCCGCCTCTTGCCTCCGGCTCTCCGGCGCGGGAAGGGGCGGCGCGACGGGCGGCCCGATGGGACGCCGCGATGGCGACGGGAGTCGATTCCGGAGGCGACGCGACGCGGCGCGGCGCAGCAGTCGGCGTTCCAGTTTCGCGCGCGGCCTTGCGATGTTTATCTGCCTCTCCGCTCGGAATTGTTTCTCGCGCGGGCGGGACCCGGGGCTTAAGGAGGGCAACGCCCGTTTCTCAGCATTGTTTGGGCCACCCGTGCTCTCTCAGTAGGGTCGCTTGCTTTGCATTAGGAATCGGGGAAGGTAAAGAGGGCATAGCGTTTGCAACCAACTTATGATTTCTAAGAATTGCTTTCTCGGTTTCTAATGATATCTCTAATACGTCTTGTTAAATGAAATGGAATAACTATAGAATCATTATAAGATTTGCATTTAATACCAAGCGAGCCACTTCCAGCCTTACCGGGTATTGTTCGTTTAGCCTCTGCGTTGTATTAAGTGTGTGCTGCGCAGTCATCTGCTATCAGTGAGCCAAGCATTTATCGCCCTTTGCAAAGTTCAGATTTGGCCAGACGCTATCGTTGATCGTACCACGCGACTGCTCCTTTGCAACGGCCCTGCTGAGAGTATGCATCGTCAAAGGACGTGTCAATCCATTATCGTGCAACATCGACTAGCGTGCCACCTGGTACACTTCGCATCTTCATACATCAATCATCGACCCGCGATGACATATCTACTTGTGAAAGCGAGAAACTCATCTGGAATGCGTAGAAACAAAATAAGAGTTTATTGTTGACATTTTGCCACCACCAACGTCATCATCGTCACCTCAAAAGTCACTTCCGCATTATAAAAGGTGGATTTTTAATTTCAGAGAAACTACAATTTTGTACGAAATTATCATTTGATTAATTTTAATTCGGTTGTATAAGTATCTTCCGATACGTACAGGAAACATTTTTAATAGTGTGAAACCATAATTATTGTTTAATGCGGTTCGGTTTTTGCTTTCGCTTCTGCGTATGGTACACGTCCTGTTGCTTTAACTGTTTTGTATAGTTACAAAAAGGGGAATAATGGCCCTTATGTCCAAAAATGATGTCAGTTTTTTATTTCTTAATCGCCATTGTGAACTCAAACGTCCCGCGCTACATGCCAAGCAAATACTAGGCAAAATCTAGTGTAGTTACGTTAAGGGCAATATAACAATGGTCATTGAGATTACCTGCAGCTTCTCTGATACATTTTTGTTCTCCCCTACTTTCCCACTGTTTCCGCCTCCAACTCGTGCCCGACTAATGTACTGATTGCTCCTGTCTGAGAATTCTGCAACGTGGTCTTTTCTTGTTCATTTATTATTTTCAAATCCATTGATAATAGTTTTATATTATATAAACTCTAGAATTTGTTGTAAATCTGTTATTGTTTTTCTTTAATTATTCGCTTTTAGAAAAGTTTAAATTTCATATTGTTCATGGTATCTATCGTGTCTTTCGCTCTGTTTACCGACTGAGAAGTAAAGCTGTCTACGATAGCATTTTGCTTCCGGATAGGAAATGTCGCTCTTCTCATTTACAAACGTCAGAGACATCGTTTTTGTTGACAGTTCTGCTAAAGTATTATTATTATTATTATTATTATTATTATTATTATTATTATTATTATTATTATTATACGATTAACGTGTGTAATTCTTTTAGGATCAGCATTTCAGCTGTATCCCTCATTACGACAAGGTTGTTACGCCTTGACGTGTGAATTATGAGGTGATAGGATGATGATGAGGGGTGAACGGACAATCAGAAATACGACCATGTCTACACAAGACTCGAAGCTGCAGCGCCCTCGGTACAGACGACTGCTGCCGCATCTGTCTGCGCCACGGATCCGAACTTTTATTATTATTATTATTATTATTATTATTATTATTATTATTATTATTATTATTATTATTATTATTGTTGTTGTTGTTGTTGTTGTTGTTGATACCCCCGCCAATAGGAAATGTCTCGTGGCCTGGCCTGCCGCGCCCCACCTTCCCGGAGTTTCAGCCCGGCCGGAACGGGCTGCGCGTGATTGACCTTTACAGCAGCGCTCCGTTCTCCTCGGTTGTTCCTGCGGCGCGGCGCGCTCGTAAACGCGCGGTGCTTAATCCCTCCCCCCCCCCACAAGGAGCCGTAAACTGCCGGGGGTCCGTTTGCCCCAAATATGAGGCGGCCGTTTTTATTTTCGCTCCATTTTGTTGTGCCGTTGTTCTTACGTCAGCCGTGCGCCGTAGGCCGCTGCTGCGCAGAAGCTTCGCTTCACTTCTTCACGTTTTGTGTTCTTCACGCTGCTCTCAGCTTCGTTCGGCGGCGTGGGAAATTAACTTGCCTTTTCTAGTGCCGGATTACAAAACGTTTGTGAATGAGTGTAAGGGTGGGAAGGTAATTTGAATGGCATTTGAATTGAATGTCAAAGTTATACTTTATTCTTCTGGCGGGAACTTATATCTCGCGGTTCTAGGATGTTAGCGATTTAGAATGAAGAACCTTGGCTTATTATTTGATTTCTTCAAATGAAGGAACATAAACATTTTCACATCAGCTAAAATTGTTTCATATTCAAATTAATGTTTCATTAAGTTACAAATAACATTGAATTAAATAATTGCGTAGTCATATAATATCTAAAAATAAGAGGTAGTAGGAGGGGGGTTCACGCTAACATGAAATCGCTCAGCATGTGATCGCCCATTTATAAATTCAGAAGCGGCTAAAATTATTTAGAAATCTCAAATCCCCACGTAAAAACGATACGCAAACTTTTAAGTACGCCGAGAACACATGGCTTTTGAGATCAATCACACGTCGAGTCACTAATCGTTGAGCTCAGAGCCCATTGAGCCGGTTATGAAAGGGGATGCTACGGAACTCTCTCGGCGTAAACGCAGCTTTATCTCACCCGCTTGAGCCGCTAAATTGCAGTAGGCTGCCGAGTGGGGGAGACGCCGGGCTGTCGGGCGGGCAGTGATAATGCTGTATCAAATTTATGAGCGATGCGGAAATCAAACGCTCATTGATTTGCTGGCCGCCGGAAATAGGTCGTTAGGGCGGCGCGGGGCGGAGCGGGCGGAGGGGGCTTGCGCTGGGCGAGGCGAGCTCTGTTTCGATTACGAATTGATGGCTGCGCCGTGCGCGTGCGCGTCGGAGCGCCCGTCGATTTCCGGCTGCGCGGCGGCGGGGGGGGGGTGCGGCTGCGCGCCGCCCGCGATGCGCCGCGCGCCTGCGCACAGGGGGGCCGGTGCGGAGCGGACGTCCTACTGCAGAGGCTCGCAAGCGCCTTGAATATCGGACTCTGCGCGCATATCAGGAGCAGATATCTGCCCATATCAGATATCAGGGGCACATAACATCCAATCATTTTAGAGGAGGCCATCACAGATTTTTGTTAAAAAATAAACATATTTATTATATTTTATATTATTTTTATAGTGTGTTTATGGTACCAAATAATATTATTGTTTAAATAATTACATAATTCTAATATAAATATTCAAATTTATTTCGCCAAATAGAGGGAACAAACTCTAGACCTTTTGGGGGGTTCATGACTTTCATGCCCTCCCTCCCCTCTTTTTCCTGGATCCGCCACTGGCACATATCTACCAATTTTGATTCGAATAACCTGCTCAGGTGGCTCTGGGCATCAGTGGATGTCGCGACAGTTCTTCTGATGGAGAGCTAACCCGGTTCGAGTCCCGACTGCGGCAGGGTTTTTCGATACTAGGACCATAGCTAGGTCAAGTTCACCCGCTCCCGGAGAAGAATTCTAGCGGCTGGCTGCTCTGAACGGTAGTTTTCCCCGATCTCTCCGAACAATTTGCCGGAGCGGTACCCTAACGAGCCACAGACTGCGCGCGATATTCCCTTCCCCTTCCTTGCCCTTTTCTCACCCCTTACACACGCCTGCACTCACATGCAATGCACTACCACACATGCCGGGAGACCAGTATGGAACTTGTCCCCCTCATCAATCAATTCGTCACTGCGCCGATGTTCTTTGGCAGAGGCTCTCAAGCTCTTTGAATATCGCACCCTTCGCACAAGTCGAGAAGTTCTGATTCGAATGCTCTCGGCTGTTCCGAGATCGCCACGCCAAAGACTGAGACTCTGTCAGTTGCTTTCATTCAGGGCTGGAAAGCTTCATCCGGCCAGCCGTCAGCATACATACGACTCGCTACTTTACTTCGAAACTTCATATACCGCTATATTTCGATGATTAGCGAATGTTAAATAATTATTATTATTTGTGCTGAATTATGGCAAAAATCTTGACTTTTTAAGTAACTGAAATATATTATTTTAAATTCAAATAGTAAGTATTTTCAGGAACGGAGACAAACTTAACTTACAAGCGATGTCAACAAAGAAAACGAAGTATTTGTGCTTGTTTATTTATATTAGAATATCATCAAATGCACGATGTCCTTGAACTTATCAGTTAAACGATTAATTCTTTAATTTTATCCCGTGAAGTGTGTTTTCGTTCTCCCCTACGATTCTGCTAGGAAGCCGTGCGTGTATGCATACCACAGTGAGACATTTCTTGGTTAAATATGCCTTCCTACATGCCTGTACTATAATATAACGTAGATTTTTTAATACTGAGAAATTGTATGGCATCTATTTATAATAATAATAATAATAATAATAATAATAATAATAATAATACATGTCACCCCTTCTGATTAAAAGGAACAAAATATACGAAAAATAAGAGATTATGAGGATTTAAAAGAAATTAAATAGCTGATGTTTACCATTAGCGAATAATCTTACTTTTGCAATACTTTAAATGCCAAACAAATTATATCTACATTTTCGTGCAACGAAATCCGCGCTTGACGTGATTTATGTAGACATTTCTTTCACGAAGAGGACATTATTAACAGCGTTGTAGTATTGTAAATTCTCAAGCGGCGCTCAGGGGTTTTGTTGAAAAAATTGTCTTATTATTGTTCGTTTTCAAGGAACTTCAATCTCAGTAGGAGGAATTTGGTCCACATCCTCGGTTCTATTTTTGGGTGGCCTCAGTAGTGCAATTATTTACTCCATAAACTGTTTTAAGAGGGACGCTGAAATAAAAGGCTTCCAAGAATGTATCTCCCTCACGTCGTGTTTCCGTGTTCCTCGGAGCCGGCGCAACGCCCTCCCGCACGGCGCAGCGCGCTTCCGGGCTGCAGGCGAGTTCTGCGCCTTCGCGTGGCAGTTGGACGCAGAGCAAGGAGGCGTCGGGGACGGGCGAGGCGTGGCGAGTCCATTGCGGGCGGTTGGCGTGGCGTTGAGTGCCTCGGCGGATAACGCGCGCCGCATCGGGCTCCATCTGCCGGGTGGGGAGGGGGGTTTAATTTAGCGCTCGCGGCGGTGGCGGAGTTGCGATGTTGGCGACGCTGGAGCGACGGGAAGGAACAGGGCGAGGAAGCGGACGCCAGAAGAAAACCACTGGCGCCAGCTTTTTCGTACGGCGAGACGTTGGTTTCTTAGAATTCGTTTTCTATTGTTCTACTTAATACTTCAAACGATTTTGATCATAGCATAAAACGCAATATAAATATGAATTAATTACATAGAAACATATTCACAAATAACATAATTATGCAATGTGGTACTAATTATTAAAATATATTTCGTTTCGACCTTAAGACCTTATGTTTACATTTTACCCATATTAAATATGAGAAGAAGCCCTTTCGAAACACTTCCTCTTTTCCCTTGTTATCTTTCAATTTGGCATTAGTAATAAATAGAAAGTATAATTGAGTCTGACCGTTGAAAATAGAACTTTGCAGCTGCTTCAGTTTCCTTTCGCCTCTCATCCCAGTCTTTCCATGTAGTACTCAGCCAACAGAACATTTGCAAGAGTAATGTTTTCCTTGTAGAGCGGACTTTAGCACCTCTCCTGCTCGTCATGACTCACATTTACTCTCTGCTTTGATGTCCTCATCGCTCATAATCTCGATATATTATTATGACTGCCAGACGGACAATCCGGCATCTCTCCACTCAACAGCCTTCTGCAATTAAGCGGCTCGAGCTGTGGAGATGAAGCTTCGTTTGCTCTTGGATAACTTTGCATGTGTCTCCTCGCACCATCCTATCCCCCTGCTCTGTCGCTTTACTCATCGTACTTATGTCCTGTGCGCGCACAGAACAAACAACTGCGAAAGCTGACTTTCGGCTAACGCTAAATATTCGTATTATCTCCAAATGTGCTTGCTTTATTTGAAGTAGAATAACATTGAAGAATGTTTTCACGGGACTTTTAGTTCAGACTCTTTCAGTTTAAAGAATATATTTTCAAAAATCATCAATATGCTGCTAAGGTAAAGTCTTTTAGTATTTCTTGTTATGCAGAATCTTACAAGTTGTATGTTTCAATGACAAACACAAATATTATCAAGATTCCGTAAAATTACATTCGCAGCGAATATCGCGATACATATCTAAACTCCTTCATAATCTTTGACAAATGCTTTCTGTTTTCTCGGAACAAACTCATTTCCAAAGCCGGAAAACGTGCCTTGAATATAATTTCCTTCTGAAAAACACGATAAAAATAATTAATGAAAGGATCCCAAACGATAGAATCAATTCTACTTGTTTGAATATATTTTGGTTGTATAATAAGTCCAAACGTTGATGTAAGCATTGTTATGCTAACAAAATATAATTTACTACCGACGCCGTAATTTCATTGCATTTTAGAGTAGTAGACAATTTCTTTTAGATCAATTAGATAGAGATGTAGCAGGAAGAGCTATATTGACGAAAATTTAAAATATAAAACCGTATTGTATTTTGTACTAAAAATTCGTTACGATAGAATTAATTTTATTTTCTCAATAAAATGTTTAGAATTTAATCTGGCGAATCTGAGAGTTTATCAATATTTTTTCAGACTTTCTCATTCATAACACAAAATAAAAAAAAAAGTTCTCACTAAGATGTTGATTGTAGTATTCCTTTTTTTTAAACCACCTTCTGCACATGCAGTAAACATTGCAACATTATTAAGCCAGGTCGCCGCTGTGTTGCATTTCGCCCGTTGTTGCTTCGCTCCGTCCTCCGTTGCCGCTCGCCTCGCCTCGCCGCAGTCGGAACGCGAGCACCAGCGCTGCCCGATAACAGGAAGCGTTTTTAACAAGCGAATCCCGCGCCGCCCCGCCCCGCGACGCCTGCCGCTCGCGAGCGGAATCCGCGGCGAGCTGGCAAAACTCCAGGCGCTATTACCATTTCGCCAGGGCAGCGTACGCGAGGCGCAAGCGGCGGATAGCGGCGTCGCGGCCGACGGGATGGGTGGGCGGGCGGGCGCGGCAATGCGAGTGCGGAGGAACCCGCGGGGATGGGCGGCAGGCCGGGGCCGGCGGGGCACGATTTTAGGAAGGATCGAACCGGGTTTCGGGTGGGAAAGGAATCCTCAGCACACATATTAGAGCGAAGGGAGTAGCAGGTACAGGGGATAAAAAAAATATTAGAATTGTGAGGAAATTTACGTTTTAAAAATTGGCTAGAGTTGTTAGATAGCTACCAAACATCCAAAATATGGGGATTTGGGGAAAACAAAATTTAGGTATAAAGGTACGAAGCATGTGATGTTCACAGAGTAAGAAACATTTACAGAGAAGGTGGCTGTGCAGCAGGTTGAAACAGGTGCAGCAAAACGCGGCAACGCAGTAAGGATACTGAACTAAAGTGGAAATAGAACCTGAACAAGAGGGTTACCACAATGTAAGACCAACGTCGTTTACCGGAAGTCACTTGTGCGGGCGGCGCCATGATTGGAGTCGTTGGCTTCGTTCTGCCCGCTCTCCCTTGCCTCGCCATTGCTTCCGCTGTTTACGCTTCATCGCCTTCCCAGTCTCCGCCTCCTCCGATTATCCGCCATCGCACCACCCTTACGCTACGGTCACAGTGCAAGCGAAAGGTCGGTCGTTCGCTTCCGAACGACTGCGGGCGAAGTCGTTCGACTTATTTCGTGCAAAAAAGACCCCAAATTGTTCATCCGAAATCTTCCGAATATTCTCAAACTTCCACTGCATGTTTTTGAATCCTTTGCGAGTCAAAACGCTCTCATGTCAATATGTATTGCAGAAGATCTTAGGGTTGTAGAAGGCCTTGACTTTCCAATTGATTGTGGGCGAGTTGACAAAAGCGAACGAAACGTGTTCCACCGACAGCAGATGGGTTCAGATCACCATAGGAAGAGAGCAGGAGGTCATTCGTGTTCACTATGACTATTTCTCTTTGCCAGCACGTGTGTGAACGTACTGGCTAAGGGACAACCACCAAAATTTCGGCTCTATCGCCGCCTTACACCTCTTGTTCGGGTTGTCACGGCCAATAGGAGCTGTCATTCTCACCGAATGGAGGAGAACGGCTGCAGTGTGTGCGCACGGAAGTCAGGAAACGCACACCTCCATTTTGTAATAGATAAATTGTATCTCGTATACAAGATAATTATATTTATTCTGCGGTGTTCGAGTACTTACGAGTTAACAAAAGAAACAAGCGACGAATGTGGTACAAATGATAACGTTACGCCATGACATGTTATCTAGACGTGGTTTGTTTACTGGATTCACAATTGAAGGGGTCAATGCAACATAACTATAACGCACAATACACACATCCACATCCAAAAGATCATAGAATTTCCCCCCAAAACGAACATACAATATAAACTCTATACAAACGTGTTCATAGAACTTCAATGTATTTAGCGAAAGGAAGAGGAGCTGTAAGAATCTATGGATTTGCAGAAACTTTATTTTACCTCTGTCTTACGAACTTTTCAGAGTGAGATTATCTCTGTTTCCTCCACGTCTTTAACTATGTCATGTAGTGTTTGACAAAAGCCTTCCACGTTGTAAATGCGATGACATTGGGGCTAGTTCTCTTTAAATATCAGAACCATCCTAAGTTTTTGAAGGTAGAGTTGATCATTAATAACTTTTATTTGAAATTGTGATCAGTTAATGACTTCCAAATTTCTACTGTTTAATGAGCACTCAAATTGTTTAATGATACATAAAAAGGACTGGCATTACATTACCTTCGTTACATTGTACCTATTACTGTGTCACAAGAATCTATGTGTGCATATAGATTAACATTTATTACTGCATTGGTCCCGTGAGAACAATAACAACAGCAAGTTCTGTATCAGTTGCGTAATTTATTGTGGAAGCAAGTGTGCAGATGAAGCGGCACAACATTATGCAGGCGGGGTGCCAAACCGTTGGCGGAAGCCCTCGCGAATAGCGGTGACACGGTGCTCGTCCAGCGGCCCTCTCGTGCTGGCGCGGGAGCTCAGTACTCGGAGCCACGCGCTGCAAGCGCTCCCCAGCCGTGTACCCGCTGTATGCGGCTGTCAGTTTGCACCTGCACGCTCCATTATGCCCGGACACGTGTTTCGCACGCCACTCCTCTCCCCGTGAACTGGTTACACGCGCCAAGATTAGTGCCTTGTACATGATTAATTACATTCGCAGAGCTCTGCATTTTCTCTCACAATAATCGCTGATAATTTGGTCATGTGCTGTACCGAGTAACCTGTGAACGACGGGAAGTTTTTGCTGCGTAATGATAATTACATATTTGTTGCAATTACAAAATCGATATTTTCTATGAGGGATGTTTTAAATGTGTTCGAGGAAATATAGATATGCTAGCTGAAGCGGTGCAAAAATTTCGCATATTTTTGCAGGTAAAGAATACTAAAGTACTATATTTTTTAAACCTGTAGTATTCAATTCTTAAACGATATATTTGGTTTTAAATTAAGTATTTTTAGCAGGTTCAGCTTTATCGCAATAACTGATTTTTTGTTTGTTTTATGTTAGCACATTACTTTGCATTAACATCAGGGGCCGCACCATGAGGGACATCATTTGAATTCTCCCTCTTTCACATGAGTGAGAAATGCCATGGAAATTAGTCTCGTGACCAACAGGGAAAAATCGTCCAAAAGACAAATATTCGAGTAACTACGTGCTTTTCGCATACACAAATGCCAATAAAGTATATACTATCTTTTTTCAGATACTAAGCTTGGAATAAAACGTGTACAAAATTATTTTGTATATAGGGGATAGAAAAGCAAAATCTATGTCACTGCGGGACACGAAAATCTGGTTTTAAGGCTCGCTAAGATTTAACGCATCGTATTCAAGTTTAGCTCGACAGTAATGTGCTGCAGTGTGATGCGGATTGCATGTGAACGCTAGACTTTTAATTTATTAGTAACACAGTTTTCTTCATAGCTTTCCCATATACACTTAATGCCAAATCTCACTCCTCCGTGCGCGCAATGTGCTTAAAAAGGGGTATACAGTTTTCTTTTTACTTATTAATATAGTAATGCTTTGTCATGGGACAAAACATTATTTTTGACATTTTCCTTTACATTGTGGAAAGAAAAACCTATTTACGTACTATTTATTAAATATATTCTAGACTTAGTTGCAATGTAAATTGAAAATAACCGTGGATCATTTACTTATCTATTCATATCATAGTTATATTTTTCGAATGTGAACAATCTTTTACAAACACGACAACTGATAAACTCCCGCATCCGAACAAATATGCCTCCTCATTATTGTTTCTTCTGACGACATCTGAATTTTTCTCGACGGGTCATTTCCACTTATCATTATTGTTGTAGTTTGCGTCAACGTTTTGTGTAGTATAAAATTTTTACAAACGCAAATATGTTTTCTTTGGTGTCACGAACGATTTTTATCAGAGACATTTGAAAAAAAAGCCTAGAGTAACTTAATCAAGCTGGCCGTGCGAGATAGTACAAACCCTCATCAACACAAATTCCAGGGGACCGAAATAATAGGTGTTGATGTTATTAAAAAAATTGCGTTATAACACGATATTCATACGGATATGTATATTTATGTCCGTATTACGATGTTGTCGTGTCGGGGTTCCACTTTTGTTCGCGTCCCGACGAAATTCGTGTCGAGCGAGTTGGTGCAAACGAGGGTTTACTATATGTGTGCTAGCAATGTCCCGTGCGCTTAAAGTATCATCGCGGAGGTAATGTCCGTGTCCGACACTTGCGCTCGCTGCCGTAACGACGTTGGGCGTCGTGCCGCCGCCGCCGCCGCCGTCGCCGCCGCCTGTGAATTGGAATCGCCGCCAAGGCCGTCTGCAATTATTTTCTTCACGTGAGTCACGTCGCCTGTCCTGCTATTGCTACCTCCGCCGCCTCCCGCGCCGCGCCATTGTCCCGCCCGCGAACGCGCTTATTATGCCCAATTCGCGTCTCACCGTGCGTCCGCAACTGCCACGCCGCGCCACGGACCGCAGTGTGCCGAAATGCTCTTCGCTGCGGTCGAAGTCCTTCCAGGGGCCTTGGCTTTCGGAAGCGAATTTTGATCCTGAATGTGAAGTTGATGATCGCTCTCTTCTTTATTTTCATCGCCAAGATGGTCATATTGCTAGTGCTTATATTTTGTGATTTATTCAAAAAAATTCAGGACTCAATTCTCACAATATGCGTTAGTATCTTTTGTTTTCGGCCCATCTTATACAAGGTAAGGAAACCTGCTCACTTTTTCAAGCGCTCTTACATATTTATGCGGAAAAGTGTTTGCCAGGAATATTTTCATTACTCACCTGTTTTTAAACGGAATATCTTAAAATGCTTATTGACAGATGGAATAAAATTTTTGTAAATCCTCTGTAATTGAGAAAGTTACTAAAGTATTCTTAAAGCAAAATAAATCGAAGATAGTTGGT
Organism: Gryllus bimaculatus; assembly: GCA_017312745.1. Taxonomy (NCBI): domain Eukaryota; kingdom Metazoa; phylum Arthropoda; class Insecta; order Orthoptera; family Gryllidae; genus Gryllus; species Gryllus bimaculatus. The sequence goes on from BOPP01000042.1 coordinate 8,297,050, forward strand.
CTACTCTGGATATTTTAGGAGCGCAATTCCTGGCCCTGGAAAATATTTATTTAGGTTGAAATATTGATTCAATGTGTTTTACATCATCAGGATGAATGCAAAACATATTAAATATTAAGTGGTGAAATGATACTTTGCCTTCCCGGTATCTCCCACTAGCGGTACATCGCCCCAGCCTGCCGAGACAAGTTCTAAGCTCCCGATTGGTCTCCCGACATGTGTGGTATGTAGTACATGTAAGTGTACGTGCGTGAAAGGGGGTGATAAGGCAAGAAAGAATAACTATTTGTAGGTTATCTTTGAGAGATGTACCCCAAAATGAACAACCTCGGAGGCGGAGCTACACTAAAAAGGCATCCCCGACCGACTCTTCTGTATTCACTTGGACAACTAACGCCAGGTGATTGGCTCCAAATTCCGTAGGGAAAGGAGTTGGGGTAGTTCAGTACGTTTGGAAGACTTGAATGCAAGTAGCGCATTTCAAGTGACAAGTGGGGCAGCTCAGGAGCAGGACGCGTAACATCTGGGTCGCTCCCTGCTAGGCCCCCGCCGTGGGCGTGGTGCAACCGTGCGAAATGCATCGACTTTCACCGATACCGAACGCGTTCGACGACGGAGGGGAAGGTCGTGCTAGCTGTCCGGTCGTAAGCCGATAACTATGGAAAGGGCACGGCTGTCAATCAATTTTAGCACCCGCATATTGATAGTTGTTGTACCCGGTTTAGCAATAGATTCGACCCAGTGAAGTAGCGGCAGGACACTCTCTTCAATCACTCTCATCCAAAGTATTGATGTTTTTGAAAGATTAAAGAACTTTTTTCAAGGTTTTCCGCTACCGAGATTGTTGAGCTGCAGAAAATTAAGATAAAACAAAAGGTGTCAAGTGCAACCAGCTATTTAAAAAAAGTTAATTAAGAACATTTTAAATCGGTAAAATATTTTTGAGAGTGAGAAGTTAAGAAAATTGTGTCTTCTAGTATTTGGAATTCAGTATCGTACTCATTAAAACACAATATTTTAAATCTTTGACAATAATAATAATAATAATAATAATAATAATAATAATAATAATAATAATAAAACTGGAATTCCATAGCAAGTTTATATGATTAAGTACTTAAATTTTACTTGTTTACAGTCGTCGACTCATTTTTCAAGAAATTAAAATGATTTTAAAGAGAAGAAACTGGGATCGAATTAAAAAATTTCGGTACGTAGAGGTTATTTTAGGGTGAGCGATCTCTCGATGTGACATAAAAACGCTAAACCGCTCATGTATACTTCAAAAAACACGTATGGGCATTGGACCATTACAAACTGTCATTTATAACAGATTTTTTGTAAAAAGAAAAATTTAAAAGCTCACGATATGAAACTTGGATGTGAAGGATTTCGAGCTCGTTTTCGCGAATGGAGACCTCTGTTGATGAACGCCGGGCCAGGGAGGCGCGCCAACGCGGCACAGCTGGGAGCAGCTCCCTCGGCCTGGGCTCGCAGCCGCGCACAGCGCCTCTCGCGTCGGGGAATGAAGCGAGAACTGCCCCGCCGCCAGCAGTGGCGTTCGGTGCATCAAAAGCTACTACGCTTGATGTTATGTGGCTTGTAGGTTTTGCCCTCTTTTCCGATTGCGTTTGCGTAAATATAGGAACTTTCTTAAATTGCAACTTTCGGAGCCGACGTAATATGACGTTCATTTATTCCACCATCACAATTTAGTTTGACCTTTTCTCAGTTTGATTAGTAGCTGTTACTAATATAGTGTGGACATATTGACTGAACTGACGGCATCATAAGTATGTATTTTTTAATTAAATTGGGAATTATCTACGAAATATATCTTTAAAAGAAAATTGGAAATAAATCGTCTTAGCACATCAGTACAGCTTTGCAGTATGTGTCACACAAATCCATAGTTTCTTAAATACCTATCGGCAAAATAAGTATCCTCACTCTAGGTAATCAGTTTCATGTACTAATATTTTTATGTATTATAAATGCGATGTATTTATATAGAATCAGATTAACTTTCCAAATGTCTATTTATAAAAAAATGATATAAAACTAGAAGTAATCCATGGAAAAGAACGGGACGAAATCAAATTCCCATACAAGTAATTCATTGTAACAAATTATAGAATACAATTCAATTTAATTGATACTATTTTTTTTCATTTCAAACATTCCTCTATTTTTAGTAATAGTTTGTAACCGCTGATCTCTTGGAGACTGCAAAGTGATTTTTCGGAGACCCGACAGGATCCCCCTGGTAAAATTTTGTGCTATTTGCGTTTGTTGCCACATCCCACGAAGGAATCGAATTGAGTTCCATCTGGTATTTGTGAGTCGTTTATGCACACTGCGTTTTCGGAAACCAACAGTGTGCCATACCAATCTACCAATATTTAGACACAGGAGCAGGGAGCTCGGTCTTTTCTCTTCAAAATTGTTTTGCCCTTTCGGTCGAATTTTTTATTGTTTTACGTCATTCCCTTATTTATTTGATTTTACTAAATAATTTTGTTCCGTGACGTGTTCTTCGTAATCAGTCAGTATTTTTGGATATTTTACTATTTCATAATTGAATTTAGTTGAATATGACAGTCTGTGTAATTAAAATCATTTAGAGTGACACCAATATTGTATATCCTTTGCGTCCTTCTTAGACATTTCATTTCACTTTTTTAGCAAAACTGTTAATAGTTTTTATATCTTAACGACATGTAAGATGTCAAGTGAATTATTGTTCACGTGATATTAAAGATCAATTTTTTAGGTAATGATTGAGAAACAGTACCGTAGTGAGAAGAATTTTGTTTCAATTGAATGAAACAATATTGCAAAGAAATCATAGATGTAATATGTTTTTGTTTAAGGCTAACGACCTAGAAGTTGATAATTCACATCAAAAAAAGTTCATTGCACGACGCAGGATTGTCATTTTTTTTCATAAGAATATCCTTGCACTATTTTTATTCCTTTATAACGCGTACAGAAAATACAAACAGAACATTCCATGACTGGAAGGACACATTTCCAGAAGGGGAATATCCCTTTGTAACATTAATGCAGCAGTGAAGTTGCGTTACAAAACCCACTGTGGCGTGTGAACGTGACTCAATCTCGCACTTGTCCCGCCTGGGTTTAAGATAACAGAAGTCCTCAGGAAGAAGGGGAATGCCCAAAATATATTATTTTTCGAGATGGACGTGAGTGATGCTGGAGGTTACATTGCAGACTTTCGGAAATTACTGTAGGGGACGTGAAAACAGTGGAACAGAAGGAAATATTCTAATTTCTTCGCATCAGTCGAGAAATCCTTTATATTGTATTATATTGAGAAGTATTAAATACTTAATAACTATTGGATATATTTACGTGCTTTTAACAACCATATCTTTCACACCCTTCATCACTCACGCAACATTAATCTTCTTTTTTCGGGATGAAACGCAATAAAATTCATAACGTGTTTATATAATGGCCCAAAAGAAAATAATGAACTTTTGAAATCAACGCTCGAACTGTAGTGGTAAGCGCATACAAATAACCACAATGTCGATGTTTGTCAGATAATGAAAACGGTACACCTCATATTTTATGAGGGGAAAGTAGTAATAAAATGAGTTGTGTCAAATAGATGATGTATTTAGTAGTTCTCAAATATATCATTATTTATTTTAAAAACCATTGTGAGTTGTTTGATTCAGTATACGCAGGGTACAGGATGTTATTTGTAGTGACACAAAATCATTATGATACATGTGCGATCAAAAGCTGTGATATTATTTGCGGGACAAATGATTGTTGAGAGAGAGCCATAGCGAATATCTCTTTTAAGATGATCGTCACTTCATTAAGTAATACAAAGGCATTTTTTCCTTTATAGGCTTCGTTTTCAATGATTCAATGACTCCATAAACAAATGAAAATGATTATCGCTCTAACTACTTATCTTTCCTAGATCGTGATAACTTTGTAACATTCTCATTTTTTAAATCCCTAAAGCTATTCCTACAATGTGTCACTAATTATGATGTTGCTGCAAGGCTTTATTACTCATCCTGTGAGTCACGTGTAAGGCAATGCCGAGGCATCCTCGGACGTCCCGTAAATAAAGATTGACAGCCATGAAGAAATGAAAGCATATTGTCCCGGTATCTACTTCCCGTTCGTGCCAGAGTAGAGTGACTCTATTCGAGCTAAAAGAGAGTGAATAAATCCAGCTCAGATGACAATTTGGTATTTTGTTATTGAGTCACATAAGACGACGTACTAACCGACAATTGTTTCTTCAGGCCTATCTGTATTGCTTATTTTGAATATGCGCAGAAACTGAAAGAAAATTCTGTAGCCTTCGACCGTGTGCGAAGTGTGTATGGTTTCATTAGGATCCCAGGAACTTTGAAAAAATACGAAGTCTATGAAACCTTTCGATTTTTTCTGGAAAATGCAAATATTGTATTGTGTCATTCTGCCTATTCTCACACTGTGCATGCCGACTGCATTCTCATCCTCAGTGCTACCCTGCGTATGCGAAATCAGGCAAAATCAAATCTCCAAGGAAGAAGCCGCCGGTCATTAAATATTTGCTGTTCTCATGTTGTGTAATGGAATATCAACTTTTTTTTATATTCTTGGTATGAAACGCAGGGTGTAAAGAATATACACTAGTCTCTGTTATTGTAGCATTCGTGAAGACTGCATTTGTTAAAACATTTAATTTATAGCAGTTCCTTATGAGAGTATTTTATTGTTCTAGAGCAGTTTGCGTGCAACTGTTTGGAATACCATTTTGTGTGGTATTGTTCATCAAAATTTTCCTGGTGCAGGCCATTGCACTTGTTTATTGCTCTGTAAATCCAGCCTTTAAAGGATACTAACGATCGTCTACGACTCGATGTTTCTCAGGAAGTCATTCATTCTGCATGCTACAATTCATTGTGTGTGAGTTAGGATGGACACCCAGAACGTTGGGAGGGTTGTTGGAAATGCTATCGTAGGCGTCACGTCGAAAAGATTTACGTGTGGAGATGTGGATTTTGCCCCCGAGCAATCCGCCAGACACGAGATAGTGGCGCTTAGTTATGTGCGGGCGCGGACCGCTATCTCGGGGGCGACGCCATTTGTGGCTTCCTCCGTCGCGACGATGCGCAACGTTTTTCAGTCTTCACGTGCCACCCGAAAATGCGCGCAGAGTGGATCGTGGGAATCAAAGAAATGCGGCCATCCTTTTTAAAAGGCTCTGAGATTCAAATTCTTTATATTTAAGAAAAAGGGTTTCTTTCTATATTCCCTCTGTATTCTTTAGAACAAAGTTTGAGCTTTCTATTCAACCAAATTTTAGATATTTGTTTTAAACGAAATGGAGAGGGTACTAGATGTGTTATCATTTGATATTATTAGGAAGTTTATAGCATAATAAAAAATTTTAATGATGTTTTAAAATTAATATAATTAACGCTAATCTGTCGTCATTGTTATTTCGTCGTTTTCAAGATCAAGTCTGTAGGTCGGAGGTACAGGTGTGTCAATTTTTGTCCGAATTGAGGTTATTGGCTCAATTGGTTTCTTGACATCTACCCAGAGGTTTAAAATACTATATCCTACATCAAGAATTGTCATTGTTTTTAAATTACTCCAAGCCCACTTCCAAGTTCAAGATTAAATATCTTTAAACCGCTCTCCTGTAAAATTTAGTAAATGTGGCCGTGTCCTATACCTCCGACCCACAAATTACTGTTATGTAGTCGGAATATAGTTGGTTATTGCCGTTTTATTGCGCAAGTGCAATTGATCTATCAAAAGCGATAGATATGTGAAGTTATAGTTTGCGAAGCGAAGATAAAGAACTTCTTGTGTTCCAGAATCAGTTTTTTTTTAATGCAGAGATTAATGAATGTATGTAAACGTAATGTCCAGGTGTCGTTTGACTCATGTGTCACTTTACAAGCAATTTGCAATGTTTTTAATTATGAGTGGTGAATATCGTTTTAACGTAAAGGTGGATAGCAGTTTCCGTGCTGAAGTACCCTGCAACATACATGTACAGATGTTGGTAAATACATAGTATTTCAAATACGTTTTCAAAAAAGTGTTTAATTCTATGTTTACAATGAACAGTGATCACAATGTGGCGGAATTTGTAAACCTCCGTCATTAAATTAGTTTTGGAGAATCAGTACCTACTGAACATGAATCAGTATTTTCAGCTTTTCTATTTTCTTGTAGAACTTGTGTGGTACTTTTGAACTGAAACTTTTCTATAGTTCCACATTTTGTGCGATTTAATCCCAGAGGTTCCGCAAGTTATGTTGTGTATTTTGTATGTACAGTTTTTCTAAGTAGGGGAAAGAGAAAACTGAAATTCCGGTTTATCAGATATTGATGCCTTTAGTTGTAGATCAAGAAACTGACTACTTGAAACTGACATGTTCAAGAAAGATGTGATTAATGTCCATAATGGTAAGTGTTGTGTATTGCTCTCATATCTTTTGAGCTAGATTCTGAAATGCAGCTAATTAAACTGTATTTTCCCCGCGATGTAGATACTGTACAGAACAATACTGATTGTTTCACTACTCAGCACCAATGTGTTACTTAGTGCCTGAATTCCTTTAAATATGTTGGAATCTCAACCGATTCGGCGAGGGCCCATATGGTGAAGCGCAAAGAAGTCTTCTCAGTAAGATCCCCCTTCTATCCACTGATGTCTCCAAATCTTCCGTTTGTTGACCGTCTCGTAGATACGCGAAAAGACGCTTCGTCTGTTGTGTCTGCGCTGGCGAGAAAAGTTTCAGCGCTCCGGCACATAACGAACGGCGGCGGCGGAGCAAAATAGGGCTGGGCGCCGACCGGGGCCGTTGCCGGGGGGGGGATAACAAGCCGTGCGCGGCGGCGGGCGACGCGCTAATCCGCAGCGGCCTGCCGTTATTGCACGTGGCATCTCCCACGGGCGTCGGCGCCGACAGGATTACTGCATTAGGCGCCGTCTGGCGCCGCTGCTACCGTCTCGGTCTCCGCCCCCTGCCCCGCCGTCGCGGCCCCGCCTCCCGTCGACTCGCCCGCGCCCGGGGACGTGTTTAAAAAGGAACACCACTCCACTCGCATAATCGGCTTTCAACTTTCGACGTAATGGTCATTTAATTTTGACCCAAAACCGGCGCGTGCTTTTACTAGTTCCTGCGCTGATTCGGGGGATGCATGCTGAAGAAGTTTCGCTCTCGACTCGCGATAAAGGAGTTTGGGAAAGTTTAGAATCTCTCTGGTGGTTTCAGAGGGAAAGAATGTTAGGGCACCTGCCCAAGTGAATTAAGAGGGTTTCCACGAAAAATAAAACATCGAAAAAACTGGCGACCTGTGAATGTTAGATGATAGTTCTCGCAAAGGGTAGTTCAGTTAAACAATGTTTGTACATTTTTAAATTTTCTTAGAGATGAACTACCTATGATGGAGCAACTTTTCTTGTAAAAAAAACTTCACGATGAGATGTTGATGACACGATGCATCGATTTACGGGGCAATTATGAAAAAATTATAGTAAATATTCTGTTGTGGTTTATGGTGGTACGCCTTTGCTGTGCACGAGACCATCGACGAAGAGAAATCGTTCTTATTTAGGAGAAGATGTAACCCACAACCGTACAGAGTAAAATTTGCAGCCTATGCCTTGTTAGCTATTTACGGCGGCACAACGAATATTAGAGCCATACATTTTGTAGCGAACTCAATGTTTAGTTAGTAACTTGTTACCAACAGATTAAATACCCCGCTTTTTTGAGTGCACGCTTAGGGCAGAGAGCCTTTTATCTGGTTCTGCTCACTCGTATATCCTTGAGCGGGACCTTTGATGCAAGCGGAGTCCAGCTGTCAGTGTCAGAGTACTGTAATTCCCCTTGAATAAAACCCACTCTGAAACCGTAATGGACGTGTCAAGAGCCTCTCTACTGTGAATTTACTTTTGTACAATGTATTTAACGAGCGTAGTACTATATGTATTAAAGAAATGTTGACTTTCACGTTGAAGTATTCTCTTACTGTAATGTAACTAGCCTGTTCTCTTTCATGAAAATAATTCTCGCAGTGTTTCGCTCTTTGGCATTTGTGAAACCAGTGTTGGATGAATATTTACTTCATTATTGTGGCGTTATCTACATCTTACTCATATCGCATTTTCACTTGCGCTCAGACACTAAGGCTCCCCATACCTAGTCTAGTTGCTGCTTAATGTTCATATCTACTCTTGTACAGACATTTAAACGTTATTTATCAAATACATGGGAATAATAATAATAATAATAATACATAATATTACTAATAATGTATTATCAAAATATAAATGCTTAAATGACTGTATGATTATATATATATATATATATATATTGTGACGTACCTGGGAAACGGTACTTTCACGACAAATAAAATCA
>BOPP01000042.1:8305497-8342246 GCA_017312745.1 Gryllus bimaculatus
TAAAATCATTATAAAGGACGGCCGTTACAATTTTCCGTGAAAGGGTCTCCAGGGGAAATGATCGCTGCATTAGAAGAAATATTCAAAGAAATTCATTTATGCAATTGGAGGTTTAATAAATTAACACACTATATAGATTAAGTTTTTAACCAATTCGCCAGCTGCGGCAAGGCCTTTTAAATAGTTCGTGGCACGAGTAACGCTACCTTTGACGCTATCGATGTCCACCCGGCTGACCTGAGGCCCGATCGTGGCCGCCGTGGCAAACGGGCGCGGCCGCGCCTCCCGGCAAACTCCGCATCCGGTCCCGAAGTTTGGCCGGAGCCGATTTCGGCGCGTTGCGTTCCGGTGTACTAGGACCCCAGCGCTCAGCGGCGTCCCCGTCCGGCCAGCCCCATAATATACAAGCCGTTCTCCTCAATCCCCATACGATTGTTCGCACGGTGCGGCCCGCTGCTGCATGCATTCCAAGCGCGTCATGCGATGCGTGTCTATCGATCACTTTAAATTCACTGTTAATGGTTTTTTTTATGAATTCGGTCCTGGTTCGCCCCACTTTACTGTTTCTTCTTAATCATCTGATAATTTATTTAGACCTTCTAATCTCCCCACTCAATAACTATAATCAGTTCCACACTGTGGCTAATTTCACCACACATTGGTTTTGGGGCCATCACAGCCCATCCGCACTGCACCCGCGAGCTTCTCCGTCTATATTCTTCAACCCGCACTAGCCGCCCCCTCTCGCAATAATTTACACCCGGCGCTACGTGGCTCTCGGTTCGCTACTGACACCGGCGCGTCGTGGCTCCTTGTTCGCTACTGACCAACGCTCACTCGCGTCGCGCACCTGGCCCCCCCGGTTTGACCGTTGGGGGCAGCGGTGCGCGGCGTCACTGCGCTGATCGAATCAGCGTTTTTCTTCTCTATAATTAATAAACCAGTTTTTGCTAATTATTATGTAGAAACGTTCTTCGTTTCATTCCCCCCTCCCCCTTTTTTCCGGATGGTTTCTTGCCAAAGAAAAATCCAATCACTAATAATAAATCCAAGTCAAGCACTTATAAACTATCTTATACATGATCTGTTGATCATTCAAGTACAATAATTTTTACCAAAATCGGATTTGACATGATTAATTATTATTAGGACATATGTTTATCTTACCCTATACAACAGAACTGTCTTAATGAACTTAAAATATTTTATACATTACAACCAAAAATGATTCTCCAAAATACTTGTAATTAAATACAAATTCCAGTTTAGCTAACATATAAATACAACTTAATAATCATTTCTTAAATTTCCTATACAAACATTAAATGATTTACCTTTGCCTAGTTTTTTACATTATTGCTTCTCACGCTTTGTAGGACACGCGTCTCAAATTATGAAAATTAGTAAGGACCTACCCACCTCTTGCCTATCTCGTTTCAACTTAATCTTGGCCACATTCTTGTCAGTCACCTGTTTCTATAATGTCGGGCCCCTCGTATAGTGGAAAAATTTTGCATTACAATTTTACTTTTTCGGTGTTCGACACCTTGGGGGAACTCCGTAACAATACCGATTGCCCTTCACTAAAATTGGTACGCCTTACTTCTTCAATTTTTCGCCTTCCTTTCCTTTCCGATTTCACCAGTGCTTGGTATATTTTGTTCCTTGGTCTTCAGTGCGTTTCTTCTTGGATAATTTCCGCGTCTCTCCAATGCGTATTAATATGTGAGGCGGTTTTTCGTTGAAAATTGTTGCCTCCCATGGTTGTAATTACCAGTGCTGTCATGAGGGATTATTGTTCAACCCCAGCGTATTGAAATGTCCGGGGATCAAGTTGTTCCAGTTTTATGGGTTCATCACTACAGTAATGTTCTAAACAATCGTGACAATTCTTTCAGTATTCGCCTCCGAGGGTTTGATTGAGGGTGTCTCCACTTTTGAATGTATGGAATTGCTCCTTAATCTATGTATTCCTTCTTTCCCACTTTCGCTAGTAAACATAGTTCCATTGTCAGACAATATTTCCTCCTTGATATGGACCCAGCAATTTGGAATAAATCTTTCGGACTAATTTCAAACAGTTCCTTGAATTCGCACTTTTAATTAACTGGGCTATACTTGAACAAACTTGAGAATACATCTAAAATCACCAAATATATATTTGTGCCTTGGTTTGTACGAGGCAAAGGCCCATTATACATCTAAAGGCAGCCAAATCGTTTTTTCTCTTCGGTATTATGTGTTTGCATCGGTACCATTCATACTTTCTGTTAGGGTGATTTGGCTTTCAAACAAATGCATACATGGAACTTATTACCTTCGAATCTGTTTTCTCATTCCCTTCCAATAACATAAGGATTGTAAGTTTTGCATTGAATCTACTTTGCACCGAAGTGCGCCAGTGTGTATGTGCAAACTCGATCAACTCATTGGACAATTTCGGGGGGGGACCCAAATCCTCCATGTTTCCGGGTTATCGTTCCTGGTTTGGATTAAAACTGCTTCTTGCCTACTATATTTCCATCGGTCTGGCCTTTTGCCTTATGTCGCAATTCGGCGTCATTCCTTCGCGCCAGTTGTCCTTTCTTAAATTGTTTGACCTTGTAAATTTCATGTCTTCTCTTGCCAATGTAATGAATCGTCCCAAATCAAATAATGGGATCTCGAAATTCCCAAGTTGATCGCCCATTACTGATATTCCTTTGGCGTTTGCGTATCTTTTTCTCCATATCCGTTCTTCTTCTGCTTAATAAGTGGGCAGGTGCGTTGAGCTCCTTTGCAAATATTCCCGATCTCAAATGAAAATTCTTGGAAATATAATTTTTTATATACCAGCGATGCAGCCTATTCATTGTGCAGGTGACACCTAGCTCAAAAATGTCCAAAGCTTTTTGCATGGTCTGTGACGTAGTTATAAAATGTCTACCTTCAAAATATGGTTTTAATTTTGATAATTGCCCAGGACATGGCGTTTGCGTTCCTCTCTGTTGCTTGGAAAAGGTTCGTACGTTTCAGACTCCTCTAATGGTACCGACTAATAATGGATACGCATTTCTTCCGGCCATCAATTACTTTGAATATAACATTAGCCCCCCCATACCAAAATCACTACTCTGTCTGTTTGTACGCATGCACAAGTTTTTGTGAAGTCGGGGGGGGGGAGGATGGCGGAGGTCGCGGATGTGCTATGAAGCAGTCTGTTGTAGAACATTTCTTTTAATTTGTCCAAAATGGCTTCCTGGTAGTGTGTCGTCCCCATTTCCAATTTACGGCCACTTTTCAATTAATTGGTTAAAATGGCAGATAGCCCCTCCGCAAATCGCGGGCAAAAATCTGGCATAATAATTACATGTCCCAATAAGTCCGACGTACCTGTTTTCACAGTTTTCAGTGGCTGGGTATCTGTTTTCTAATTTTGTTCGATAGTTTTCTGGTTTCATGCTGATTCCTTCAGTTAAATTACATACCCTAAGAACTCTATCTTCTTAGTAAACCATGTTGACTTCTTAGAGATTAGTACCAAATAATTTTTTGTAGTATCTTGGAATAGTTCCCGCAAATCTTGTACAAATGTTGCTCGTAGAGTTCTTGCTTGCAGTTACTATGTCGTCGACGTACGTTGTGACTCGTTTTGCAAATTTTCTTGTAGTATTCTATCCACCGCACCGAATCAATGCTGCTCCACTATTTCTCTGAATCCAAACGGTACTCTACAGAAAACGTAGGCAAATTTCCTTCAAAATGAAAAAAACCCGGGTTACTTTTGGTCTTACTTCCGCACTTGCATACTGCCAATATGCCATTGCCTGAATCGGCGTACTTTGGAAAAATCAGCTTCCTCCAAAATCTCTGTAACGGCCTGCTGTCCACTTTGACAATGGAGCGTCCCTATATGGTACGGTCACTGCATTTAAATCGCCGCGGCGTTAAACACAATCGCAGTCCACCATCTTTCTTTTTCACGATTACGATGCCGGGTTTCGTGTATGATGTCTGCTGCCTTTTTTATGATGCCATCTTCCACATTGAGTGCGAGCAATCTGTCACGTCCTATTTTTAGTGCTACCGGTATAGGGTAGTTTCGCTGTCTGAAAGGGGGGTTATAATCAGTAAGTTGAATGCGGAACTGGAAGTCTTATTATGGATCATAGTTCTTTTGAAACAACCCTTTTGTTTTCTATTAATAAATTAAATTAATTCATCTTTCTGTTGTGCGTTTAATACCTCTATCTGCTCAACCTGCTGCTTTAATTCTGTCTTCTATCATCCCTCTGATAATATTCCCGTACCATACTTCATGCTCTTCCTCCATTCCCAGAGCAATCTCTATCTCCTGGTCCCTAACTCTACCACTTGGACGTTGGCAGATCGATAACCGCTCCCGTATGCTCCAGATAGAAAGTCTTTCTATAATCATGGATATAAGAATTTCTTCACACCAAGGCTACCACTCATATATTTCGACATGCCATCGTGGCGGCCTAAACTTATTTGCTGTCGTGGATAGGGCTCAATCCCGACTTTTTCTGGGTGGCTCTATATCACGCTTCATGCCCCCCTATCATTCCGCTAACTGGCGCACCCACAGCGATCACCTTGTTTTCCCCTTCGTGAATGTTATTAGATATTCGTTCATGAACCACAGATACCCAACTTGTTCCGCTGCATCCTGTATCTACTAACGCTTCTATTTCCACTCCGTCACATTCTACCTTGATTGTAGGACACTTCTTATTCTAATCTCCGACTTTTACGTCTCTGCCACGGTTGGCGCTCGTAGGTCACTGGCTTGAATTGGTGTTGATAGGCGACCACGTTAAATTCGTCATCTGGCGTCCGCGATGCGGGCACCTTTCACCACGGACTCGATTGGTTTTAAATGACTTCCCTGTTTCCTCTACTCGTACTAGTCGCGATGGCTGTCAGGTGCACTCCCCCCTCCACTTCTCGCTGCCTCCGATGCGAATTTGGAATCCGGTCCACTCCATTCTGGTCTTTTGATTCCTCCGGTTCTGGTTGCCACTAATCTCCACCGCTTCGCCGTCGATTTCCACTTGGTTACCTGTGCTATTCACATTTTCTTGGCCCCCTGACTCACCGGTTGCTCCATTCTTAACATAATTACATTGCCCTCATTTCTTTCTTTGCAGCGCCTAGCCGAACGTAAGATCATTACCCTCCCAATACAAATTTTTGAAATCTTTTTCTTAAAGCCGTATGAGGGGTTTGCGCCTGCGCAGTTAGGTTCTGCACCTGCTGGCTCACTCAACCGAGAGACAGCACAGCGGAAAGACAACACCATCTTCGCCGAACGCCACATAGAAACCAAACCTCCACGATCCACACATCAAACTGCGATCATTCCAATACGCGAGGACACGCATCTAATGTCCTTCTATCCTCCATAGACACCGTGCAGCGTGGTGTCACAACCTACGCGCACGAAAGCCGACACCGGCATCACACAACGACCACTCCAACGCGAATCTAGAAACTTCCCGACACGACGAGTCACACCACCACGTAGAATCCACCATGAGCCCATAGTACCTCTGCAGCGAGAACCATCATACACAAAATCACTAGTACACGCACGTGCGAACCGCTACATCACAGCGCAGAGCGAACTATTCTTCGATTCCGAAACTCCACGCGGCCATCGCGGCCGAAACCAAGCACGACAGGCAGACCAACAACAAATAACACCCAAGGGGTCTTTTCAAATTCCTTCAAGGATTCCGGAAAATACAATCAAAAAGTATGCAACAAGACGCACTCGGCTCGCCGACCGCCGTGGTGGTTGCGTGTGATACACTCACGCGCCACAACTTCAAAGATCAAGATCCAAACATTAAATACATTAAAAATTGGACTTTTACATTCTTTTCCGATTGTGTTGATCACTGCTAAATGTCGTTCTATGCTCGCCCCGGCATAAAAGCACATGGGGTTTTCCTTTCCCATCTCCCTAAAATTTAACGACCTTGGGGGTGTAAAGGGCGCCGCTTCCACTCGTGGCAATCTGGGCAATACTTTGCACTTCTTTTATCTGTTCAACATCGGCTCGTAGTGCTGAAACCTTTCTCTTCGCCATTCTCGTCTATTTTCTTCTTTAAGTTCTTCTGTTGAACCGTTTGCTTTATTTTCTGATTTCTGTCCACTCTTCGAACATCGTCCGCAACTTGACTTGGAAATTTCTTGCTATTTTATCCTCCACTGTTTCTAATTTCTTCTCGAAATTGGCTTCTGCACTCCCTCAATTTTGTCATCCTGTGCGGCGACCTTTAGTATCCAGGTGTTGCATGTAATTTGGCTTTCCAATTCCCCCACGCCCAAATTACTTAACTGAGACTCTAGTTCCCTCTTCTGTTTCTCCAAATCCATCGGAAATCATGTTGTTCATGAACCTCCACTCGTTTCCCGCTAATCCTAAACAATTTCCCTCTTGGAAGTAGGGTTTCAAACTTCGATTTGTTTATTCAGACATTCTAATTTGCTCCCCCCTTATTTCATCTTCGTAATTTATTCGCCTTCCCGTTTCTTCAGCTTTTCCTATTTTTTCCTTGGTTTTCTTTCTTAAAATTTTCTCCCTATTCTGTTTTCTTTTCCCCCATTTCTTTTTTCTTGTTTTTCCTTTTCCAAAATTATATTTTTTCTTTTCCTCTTTTTTTCCCCCCCTTTTTGTCGGGGCGGGGTGGAAGGGGGGCAGGGCACATTACTGCGCCGCAAATCCGGTGCGGGGCCTCTGCATGATTTACGAGCAGACCTGCGAAAGGTGTGTATAATGTACGGGCGTGGCCCGGACTCCCCGGCGCAGCACTAGGGCGGAAGCGAGCGCCGCAATTGCGCCCCGGGCTTTCCGGCCGGTTCCGTCCCTGGCGCGGCGACCACCCACGCGCTCCGCTCCCGGCCCTTTCTGTTTCGTTTAGCCAACGCCACTGCGCTCGGTGGACAGTCTCAGTCTTCTGGTCCTCCTCCCGACAAGTGGAAGCTCGTGGGTGTAGGTTTTTCAATCATCGACTGATAAAAAGTTCTCTCACCCTCGTCTTGTTTATGCTTCCCTTCACCCTTGTTAACCCGCATTTCTTGCTCTCCCTTCCTTAAACCTCACTATCGCGCTTTTCTCCACTATTTTCCCCTTCTTTCATTACTCAACTTGCCTTTTATTTTGCTTCGTTCATTTTGTTACCCCTTTCTTGGACCACGATACCTCACCGGAATCTTCAAACTATTCGCCCTTGTAATGTGTGTCTGAAGGTCAGCTTTGGTCTTACTCTGCTCGCCTTCCGTGTTTGTCCGTGTCCATCCCTGTGTCTTGTGTGGTGCACTCTCATTGAACGGCCGCTCTGGTCTCCCTTCCCGCGCGCTGTCGGCACGCTCAGCGCCCGAAGCCCCTTCGACGGCGTTGGTCGCTGCGGCTGCCCCTCTCTCAATATGGGGCACGGGCGGAGCAGGGAACTTTTCATAGCTCTTGAGATTTTGGCTCTTTATTGAAGGCGATATTGCGTGATTGCCTTACACACGCCGAGCATTCATGTAGTATGATGTGTGTGGCATGGGCAAGTATTTGAGGTAATGGCCGGAAGTAGGCCGGGGGAGGGGTATTTATTACGACTAAGTACAGAGCTTGTCCATTAATACGTCATGTACTTAATACCCTCAATTAACTTAACACCCCCCTTCCCTTGGATGCGCCTCTGCTAAAAGGCTTTTTAAGTCCACAAATTTTCCATTGTACTGCAAATAAATTTATTTAAGTTTCCCAACAAAACGTACTGAAATACATAATCATTTGGTGGATCCATAAAAAAAACAGAATTGTTGGGTTTCTTTATGGGACTACTACTTCTAAAACAGTACTCACGAATGAAAATTGTTTCAATTGTACCAGAATATAGAGGAAATTCTTTGAGCGGCAGTCTGCGTGGGCGAAGGGAGCCCGTCCCTCCGATTTGCGTGCGATCGCTGTGCGCCTGTCGCGCGGGGGGGGGGGGGNNCGAAGCAGCCCCGCTGGGCCACTGCGGCCGTCGCCCCGCTGCGTTTGAATTGCCAACGACTCGTGATGTTTGGCGTTCGCGGGCGCAGTGAGGGCAATTTGTCAATTGTGAAGCGTCTGCTGTTTTGCGGCGCTCTCTGCTCTGCCGACGTCAGCGCGCGCGGGAGTGCAACCTGGCGGAAATGCGGTTGTTGCAAAGGGGGCATTCGACGCGGACGGTCTGGATGCGCTCCGCTACCGTCGTAGCCTGCGGCGGTCGCTTTACCTTCATTTTTACGAGCTTGCCATTCTGAACGCCTTGCTCTTAGGTCGTTCCAAACTGAATGAATTGCCGATAATGCGGAAGTCTTCTTCATTTATTTGGTTCGCAAAATCTTGGTGGGGGAATAAAAGCGCTTCATCGAACGAATCGCCGACTGAGTTTAGGTCAGAGCTAGTATTGCCGTTGGTTCGACAGCGATTCTGACCTGCAGTCCCTAGGGTTCGAGCCCCAACGGTGGCGCATTTTCGACGGGAGCGAGATAACTGGGATAGAGTAGAGGGCGCTCCCGAAGGGACGGGCTGCAACATGGAAGCCTCTAACACGCGCTCGCGATAAGTAAGCGCAAATGACTTGACAAGGCCGTGAAATGTACTCGTCAAATATTACTGACATTGATATGAAAATAATAGCTAAAGAAAAAATATATAATTCCATTAATTTAAGCCTCCAGTGACGTCAATGTAGCCATATGTGCGCAATGAAAATCAAATTTGGCTTGTAGTCTTCCTATAACATAACGGGTCTCTTTCCAACGTCTGAAATCTATTTTCCTCTTGGCAAGGCCTTCTACACAGTTCAATTGTGTTTGAGATCAAAATAATTTTCTCTGGAAATGAGGGCGTTCCGACTGGCAAATTGCTTCTCCAGTCGGTTCTTCCTCGATTGGGCTCGTTCACTGCCCTACAATCACCGCCACCAGTCAGCTCTTCACCACAGTTGCTGCCGTCTCCGCCCCAGGCGCGGTCACCCTCGCCGACCCTCACCCCCTCGCCGTCACAGCCGTCACCATCACCGTCGCCACCGCCACGTCCACCCTTATTGCTGTCCCCGCGGTTCGCGGTCTCTGCGCGCCGTCTGCCAACCCGCCGGGCCGTCCGAGTTCCTTGCCGCTCGCCGTCGTGCAGAGTATAATTGCGATGGCTAATATTTAATAACGGGCGCCGCGCTCCACAAGTGGTCGGGCGGCGACGAGGCCGGTCGAACGCGACGGGCGAGGGACTGGCAGCCGGAGGCCCTGGCAGCCCATGGAGGCGAGGCCGGGAGGCGCGGACGCGGCCGGGAACGCGCCACCGTTCTCTTCCTCCGATGCAATGCACCAATTGTCGAGTTTGCGACTAATGCGACCCCGAGGCTGGGGGACTGTGCGCCGGGCGCAGCCACCATCAGCGGAAACGCCCACCACGACGCATTCCCCTTCCCGCCCCTTCCTCCCCCTCCCACCCCCCCCCCTTCCTCTTCCGTCTCTGATTTATACTTGCTCGGTCCTCCGTGTATCGAACAGCCAGAGCAAGGCCTCTCCGTGCTAATGCCTCCATCTCAAATCGAGGGGCCACAAACGACCGTGGACAAGCTTGCAGAGCATTTGATGTTTATTTTCTATATTTTCTTCTTTGTTTTTGACATTAATTGTAATGAATTCTTCCGATCCCCTTTACGATTCCTGCCAAATTCTCTGTATGACATGAAGCAGCACTAGAGAAAGACACCCACATTCACACGTCTGTTTATCAGAGGTTTGTTTTGTGCAGAAATATGTACTTACATCGAGGGGCAAATATTTGTTTAGATGCTTCATATTTAAACAGGGCTTCATATGCATTATCAATTACCCAGTGTCTCAGAATACACTATAGTTCAGAAGCCGGCATCGTATTCAATAATACAATAATCATTTAATAATGCACCCGACGCTTTATTTGCTAGCTTGAATCTCATGACTTGATGTGAACGGGCGATGAGTGGTGCCATATCGTTCCTTCACTTCGCGCCCTAAAAACATAAGGCTCCTTGTCCGTTCTAGACTTCTAAAAGTGTGTTTATCATGTTAACAGTAACGATTTTAGGTTGAAAGATGTTCAAATACACGGTGCTCTGTTTGGAAGTGTAGCAGGTTTGTTTTACTCCTGCAGCGATGTATGTTAATGGAGCATTTTGTTAAGAAGACACTTCTCGAAGGTACTCATGTAAAAGCGTTGTTTCGCAGCGCAATAAACAAGCGATATAGAGAGAGATATTTTCGTGCCGTATAAACACTGGGGAAGTTTCGTGACGAGTAAAACTGAGTTGTGAACGCCAAGGTAAAACCCTTGAGCTATCGACAGTTCCAACTCTGCTTTTGACATTTTACTCTTGTCGTTTGCTGGGATTATTCCCTCTGAAAGGCATTAAATTTACTAGTAAACTTATCCAAACTCATTACAAGTACCAATTACGTTTAAGATCTGATTTAGGCTTATTTTGCATTGAAAGTAAAGATGTGTAAAGTGTACTGTAAAAATGAATGTGATGAAATGAAAATATTTGTACTGGTTAGAAAATGCCATCGACATATCATCACATCCTATTTCATTCCATTTAGATGTTTTTTAAACAAATAATCATTTATGTTTCAAGAAAGAAAAGAAAAGGAAAAGTTGTTCGGATGAGCGAGTTGGCCCGACGCGGAGAGCAAGGGAATGGAGGAGAATAAGAAAAAGAGAGTCCAAAAAGTACTACTTTTCGGCCAAAGGGCAATAAACCAAGCACACCCCTCGCCCGCTGGAACTACTTCCCCGCCACGGATGCCTGGCTTTCCTGCGAGCTTCGTCCCCTTCCCCGGACTCCGCTCTTTTTTCCCCTTCAACTCCTCAAAGAGGTGCGCACGCACAAGCTGTAACCGGGAAGCTAAATATAAAGCCCGTTCGAAATATCTCGAAGAATGGTTGCTTGATAGAATGTATGTTTTCCTGGTGTTTTAAATCAAGGAATCCGCATGTTCTTGCATTATATACTTCTTATTACTTCATGTTTATTTTGTTTTATATTTTGCCTTGGGGCAGGAATGTATTTCAATTGCGAATTATTTACTTTGCATTTTGTCCTATATTTTATTAAATCCTTTATTGTTTGTTGTATTTATCAATCACGTTAACCACAATAAATTAACAAGTCGTTGGAAATTATTAGTCTTTAGAAATTAAGTCTTTGAATTTAACAAGTCTCTCAGGCAGTGGACAAAAAATAATAGCTGAAAGTTTTATTTTGAACATCGGGTATCAACAACTAATACTACTGACACTTATTATTCGAATACAGTAAATTCTGTCCGAACATAGTATGATTTAATCCTGTGTAATTCTTTGCCGTTACTGCTTGACTGGGTAAGAACATTTTTCATACCTTCCACCCCTAACTCGCCTTGTTGCCAGCGCGGCCTGGGGCGAGGTGTGTGATTAGGGGCTTTGCGAGTACATCATCGGCGCTTAATTATTCGGAGGCGGAGGCCCGGGCCGCCTAGGCGCGCGTCCGCCCACGCGATTACCACGCCAGGCGCCGCCCTCCGTCGATGCATTATTCATAATTCCACGCAATTAGCCCCCGCGGCCATGATGCACCCCCCCTTCCAACCACGTTCTTCATGTTACAGCTGCCACGCCTGCTACCACGTTCTCTCTTCTGGTGTTCCGCGCACATCCATGATATTTTCGTTTATTGGGTTTTCAATTCCTATTTCTAAGACACCCCTTGGGTATTCTGTGGAAAAAATTGCTAATTCGAGAAAAAATCCAATAAGTTTTCAAAATATTTTTTTCAATTATTTGAGCAAAAGACATTGTTTTGAAAATCATTTTTAATTATAAATCATTCTTTGGTAGGAAAGTAGATCAGTTATGTATGTGTTCTTCAGGTTTTTTTATGGTCTCAGCCAATCGAACGAACAGGAAATCATAAAATGTTTCGGTGCTGGTATGTCGCGTATCATCTAGTGTAAGATTTATTCTTAATTTAATTACCTTTCATCGTCTCGGGTAGGTGAGATATTTATTTTGAATTCTGCATAACACAATTTGTTTGTAAAACATTATTTCAATTATTATCCAAATTTTATTTTCACATAATATACGCTACTTTTTCTTCAAAAATGTCATTTCCATGTGTTATTTTAGGTCATATTCCCCTTTGACCATCTCTTTTTAAAACATACCTGTTTTATTGTTTCGTGATTCTCTCATTCATTGTTTGTCTGACTTTCTGGGCTGTTTTGACATTTCTTCTCAATACTTTATTCCCTTTTTCCCCGCTAGCCCCGCACAACCCAGCCTATCGTGGTTCTCTACCGATCACAAACTATAGTTTCTGTATTTCCTTACCTTAGAAGGGCACAATACTTTTCCTGTTTATTTATTTCCTCGTTTTAGGAGCTTCTTCATCCCTTCACAAAGTTTTTGTAGATTTCGGTTATTCTACATTAATTTTACGTCTCTGCTGTGTTCACTGTTAGTGGCCTTAGTTCGCTTTTTAGTGACGTTTCGTGTTATTATTAGTAAGGTTCATTTTTAGTATAGACTTACTATTTATGTAATATTTTCACTTTCTCGTTTATTACTTACTCGGCAGGAAAATTCCATAATGCTGCGACGAAAACGACGATTTTTTGGCAGAAAAAGTCTTAATGTTGGTCCCATATTCGAGAAAAGTGAATAATTCTTGTTCCTTAATGTAGTAAATAAATTATTCTAACACATTGTAAAATAAGAGTCCACGTTTTGTGGGTTCTTGATACCGAATGATTGGTTTATGGGAAAACGTCCGTTTGTCTGTCCGCTCGGCCGTCTACAATACTAGCGGCTAAACTGTATGAAGGATTTTCACCAAAAGTGTTATTTCCTGGATGAAATCTGGCTCACATCACGGCCCCTTAAATTTGAAACGTATATTGTGTTTCTGGGGGAGCTTTACACGATGCACCAGAGGCAATTTCAAAATTTTCTCAAAAAGTCACCATTTGTTCTTCTTTCTTTACTTTTACAGTTTTTTTTCTTTTCCCTCTAAAATTCTCTTCCAAACAGCGACTGAATTCAATCTAGCTGGATGTAGCTAGTGTCGAAAATCAGGCTTCGAACATAGGACCTTCTGTCAGTCAGAGGTACATTAGATGATGCACTGAGCTCTCTCGCGGTATATCTGTAATAAAAGTACCAAAAATATCAAAGGTATATTAATATTTATTGAAGGGTTTATCCAAATATTTGAAGTTTTATTTATTATTTATTATACGATTTATATTTAATTATTGCATTTATTATTTTTACTGATTTGTTTCCCATATGTCGACAGTCTTATTTGATTCCATCGTATTGCCTAAAATTATAGATTTTTGTCTTCCTTTACCTTTTCCGCCAGGCTTTTTCCTCGTAGTTTTTGTTTCCTGTAGCCTACTCACACATTTCTTTCTCCTTCTCTCCCCCAGAAAAGTTTCGCGTCACATTTGATGTACACTGTCAACTCGACTAGTGTCCTCTCAGTACATCATGAAACTGCGCCCGCTCTTCGCCGACTTTTATTGCGGCAGTAAAGCCCCGGAGCGGAGCGCGGCGCGGGGCGGCCGGGCCTTCCGTTTGAGGCATCTGACGCGATCCCCTCGGCGCCGTCCTCCCCGGGGCCCCCCGCCCGTCCTCGCCTAATAGAGCGCGCGGCCGGCGGCGTGGGGCTGGCGGCGCCTTGGGATAAGAGTAACATTACTTAAACGCCGCGGATTGTTATGAATAATTCATCACAAGCGTGTAGGCCGAGCCGCCACATGGCGCCGTTGCCAAGCGATGGCGCCCCCTCCCCCTGCCCCGCCCCTGTGGGCAATGGGGCGGCATTTTGTAGCAAAATGTGTTCGGAATAATGTGGAGAAGAAGCGACAGCGATGCTGGCAGAGAGAAATTCAAATATACATTTTCTCTCTGAAGGTTCTTGGTGCTTAATTGGAGCCTTTTCATCTCCGTTAGTCCTCTATTTTATGACATAATGGGTAGTAATTATAATTGCCTTCATTTTGAGTGTCGTGCGTTAGGTCATCATACTTCATTTTTTTTCTCTAGTTGAGTAATTTTAATTTTGCGGCATCAAAATGAAAATCGTCAGTTCGTCAGTATAGTTCAGTTGTAGTGTTATCTGTGTTTCTGCTACAAAGAAAATACTTCTCTTGGGATGTTGACAACAAAATGTACATTTTTTACTCGTTACAAAAAAACTTATAAGACAGTATGTTATGCATTTTGCCATCGTTCATGTTCAAGTTTTTGACTTGGAATACATGAACTTCAAAATAAACGACGTGAGTGCGACATTAAATCATAAAATGAAAGAGATTCTGCCAGCCAACATTTCGAACCTTTCAAAATATACACTTGTTGAGTGTGAATGCTCTGGTTACTTACCTTACACAAATTTTAATGGGAACGAAAATGTATAACATTTGCTTCTTCTTTCGCGAGTCCTACAAAATCTCAATTACGGAGATGTTTTCCTAAACGTGTGTAGATATACGTTTAGATTGTTATCCACAGATACCAGTAACTTGTCGGATGGCCGTGCGACGCCGCTCTTAGCGTTTTCTGCAGACGGTGCGAATCGTGCCGTGGCCTTTCGCAGGACTGAAATGCTGCGAACGTTGTGAGCCCTGACGAAGGCCACGACATGACGGGCGAAAGGTCGGCAAAAGGACCTGCAACGCGGCGCCGCGTGGACAGTCGAGAGCGTTCGAATGACTCGTCGACATCGCTTCACTTGGCTCACTTGCGTGCCCCGTGCGTGCGTGACTGCCGAGCTTCGCCTTATCCAGTGGCTCGAGACGCGTTCACTTTCACGCGAAAAGGAGTAACTTGCGCCCGAGCAAGTTATTTTGGCCCGCGGAAAACATATTTACATTTTTTTTCGCGGCCTCTTTCAATAATGGATATTGAATTAAACTTCCACCGCTCGTCTCCGCCACCGCCGCCGCCGCCGCTGCCGCCGCCGGAGTGTTTTCGTCTGAAATATAATTTGAGCTGCCTTTCACGTCCTCGTTTGCCGCCGCCTGCCTTCCGAGGGCGGCGCTTAATATACCCGCGCGCCGCTGCGTTTCCGACGGAGTTGCGGACGCGGGCAGCCTCCGCGCTTCGCGCCCGCCCCGCGGCCGGCCCTCCCTCCCCTCCCTCCATCCCATCCGCCCGACTCGCTTCCTCTTCGCTGCGGGCCGCAGTAATCCGCGCTCTTTTCCCCTTCTCGCGTTTTCCCGTTCATGTTTCGTGTCAGCCGCCCCTTCCCTGCCTTGCCCTCGCCACCGAATGTATGTATCTCTTCAGAGATTCTTCCTTCCTCTTACACGTATAACAAACCTTACGCCAGATCTGCTACTCTTCTCTTCTTTCTGCCTGTTTTTGTTTCGTTTCTAATCATTTCTTTTTTTTTCGTATTTCTCGCGAGACATCCGTGCCGTCCCCGCGCTGCCGACTTCAGCCTTTCAATTTCGGGTGCGGTCGTCTTCTCAGCCGTCCCGCGCTTCTTCTGGTGATGCCATATCCACAACAAAAACCATCGATGTTCCAAGTGAAAACGTTGAAGTTAACCATACATCGACCAAAAACCGTCGATGTTTTTTAAACGCGTTTTAAATTTGGTTTAGTAACCTCTGGCAATTAAATTCGTGCTCAACAAAATTTATTTTGATCGTGCATGCTAATTATAATTAAAATTTAGCTGATAAAGTTGCAAAAATCCTCCTTGAGCGAACTATCAGGAAAGCTGAAGGAAATACTACATCACTATTACCGTGGGTGAGGGATAGTGGGATAAGATGCAGGTTCATTTTTGTTGCTCTGTCTGAATTTTCGGAAATGGCAAAAGTTAGAAATAAAGAGAGAAAGTTTGTGCTGTTGTAGCAGTAGTTTTCCTCCTTGCGAGCAGCAGCTGGGTATGATATATTTTGATTGTATATTTGTACTATAATTTTTGATATTGTACAGACATTGAGTGTAAATTACAAAAATAGTGCCCACTGTCAAATGATAAGTTAATAATTATGCCGTTCTTGTTCCGGATACGCGATGTGTCTGTTGATGGCTCTCTTGTGAACGTCGTTCCTTAGTCGCTCTTCTCCTCTCCTTTTCGTATTTGTATTTTCCACAAGCTTCCATGCGTACCCACGATTCCCAGCGGCACCCCTCTGGCATGTAACCCCCTCCTCACTGAACCTGCTTTATCGCTGCAGGCCTCTTCCGTAGAGGAGACTTCTTTCATCTGTGCATCTCTAACGTGCGCCATCCTCGTCCTTCTCGTTGTCGCCTTTTCCCCTTTGTTTCAATCGCATTTTCTCCCAAGATATGTTCTTGCCCTATGTTCCACGTACGGAACGTGCTTCCCTTTTCTTAGCTAATAACTATTGTTGCATTGGAATGTGCAGTCAACCTTTCTTGCTTCTGATCGTTCGTTCTTTATATTTCCTTCCAACTATCGCCGTCTATGCATCACATCTATCCTTCTCGCACATATCTCTCTCTCTCTCTCGTTTCCTGTCTCTCAAACGTAAATTCTTGTAGCCTCTTTATGTATGGAGTAACTCTTCGTTCAACCTTACTTTACTATTCGATAATTTCACTTTGCGTCGGCCTGATAATAAACCGTAACTTCCACATTCTCCATTATTTTCAAGCACGTTTAGTTCCGGGATCTGCAGACTGCCCATGAAGTCGAAGCTATTTGCTCGTGAATCTTATTTCGTTATCTAAAATGTGCAAGTTTCAATATTTCGTGAGTTTAGAATTTGAGTTGGAAAGCTTCATCTTCACGTAAGTGCTTTGTCTGAGCCCTTGACAGCCTTGTGAACTTTGCTGAAACTTGGGGGGAAACAACTTTCCAACAGTTCCGAACCTTGTCTAATTCGGCGATGTTCTTCAACCATGAAACTGGCTTCATTCTAATTCAACGGTCATCAGTCTTCTCATTCAGTAGCTGCAGACTTGCAGAAGCCATTTTCACTTATCCAAGACCCTGCAGATTCGTATTTTTCGTCTACTAGACAGTGTCCTCGAGAGATGTCATCTGAAACTCCCGTTTTTTAGTTTCATATAAAATAGTCGTAGTAAATTATGCTGGCATCTATGTTTGGCTGTAAGTCGTAATTTTAGTTCCTCCGTAAAATCTCACATGCCACCTACATGTGGCATGACCACAATAAGACGCATAGCTGGGTAGAGTATTGTATTATCTGAGAGGCACCACTCTTGAGCAGCGTGCCATCCACACGAGTCGAGGCAGAGTGACTTGCCGCGACAGAGCTACGAGAGGCCGAAAATGAGAGAACCCTACAAGAGAGCGGTCTGAAACCAAGAATGCAGAGGGCTGTCTCAGCTATTTCAGGAGGTATTCTAATTTTACGTTTAGAGGTTGATTACATTTTAGTAAAGACAAAACATTTTTAAAACTTTCTGAAATTTTCACATTTCTACCGTGACATTGTATAATATAATTCATTTTCACCGTTCTTTATAAAATATTTCCGCATGTTGGCCTCAGTGCAGTGTTAGATTTCTGTCCAGACACGTAGTCATTTAAGATCCTTCTTGTTAAGTAATGATTCAGGTAAGACGGCCTGTGTAATAGCCCTTTAAAGAATGTTGGTGATTGAGTTATACGTTCTTGACATTACTAGGTAATTAAGAAATAATTAACGGTGATTTACATGATAACTTTTGACACGATGTTTTTCCTTCGCATTTTACGCTGCTATTACAAGATGAAAGCATTTATGACGTAAGTGAGAGGAGAGTTTCAAAGCTGTGTGTGAAGGCAAGTGCGGTCTTTGTCTGGTTCCAGTTCCGTGGCCACTCAGGGTTATCCGAGCCCATTCCGGACGGAAACGGACTTAACAGGCATGTAGCTGTACGTGAGAGTCCAACGCGCGTACATGGAACGGAACGTTTACCTCCACAGCCATAAAAATTCCGCGTTAACATTTCCCGCACTGGAAGTTGCCGCCGGGCGGCCTTCACCTCTTGCCCTGGCCATCGAACGCGCGCTCTTCGCCTGCTGCCACTTTTCCTCTCCGCGGCGGCGGGAGGCGCTGGGGCCCGCATCCATCGCGCTAATTTGTGTCGTCGCTCGCACAACTTGCGCCGCAGTTAGCGGCGTTTATTGCCCCGCGAGGCCGCCCCGGAAGCTTCCTCTGCCACTCGAGCGGGGCGGGGGGGGGAGGCAGATGTCACTCTTATGAAGGTGCTGCAAGGGAATTCGAGCCCAGCCTGCGGGGGATGGGGATAAGGAATTAGCCCATTGGTCCTGAGGATGGGAGTGGAAGTGAGGTGCAGGAAAATATTATCACGCATTGTTCATGTCACCAAGTTATTCTTCGGCATCAGCCTTCATGCGAGGAAGCGAGACATCAGGCAGACTCTAGAATGGGTTCCTTCAAATAGCGAATGGTTGCTTTGAATTACCCAATTTAGGTATGGTATATTGGTCTTCTCTAAATCGGTACCTCGCGATCTCTTCCGTTATGGGGTCGCCATGACATTCGCTATTGCGCTCTCACAACTATTATTCCAAACTAACATTCTTTAATTTTTCCCCCTTCTTATTTATTGGAATTAATTTTATTATTCTGAAGGGTGGATCACCACTAGCAATCCTCCATCTAATTCGTTTTTGCTAATCAAATTTTTCTAGATTCAGTGAGCAGAAGGGTAAATTAAGTTACTACAATACGGTACTCGTTCTCGGTGTGGCTTGCCGATGCCCTCACAGAAAAGGATTTTAAAGAGAAAAGAAAGCGCATCAAACAGATCGAAATAGTATCCGGGATGCACTGACATCACAAAACAGATTTAGATGATTGTGATGGGCGGTAATGGGGGTGCGCGTTGCCTTTCATCAAAATAAGACCTTTTCACACTTCATCTTCGCGTTCTCATGTGGAAAGACTAACGTGCATATGATTAGTCACTTCATCAATGGTTAGTTATCGGGTATTGAGAATCAGGGCACGGAGTTGTTCAATACTGTGACCAGTAGTTGAGGTTCGACATTTTTCTCTTTTCGTATCCTGCACGTTTGTGTGACTCTGAGTGATTCGCCAAGGAAAAACATTGCACCCACGTTGTGCTGAAATGATTTTAAAGATTTCAGCGTTTGGTACATTCAGATCACAAAAAACACATGACAAAAGTCTGATCTTTTTTATGCAAACGGAGAGAGGTGCACGCATGTTTACGTCGGAACAAATCACGCGAACATTAGGTAGTAATGCTAAACATACGGTGCAACGGAACGTGAACGATCCCCTAAGGCTGGTAAGTGCGCAACGTTGTGCAGTCAACCTACAGACGATTTGAACGACATATGATAGACAGTTGAATCTGTGGACTTTTGTTTTTTGGACATTAGCAGTCCAGAAACACACGCAGTATAAATTGAGTTTTTCGTGTAATGAGCAGAAGTCATTATTACATGAACTTGTGACTCAAACCCGCCGGTAATCTGTTTAGTGAACAGTAAATTTTGTTAAGTAATTTTACGTTCATAATAGTTTTCATTTGTCATGTACAATTACTGAAGGATCCAACAGAAACATATAAGGTTGATCATGGAAACAGGAATACATATTTCAAATCAAACTCATCTCTCAACGATACTATTAAAATTGTGTAGATCGCGACTTATGGGTACGTTCTACGAGTCTGTAGCTTGTACATAGTAAATCTTTAAGTATCTTAATTGTTAAGTTTTTCTAATTGAGTTATTGTTTTTCCGCGTTAATTTTCCAACTTATCGGTTTAGTTGTGACACCAATCTATAACATCAGTAGGCAATTACCAATGGAGCCTTTTTTTGATACAAATCATACTTAGAGCACGTGTAAAGAGAGAAATGATTTGGATAAAAGAGGGCTGCACAACCTTCGGTAAATAAGAAACACAGGAAGGCTTTTCCGTTTTGCTTATATTTTACGACAAAATAATCGTGGCGCCTTTCAGACCGCTATCTCCTTTTCCCAAAGAATAGTCCCCGTAATGTGACCTCCTTCGCTTGCCAGTACTTCCTCGGGCTCACTTGTTTTCCGGACCCGTAAAGCCGAAACGTCTTAGGAGTTTCCCCGACGGAGAGTCCTCTTTACGAGCATATTCGACAAGACTGCGCCGGCTTATCCGACTGCGTCTGTAGCGGAGCAGCCCTTAAAAGAGGCGCGCCCGGTCTGGAACTCGTCCGTAAGCCCGCGAGAGAGGGCGAATATCATAATAATTCCGCGACATCGATTCCCTGGAAACTTCAGGGCACCAACTGATGTATATGTCTGGGAGGTCCTAGGGTTCGAATCCAGACAGTGGTATGATTTTCCACACTAGCTAGATCGAATTCAGCAGTTGTATGGAGGAGAATAATTCTAGCTGCCGGCTGCTCTGATCGTATTTTCTGCCGGGTGATTTCTCCAATCATCATGCGAATGCCGGAGCAATACCCTAGTAACTGACCACGGACCACGCGCGATATTTCCTTCCCCATCTTTCTCTTATCCTCATCCGTTGCCTACACGCACCTACACACACATGCACTACCCTACCACACATGCCAGGAGAACAAGTCGGGAATTTAGAACTGGTCCCGGCTGTGGTGGTGCCCCGCTGCTGGAGATATCTGGATGAGGAAAAATACCGCTCGTCCACATGAAAGTCGCCGCCGGATCTCTTCATCCAACGGAAGAACATCATCGCCATCTTCCGCGATAAGAACATGTACTACACTTACGGTTAACCTTACCAGTTGCCGCGCTCGGAATCACTAATCAATCAATCATCGTAATTCCACGACGTCGATTCCGGGGAAACTGCAGCCGAACGAGGGCGCGCGAATTCGAACGGGTGCCGGGCAACTAACGTCCGCCCGGCGGGAAATTCCTCGCGGGCCGCCTCTCTTCTTCGAGTGCGTCGCGCGGAAACCTAAACCGTCTTTACGGCCGAGTAGCCGCTACGAGCGCTGCCTGCGGAAAGGGCCCTTGTGAATAAATAATTTCGCATTTGGCTCAGCCGACGCACGCGTGTTTATTCGGCGGAGTTCGTCTGCGAGGCCCGCTGCGGCGCTCGCGAGGCGCTTTCGCGTACGCGTCGGCGCAACGCGCGTGCGCGCTCGCGTTGAATGAGGAAGGCTGGCGCCAGATTGGTGGTATCATGGGGACGAATTGAGTAGTCGAGTTTTTAAGAGACGTCAATTGTAAGAAGACCTTTTTTTATAGCTAACGACATTTTTTATAACCCTGGTAATAAACTCGCAAAATACCTTCAGAGCAGTAGATGTTTCCTAAAAGTTGTCAGGTGTGAGTTATTTAAAGCAAGTAATGAAACCTAAGGAAACTTCTGACTTATATCTTGCTGCTTTTCATCGGGGAGAATTGATTATATTTGTTGAATTTTGAATGAATTTAAAAAAGGGGTTATCAAGGCTAAGGAGATTGTCCAAACTGATTTCATGTAAGCCTTACGCGAAACATGCCTTCCATTCCAACGGGGTTTATTGAGATTTTAAATGTTAAATGCTGTATATATGCACCCTTAATATTGGTTCTTTATGTACCGTGAAGTATAGGTAACCTGGTTTAGGCAGAACTAATGTAATAGTCCTACTCAAACTGCCTTCAGCGATGGACAATGTGGTGTCATGTACGTTGTAGTTATTGCCCCTTCGAACTTACGGGAATCTACCACAACGGTTGCACGCACGCGGCGCGGCGTGAAGGCCCGATAGCGCCCTGCTTCGGCGCCCGCCCCTTACTGCCACCGCCCACATTGCCATAGTCACCACCCGCTACACCTCCGCCACCGGCCACGCCTCCGCCGCCACCGCCCAACGCTTCCACCGGCACCACTGCCATGCCTTCACCGCCCAGCCCACACCACCCAAGCCTCTTCCGCAACTATCCTACAGCCACATCTGCTGCCACCCGACGCCCACCCTCCGCCACCGCTCATACCTGTTAAACACATCCGCCACGCGTACAGTGGCCAGACCTTCACCGCCGGCACGCCCATCATAACCACTGCCCTATGCCTCCACCGCGCATCCTGCCGCGCCTCGCAGTCCAACGCTTCCACGCCACCACATCAACACCACCACCACCATCACCACACCACCACACTCATCACCAACCACCACACCCTACCACCACCGCCCACACCACCACCACCATCACCACGCACCACCACCTCCACCACCGCCCACCCGGGACGCCGCACTGCCACACTCCACTGTCCGCAACCCCCATTGCCTTCCTCCGCCAGCAGGTCAAAACCCCTGCCTCCATCGCGCATCCCGACCCCGCCTACTACGCCCACACGCCGTCGCGCTGCCCTGACGCGCCGTCCCGGCGCCTCCAGGGGGGGGGGCGCCGTAAACCGCGCTGAATATTTCACAGCGCTCATATTTGCGTGGCAACCCGGCCGCCGCCTCCCCTGCCAGCGGAATACAAGCCGCAGTCGGCGCCGAGCTGAAAACACCCGTCTAGCTCCGCGCCCGTCTTCTGCAGAAGAGAGAGCTTGTCCCCCACGCGCTGAGCTGGAGGGTTTTATTGTAATTACGCTAGCAAGTGCTCAACGGATTTTACTTTGGTCAGTGTTTTCCTGGCAAAAAATATGCGCGAGATACGGGCTCATTATTTATTTGGACATCATTCTTCAAAATTATAACTTTGATACGGCATGTAACTTTGAGATTATGCGTTCTTCCGTTCATAACCATAAGAAATATCTTCCATAACCAATACACATCTCTGCTCGGTGTTCAGGTTTGACTGTTGAGTCTATCTATATTTGTATTTTTCTAGCGTGTTCTTTTAACTATTCCCTTTGAAATGACATTATTCAAAAAAATGATAGTGAAATGGAAAAACATGTGTGTGAATATTCCTCCAATAACGTAGTCCATTTACATTGACTTTGTGATCTTTGCTGGGGATCCAATTTACAAATTCGGCTGTGAAGTTTGCGCTGTAGCGATCTCGGCTCATGCCGCTGTCACTGGTGTCTGCTCCCCCTTCCTTTGTGATGGCGGCTGCCGCCGGTGCGTCCGCCGCCCCCGGCTCGCCCGCGGCGGCGGCGGCGCCGCGATCGGGGATTTAATGAAGGCACGCGCGCGCGCGCGGGTGGCATCGTGCATGAGCTGTCAAAGCGCAGCCTGTCTGCGGCCGGCGGAAGCCCCGAGCGGGAACCGCCCCGTTCCCCACTCCTTCCCCACCCACACGGCCGTCTGGGGCGGCACGGCGTGCGACATGTGGTCGCGGGTCTTCCACCAGGCCTCTTCGGGCGGGAAGCGATTACGCGAGATTCTCGACGAAGCTTTGCCGAGTTAAATGATATTGTTGTATGTTTATTGGCATTTTGGATCGATTGTCCGTCAGTGCCGGCTAGCTAGCGGTGTTCCCCATGTCTGGGCCTAGATTTAATTTGCACGCATGGAGGGTAAGACAGATTTGTGTAGAACAGCGTATTGCCTTCACTGTGCTCTCCCGACAAACATCCGTCTGCTTGAGCTATTCTTCGTGACACAGCTACAGAAACTGAGACGATTTTGAAAGTAAAGCTAACAACTCAATTTTTGCCTCAACGGGGAATCGAACCCAAGATCACAGTACGGGAGTACTCACTAGCTGCTTAAGAGCCAAACTAGATTATTATCACCATTAATTCATTACATTTTCAATTTATAATGTTTATTAATAAATGATATTGTATCACTTCGTAGGAAATTAACTTTTTGTAAAAAAATATCACAAGTCTTATTATTGATGGGATTAGCGGCGTCAGTCATTTTAGTGTTTTATGCAAATGGCGTCCACACTTATTTCTTTTACTCGTTTTTGTTTAACTGTATATAATTTCCCTATTTAGAACTACTGTAAAGTATTGAGAAAGCAATTTGAACTCATGTGATTCGGCTTAATCTCTTTGAGGGCTTATAGAGAATGGAAATAAAAAATTGCCCCCTTTTAAAATAAGGTTAAAATTGATACCATTAGCTACAATACAGTTGTAACTAAAAAGTGTTATCGCCCATCATTTGTTAACGTCTTCAAATAATTCGTATGGACTAACTCCCATGAACCTTTTATTAATGTTTTCTTCTTAATATTTCAATTATTAAGCGTGTGTTTCTAGCATCTCAACCCCCAGCAAAATCTTTTCATGAACACGTTTATTTCAAAACTTCATTTTGTTGGAGTTGTGCCAGCTTTGCAGCTCTCAAAGGATAATGCGGAACCAACTGATCACAAACTTTACTCCGGGAATCTTTACTTTCAGCTCTTTGAATTCTGAGAGTACCATAATATTTGGACGCCTTAACGTGACTCGTGATGTATGTAACAGAATTGTCGTGCTGAAGTGGTCGTTGCTGGGAGGAAATCCGCACCCATGTTTTTCAATCAGTATGTTTTTGTGCTTGAGTTGTCACCTTGCCAAGCTTGTTGCATCCATCAGTGACAACCTTTTGAACGTTCTTCGCGTCTCCAAATTGAAGCCCCGCCCTCGCAGCAACCCCGTCGCCGCCGCCGCCGCCGCCGCCGCCGCCGCCGCCGCCTTTGCGTGCCAAGCGTTCGGCCCGAAGCCGTCAGTCTACACGTCGCGCCGCCGCGGCCGTCGTGTCGCGCCGCTGGCTGTCTGGAATTTCGTTTCTGGAAGTTTCGTCGCGCGACGCGACGCGACGCGTCTGCGCTTGGAAGTCGAGCGGCCGGCGCTTGTTTCCTGAAGCGGCTTCCGACCACAGCTCCTTTGTCACCACCGAGTGTCGCGGCGGCC
This sequence comes from Gryllus bimaculatus, assembly GCA_017312745.1. Taxonomy (NCBI): domain Eukaryota; kingdom Metazoa; phylum Arthropoda; class Insecta; order Orthoptera; family Gryllidae; genus Gryllus; species Gryllus bimaculatus. The sequence goes on from BOPP01000042.1 coordinate 8,330,321, forward strand.
GGCGCCGCAGGGCATATGGAGGGCATTTGAATCGCTTGGTGTAGATACTCGCCACATCCTCTCACCAAGATTTTTTAGGAGAAGGAAAAGACGGAATTACTTTACACCCGAATCTGCACCAAACGTAATCTTTAGCCAGATGTTACATACATAGTTCGCGGCGAAGATGAGGGATTTTTGTACATGTCGATGCGTCTAATGAATGTTATATCGCGTGATCGACATGTCTGGAAATCTGTAAAAAAAATAAAAGGGACATGAGGGCTCTCAGTACCAAGCGCTTTATTTACTTCGCGCTCCAAACGGTGGCTTTATTTGAAATCGGCCGCGCTTCAGGGCGGATGTTTTGGTGGCCTCTGGCATATGAGCTTTCGAATAATATTTCTCTAATGAAGGTCATCTAGTTATGATGCTACGAATAAATTATTACCTCATGAAGGTGAGGTTAGTTTCTGAGAATATACATAAAGAAATAAATATTCAATAGGTTTCTGTAACAAGGTCGTTTATTAATTGATACGGATATATTAAGTTCCATTTTTCTTTGAATTATTTGGAAATATTGAGTACAAATATAGCATTTGCTCAATAATCTTCACATACTCCGAATGCTTTGACTTAAACAATAATCTTTTTGATTAAACAATTTTAATGACGTTTTTAGTCATATTATACACGGAATGTGATGACAGCACATATTGCTGTAATTATAATCTCTATTCAATACTGAAGTATACACAATGCGTTTTTTAAGATGTCATACATTATTTGATTTGTTTCAAAAGCGACAATGGCAAATTGCCGTCGGTATTTTGGGAATATCGGATTTTTTCTTCCGCAAAGATATTCGTTGTTTGGAAATTGTACAGCTATTGAATTTATTATCAAAAAAACCGACATAGTACAGCGTACGTGATATTGGAACATGGAGTCCGACGAATCAACATTATCTAGACCAAACATTTATGACCGAGAAGATCATGTCGAACATTATGTTGACATTTTCTCTATGAGCAGTAGTTTCAATAGTTTGATTTTTGTAATTCGAAATACCTTATGGAACTCTATTTTAAATCAACCCTTTGAAGTGGAGTAATTTGCACTCGTCTTATTAAAATCTGTGTTTTATGACTTAAGTGGGATTCTTTCCGCATCAAATAAAACAGGTAATGAAGAGCAAGATTGAATTATAATTCATATTTCGGAGACGAGCTTATGAGAATTATTTTTGCTGACAGACGGCAATCCTAGTCATTTTGTGTGTTTAGTGATACTATATACTCGTCCTGAATTATTCATTTGAAATGCTTATGCGGTAATCTGACAAAAATCTCGCGCAGTTAAGAACCAGCTTGACATTTTGGGTGGTGAATTAATTTCGTATTTGGCGAGGCCTGGTCCTTCCGGCCGCGGTTAATATTTCACGTGGGCGCGGGAGGCGCATTATCCCATTGTCCCACGGGCGCCTCCGCACGCAGCGGCAGTCACCCGCCCAAAGCTATTCACCTACTCACCCACTCACCCGGCCACCCACTCTGCCACCCACCCACCCAGCCACCAAACCACCCGGCCACCCACACACAGACTACCCACCCTGCAACCCCACCCGACAAACTCGAACTTTCCGACCCGATCCACCCCCCACACACACCCGCCACCTCACTGGAACCACGCCGCCACCACCCAACCAGCCACGCGGTCAGCCAACCGGCCACCAGTCCAGCCATCCCCACCCAGCAAAATCTCACCCACATCCACCTGGCCACCCCACCCGGCCCCCAAACCGCACCACCAAACCGGCTACCCCCGCCCACCCACCCGGCAAACCACCCACTACCCGCACGCGGCCCATCCATCAGCCATCATCTTCGCGCCATCACTCGCCATTCCACTCTCATCATCCACCCTACTCACCTGCGCTCCGGCTCGTGCGGATTCATAAGCCGTCGCACTCTCCTCCCTTCTCACGCACCTTTTATTTGGCAGGCTCTTTCTTACAAAGAATGCATCCGTTTCGTGGCTAAATCTGGTCAGACTGGAGGCTTTTAAAGTCCACTCTCTAAATTGTTAAGTTATCAGATCGGATATTCTGCCCCAAAGGGATCTCCGTTGCAACAACTACGCCCAGAAGAAGCTGCGAACACAACGAGGCGAAATCTCTGGATAGAGAAGAAACCTGCTGTGTGTTCTAACGTAAACTAGTTAATAAAAGCAGGTGCGGACGTCGCTTAGATTCCTATTTTATTCCGTAGTATCAGTTTATATGAAGATAGTGACAAACAGCATCTGAAACAAAGTAGTGAAGCCACAGCAACTTGCCTCTGGAATCTTACTCCTACACATCATCTATCCACACACACACACACACACACACACACATGCGTGCACACACAGAGTAGCTGTATAAAAATATTTAAATGTTTGCCGGTACTCAACTCCACTAGTACGATTTGTTTAGTCGTGCACTTGATGTAAATCAGCTGTTGCGGTTTCATCCAATCGGGTGCTTATATGTTGGTACAGTGACGTCACTATGGGGACGTTGAAGCTCCCGATTGGATGAAATCGTGAGCAGCTGATTTACGTCAAGTGCACGGTTAAATAAATCCTAGAATACACCGATTAAAATGTGGAGCGAATTCATAGCGATCAGCTGAGACGCCGATTTTTTTGTCGAGAGCTTCGTAACAAATTAACATTTGATGTTGAAGCTCCCGATTGAATAGCCTTTTCCTAGCTGATAAGTGAATTCGCGCCACGTTTTAATCGGAGCATAGACTCGCGCCTACATTTCTGCCTCGCCCTCATCCCGGCGCTTCGAATCCGCCGTACCCACTCTCCGCATTCGCAGTTAGGCAACACTCCCTGTATTATTAGCAGTAAACGATGATTCGGAAGCCGTCATTGAAACACACCCCTCTCGCACGCTGGATGTGCGTGTTCGATTACGCAACGCCCGCTGACGTCATGAAGATATCGCCGCCCACACCGCAGTCACTGCTCCACTCGAGGCCGTGTCTCATCCGTGACTGCCTGCCAACTCCACCAAACATTCGTGACTTGTTTTTGACCAATCATTGACCATATAACGTGTCTGCTGGCTCGAGGCAGGAATGGTCCTCGCTTCTTTACCTTGCCAGATACAACTGTTTAAATTCGTCGTTGCAACGTTAAAAAAATATTAAAACTAACAGTGACATTTCGTATTGTTGATCATGAGTTTTGGTCCGTAAATTAAATAATTATTTCAGTTAATCGATTGGAATTCTATTATAATCGTGTTTGAAGTGAATATAGACCTGAAGATGAAGAAATGTTACTCCGAAACGGTGGCATACTGAAATAATTGTTTAATTTACGGGCCATAAACCAATAAAACGATATGGATTCTACTACTGATAGTCGTGAAATACAGCATATATTGAGAGAATTCTCAATTATTAGTTCTTTTAGAAGGATGATATTTTTGTCAGGCAGTTTCATGAGAACCTTTCCAAATTCACAACTTCAACACTTGACGTGATAAAGCTCTTCTGTCGACCGTCAAGAACTCCTGTCACTCGTTCCATATCTGAACCGGGTCATTCTTATCATTATGGTGATTATTAACGCCGCAGAAGGCAAATGAAATCACGTGCATGAATAATGTGCCTATCTGCCAATATTTTAAGTTTAAAAGAAGATAGCTTTTCATAGATGTTTTAAAATAATGTAAAGTATTTTATTTCACTGAAATAGTACGAGTATTCCAAAAAATAATGAGCACAGTGTTCGAAATAATATATTTTTTATCAAGCCGTGGATTTTTTGTTTCCTTGTTCGTTTCTTTTAACAAGAACGGCTTCGTTCTCTCATTGTATTTTCGTCTTAATGTAAAATCGAAATTAAGGGAAAAGTAATGTAACTTATTCTTGATGTAACTGGTGAAATTTTTTTTAGATTTCAAGCATTTCACAGATAGCCCGTGTTGTGGCCTTCTTTCTCACACACAAAACGAATATTACATAATATCATATCATCGATTTCATAACATATTAATTTTCTAAGTGACGAATGAATGGTTCATAAAACGTCAAGGGGTCGCTGAAGCAATTAACTAACTTTCAAAAATAGTCATTAACTCTGCTGATGGCCATTGTGGTAAAGCACCATCTCTTGCTTTACGTTCGATCGTACGTACGTAAATGTGAGGTTACACCGTGAAAGAAGAAATTAGATTTTGAAAAATTTAATAGCAGTCTATTGTTGAGGCATCGACGAATGGAGTAATGGATCTGGATGCCCAGCGCCGCTCGGTTCGTGGCCTGAGGAGGCCTACGGTGACAGCGAATCCTATGCTGACACGCCTCCTCCTCTCGGTGTTTGTCGAGAGAGCGCCCGCACTCGTAGCACTTGTGTTGTTCGCGGGGCTGCTGTGGCCTGCGCATGTGCTTTGTGCTGACGAAGGGACTTCGGTACTTTTTGCTGATACTAGAGATTGACAAACAGTACGTTATTTGTTTCTATTAAAGATAACCATCACTTTGTGCTCGAATATTGATATCTTCCATGTAAGTCTACAGATGCTTCTATTAGTTTCTTATTGATGTGACTAAACCACATTATATGCGAAGAAAAGCAAAGTGAGCAAAGGTCTCATGGGTAGCTAAGGATGCCACAAGCAACCGCCGATGCGAAACAATCTGCCATGTAAGGAAAACAAACACTAGTTTTAAACACACATAATTGTGAACAACCATTTATATTACATAAATATTACAATATTTATTATTTATAATTATTATATTACAATAATGTTGATATTTTAAAAATGTTCTTTCGTATAACAAATGCCTTGGAACGAAAACCATAACAATATATTTTATGTTCTTTCATTCTATTGGTGAAATCACTCATACGCCTTTTTTTGGTACTTTTGATGTTATATACCACGCTAGTGGATCTGGCAATGCTTCGCTATTGCAATATATTAAACTTCACATGCAACTGGTCATGTGATTGTTCATCAAGTTTTACGCTGCGCTATGCAAAAATATGAATTGAAGGAAGACTTTCTCGCAAGTGTGGCTCCGTCTCTATGCCGTCTCTCTCTCTCTCTCTCTCTCTCTCTCTCTCTCTCTCTCTCTGACTCTCTGACTCTCTGTTTCTGTTTTTTTTTCTCTCTCTAGGACACCGTCTTTCTGTATCTCCCGAGAGAAATATGACAACCACAGAGGTAGAATACGCAATGAAGACGTCTTAATAAACGTGCTTTAGTGTCTGGCGGGTTGCGTAGAGAGCGCCGCTGCGTAAACCGCCCTGATCAGGGCCCTTGAGTCTCCATTAAATCATTATCAACGCGCGTCTATGTACGCAGGCATATACACATTCCCAATATACTATGCCTATATTCTTCCCGGAAATGTAAGCAATAAGTTGACAAAGTTCTATCACAACGGTATGACAGCCATTAAGCACTATGAAAAACAATCATTGTCTTTTATATATTAGATCATTATTATCACTACGGTATTGAAAATACGTATTTAATTTCAAGTGCTGCCCGAAATTTACTTTTGACATTTTAGAAATGACGTCTTCCCAAGAAAGAAAGAAAGAAAAAAAGAGAAAAGAAAAGAGTTAAAAAGGGGGTGGATGGTGGAGCTTAGCCCTTCCTCGAGGGTTGGCCGCGTCGCGTGGAGCGAGGATTTCGGCTGCGGGTGATGGAGCGGGAGAAAGGCAAATGGAGTCCGCAAAAGTGCCTCTATGAATAAATTAACAGTGGCGCCCGGCCGAACTGCCACTCTGCTGCCGCAGAGAGGTGGGGAGCAACGGCCGGCTTCGGAAAAGGAGGATTCCTCCCACGGAAGCATGATCGTATCTTATGATTATTAATGATTCGACCAGTGTTATTATTCTTGAATTTCGGGCATAAATTCAAAAGGCAAATACATGAAAAAGGTATTTTTTGCATTGGAGAAAAATATACATTTTGAACACATCGTGCGCGACACACGGTTTCTCGTACTTGTTTTCCGTGTGCGAAACAGCTGTTTAACTAACAGTATGCGAAAAATAAAGAGGCGTGCGCGAGACATCACAAAGTGTGAAACATTTACGGTTCGCTGTTAGCATTCGCCTTGACAACGGTGTGCGTGCGAGTCAGTCTGCCTGATTCCTGCTTGGAAACTTTTGCGCAGGTCAATTTTTCCCTATATTGATTAAATATTTTGTGGTTCCAGACGCGTCAACTGCTATAGTGGTTAGTCCCGTTACTGTAGATTACGTTTTATCACGAAATGTGGTGATGATCGTCTCCCGCTGGTTGAGAAGATCCGACGCCGAACTACACGCCGGGCTAGCGGGTGTTTTTTCCTACCAGCAGGCAGTGAGGCACTGACCCATCCGAGATGTACTCCAAGCTCCCTGGTCTCCCGTCGTGTGTGGTAGTGTAGTGCATGTATGTGTGTGTGTGTGTGTGTGTAAGTGAGGAGAGAGGATGCGACAAGGGAGAGGAAGAAAAGTTGGCGCGTAGGCCGTTTGTTAGCATTATGTTGCGGCTTTCGCCTGGCATTGATCGCAGAAACCACGGAAAAACTACCAATCAGAATAACATCGTCTAGAATTATCCTCCAGTCAGGCTGAATTCGACTTAGCTATCTAGTTAGTGACGAAATCCTGCCACCGTCGAGACTCGAAACCTAGAACCTCCTGGTAGAAACTGCAGTGACATCAATTGACGACGCCTTGAACCATCTCAGCCTTGTGTGTGTGTGTATGTGTGTATGTGTTTGTGCAGGAAACGCACAGTTTGTCTCGAGCACCTGGACCGGCAAAATTGTTGGACCAACGGAATTGTTTACGGCAAGTGATTTTGCTTTGGTGGGCGAATTCGAATTCTCGACTATTTTTGCGAGTTTATTTTGCTGACTCGTGCCTATAGGAGGTTATTAACTCTTGCTTCTGATGTATTTTCTTCTTACGTTGTATTAATACTTTAAAATCACACCCTCCAAAAATACTAAAAAAAATCCAGAACAAACATAAATAAAAAATCAATGCTACCACTCGGACGACGCAAGTCATTTTTGTACCAGCAGAGCCCTTGTGCCAACTCGTATATGAAACTTACAGACCGCGTAAACACGGCTGTCGCCTCCCTATACTTCTTGTTTGGAAACGTGAAGGTTCTGAACGGTCTGTGTATGCGAATCTGCCCGAAAACTGCCTTTAAAAGACCTGAAAGTAATTTCGTAAATACGTTCAGAAAGTTTTTCGCTTATGACGTGTTAAAAATGGTCTAGCAACACGCACACAGGTTAATTTAGGCTCCCTGCGATGGCGGAGCACGATTACATCTCGACCTGTGTTTCTTGCTCATTGCCTCATCCTCGGCACGGGTTACATTGTTGAACATTTTCGAATTTGGAATTTCAGAGGCACCAAATCATATCACGTGTTTTTTGCCTCCAATATTGTTAGGCAGCGGCGTACACACCAACTGCGTAAATCGCACGTATTTATTACTTGCCCCTGTCCTTCGTGAGAGAACATGGGATCTGATTGCGACGAAAATTCTCGTAGGATTTAATGCTACCGAGTGTTCAGCCAGTGTTCTTTATAATTCATATAATATGACTTACTGAGTATTTTCCGCGCTTTGAAAATCCTACAACCTCGGATGGTGTAGAATCCACGCACGTGGGATTGAATACAATATACTAACCCACACACCAATGGGGAAGGAAGTTTGGATTTTTTTTCAATATTGACGTGAGTCGCTTCGGATGAAACAATATAGCTACGTAGTAAAAGTCTTTAACTAATGTTTAATAAAAGTCATATTAGTGTTCTTGTGCTTCGCTCTTCAAAGAAAGTCCTTCGGAGAACCTTCCCTGTCTCTGTCGATGATGATCCTTTCGCGAGGGGGGCGCAAGGGCTTGGGTGGGGGGTCGACGAGCCGGTCAAAGGGTAAAGTGGCTTTTCCAAATAAACGTTCCCCAACACTTAGTCGGATAATTAACGTACATTAAAAAGGAAGTTTGCGCGCCATCCTTTGTGCGGCTCTGTTGTGCAAATCGTGTAATTGGATACTCATCGAGAATTTAGCAGAAAGCTCTAGTGATGTAGCGCCGCTTTCAATCTTCCGCCGCCAGAAAGTGTTTAAATTCTCACGTTTCTCGTTTTGCCGATATTGAAGCGTCTGTCTTTCTCCCCCTTCTCTCTGTTTCTCTCTCTCTCCTTCGCCGGCGGAGCTTCGAATTCGTGGGAAATTCGAGCTGGAGAGCGCTGTTCGCCCTCACCCCGCGCGGGGCACTGGTGCGGCCATAATTAGCCGCGCACGGGCATTGCGGTGAAAGGGGAGCGGCCGGAATGCGCTTGCGCGGGTGGCCGGCGCGCTCAGGAACGACTCTCCGCCGCGGAGACCTGCGCACTCGGCTGCTTTGCGGTTTACAAAGCCTGCTTTGCGGATCCGCCTCTAGGTCTCTCCCGGCCGCGGCGGCTCAGCGTCGACATAATCGTTGCAACTGCAGCATCGTTCGCCGGGAGGTCCTAGGATCAAATCCCGTCGTGGCGGATTTTTGACACTAGCTTCATAACTAGATCAAATTCAGCCGCATTCTGCAGGAGAATTGTAGCGACCGGTTGATTTGATCGGTAAATCGGTAAACGAGGTGAATGCCAGAGCAGTACCTTCAAAATTATCACATATCGCGGGCAAATCCTCTGTCATTCTTGACGCTTCTCTCGCCTTACACACACTTACATGCTCTACACTTTTATGCATGTCTGGAGGCCTATCTGGAGCTTTGAACTTGCCTCGGATGGAGTGTGACAAAGACTGGCCGGACTTAAGGTTGAAACATTACATTTTATTGTATTTAAGGAATTATATCGATGAGAATCGAAAGCTCGTTTTCGAAAGCAATTGCGAATTTTGGATAAACTACAAGTTATTCACCGTCAAAATGCGTTTGGCGAGCGACTGGGTTGGCTCCTTGGGCCGAAGAACAAGCGTCGGGCACTAGAGGGGCTGGCTGGCAGGCGCTCGTCCAACGGCCTCCGCCGCGCTCCCTCGCGCCGCGCTCCGGCGCTCGGGAGGAAAGAGTGATTACGGCAATACAAGAGCTTTCAGCTCGGGGCTTATATCTAGGCGCCCTGCGGGGTTAATGCCGGGGAGCGCGCAGCCAGTAACTTTCTGCCCGGGGCGGGCTTATGGGGCCCGCGGCCATAAATCTGGGCGATTTGATACACAGCACTTAAGTGACATCGTTTTGCACGTTGCGCGGCGCGACGCTGCCTCGCGCCTCGTTAAAGGAAGCTCTTCGTCTCCGGCGCTACCACCGCCCCCCCCGCCCACCCCACCACTCCCATCCCGCCCGTACCCCGCGCACACCTCTCACCCACTGAGTTAGCTCACGGCATCCACTATTGCCTCTGCGGCGACTCTCATCGGCGTTCTAGCATTCTAGTCCCGACGGTGGCTGGGTTTAATTCAGTGGCTGTCAGGGTTAGAAATCGAGAGGCAGGCAGATCCGATGGGTAGTTTTGCGTGCTTTCTCTCATCACTACCATGCGAATGCCGGAGCTGTGCCTTAACAACAATAGGGCCACGACATCATTTAACAATCGGGCCACCGACCGCGCGTGATTTTTCCTTCCTCTTCCTTGTCCAATCCTGACCCCTTACGCACACTTGGGCTTACAAGCACCGCCCTACCACACATCGGGGGACCATTCGAGAGTTTAGAGCTTGTCCATGCTGGAGCGGTAACCCGCTGGTGGAATTATACCTGATTGGGACAAATCCAAGACGATCTGTAGGACGGCTCCAGATCTCATCATCCAGCGAGGGGGAAACAGCTCCGCTATCTCCCGCGATAAACCATGCACTACATTTACGGGAATAATGCATTCCGCCGTTGTCGTGCCTGGAAATCAAAATAATTAGTTTGATTATAATCAATCAATCAGACTTTCAGTCGCCCCTGCGAGCCTACTAGCGCCGCCGCTGTTGTGCCAGCCATCGCTGTCGCTGTTATCGTAGTTGTAGTCATCGGAGCTGTCACTACCACCGCCACCAATGCTGCTGCCCACAGTCGCTGCGCTGCCGTCGTACTCGTCGACCGCTCGCTCCTTGGCTTTCACCTCCTCTGTAGAAGAGTGTACTACTCGGTACACACATAGCACATGCGAGATATGACGCGCCTAAAATTTAAGGCAGAAACCGTATGCGTTTCATCACCGGCACAACTTCATTTGTCTCATAACTGAGCCATTATTGAAATATATTTTTGACACAATGAATGAATCACTTTTTGTATACCCTGGCGTTCACAAATACCTCATTGAGTTGTACAGCAAGACTACTTTTTTTCACTTAAACGTATAGTTTACGGGATTATTAAGACTTTTACTTTTTTGAATATCTTAAAATTATTTTAGTTTATCAAATACTTTTAAGAACTGTTTCTGAAATTTGCTTTACTTAAAATACATATACAATGAACTCAACATGATTCGAAAATTTCGTTCAAAGTTCAAAGTGTACATATCACCTTCTTAATACTTTGGAAGGAATATATTTAAGAAGAATGTATTTAAGGTGAGTTTAATTTGTATACGCACCGGAGGATATTTTTTGGATCGCAAGGTACAGGCAAGTCTATGTGAGACTGCCAAATTGTATTGTAAGCTCATTTTAGCTTGTTTTCTGAGAAATTGATAATGATACTTCATGACCTGATTTAATAAGGTCAATACTGAGACAGACATTTCGTTATACTCTCCAATTAGCTCTTATACGATTTCATATCGTGTTTTTTTTCAGTTGATTATTATCTGTGTTGAGGTCCTCGTTTATCTTGCTAAAACGCGTTATGTGATAAAATTGAGTTAATAGACAACTGCCTTTTATTTGAATTGTGACCTGAAACGTCCTCCCGGATTTAGGCACTGTTACGTTGGGCCTCCTTCATTGAGGAGGCGCAGAATTTTGCTCTATTGAGATCGCTGCAGGAAGAAGTGATTTTAGCAAATTGTTGCATGGACTGACGGTGCTTTTGATACATTGTAAGAATGAAGTTATTCGGAGAATAGAATTAATACTTCTCAGATAAAAACTCTGTAATTTCTCATATTTAAGGGTTTTGAAGTATTATTAAAATACAGAATGGAAATGAATGCGTAAATTAAAATTATAATTTTGTACTTCTCTTTGAGTGTCGTTTGTAGGTTAGTATCGGTGGTATCTAAGTGATGCCTATAACTTATTGTTGTTTCTTCCTTCGGCTTCAGAAAGGAACTTATCTTTCTTATAACTTTTAATCTCATTCAGCTGAAAATGTGGATTGAATGTTCGCTGAGAAAACAAAATGGTCATAAACCATATCTTAGCGTCCTAACGTAACACGAAATAATTTTATGTCGGTTCATTAGACATATGACCAATTTACCCTTTTCTCTTTCCTTTTTTTAAAATTGGATAAAATTAATACTGGATTAATTAATCATGTTCCACTCCGCTCAGTTCACATATTCACATAAGAGAAAGAAAATTTCCCTTTTTAATCGAAAAATCGGATTAATACATCATTTGAAACGGAAAAGGCTAATTCATTTCACAGAATAATGTCTCTTTTAACAGATTCTGAGGAAATAACGTATTTTGAGTGCTTTTGCTTTCACTTCTCTCATCGAGATCGTAGCGTTTGACATCTGCCTATCTGCTTGACAAGGAGAATTTGAGTGATTATGTTTCATGAATACTATTTAAACAAATACTCAAAGGAACACAAGAGAATATTATATTTTTATACAATGGGTGGACTTTGTATTTAGCTACTGTACACTCGTAGTTATTGCACTCTCTTACACGATATCTGATTAAGTGTTCATTTCCTCGGCATTTCATAGAAGTGTGTTATAATTTTATTCTAAGCCGGAC
>BOPP01000042.1:8342945-8377711 GCA_017312745.1 Gryllus bimaculatus
CGGGGGGGCGGGGGGCGCTGCGGCCCGCGCGTTGTAATGCAAACAGCCGCCGGTCGCCTTCCGTGCGCGCGTGGCCGCTCCTCGCGTAGATACGAGCCGCCCTTCCGCCCGAGTTCATTCACCCCCCTTCCCCCGCCCAGGCGAGAGCTCCTTTCCTACTCAGCCCTGCAGCGCAGAATGGCCGCACCGGCTGGTTTGGCTTAGATAGAGCCAGCGTTGCCGCTCTGCAGCAACCATGACTGGAAGAACGGCCAGCAACCCTGCCAGGTTCGAGTCATGGTGGCATGTTTTGGACGTTAACCTCATAACCTCATTCAGCCGCTGTGTCGAGGAGAATTCTAGAGGCCGGCTGCTTTGATCGGTAGTTTTCCGTGGTTTCTTCGATCAGTACCAGGCGAATGTCGGTGCAGAACCTGTTCTTCTTTCTACAGTTATCTTCTGCTTCGTTTTCTCTGTAGTCGCGGCCTTTCATTGCCTTCAATATTTTTCTTTTCTTCTCTGTCTGAGTTTCATTCACTATGTCCCTATTGTAACAACCACTTGGCTCTCCTGATTGCCCCTTTTGTCTTCGCCATGTAGGCATCACGTGCTGATGGTTCAATGTTCTGAATGTCGCCGCCAAAGGTAGTGTCACGCCCTCGTTGTTTTAACTTCCTTTTCCCTTTTCTGCTTCTACCCGCGTCCAATTTTGGCTTGTTCCTCTATCTTTCTCTTTGTTTTGTCCTTCCTGTGACCATTCCTCGCCGTGCTGCCTCCCTCACTTCCATGTCCGTCTCGGATCTTCTATCTCCTCCTGGGGTCACTTAAAAGGGACACCATATAGAGGGGGTCTACTCCTGCCTTTTATTTGTATTAACTTGTCTCTGTTCGCCTGTAGAGGTTTTAGACAAAGCGGCGGATAGCTGATGGTCGATGAAATTGCGCGGAAGGCTTTGAAAAGGGGCCGCGTGCGTTCCCGTTTGCTTTCCTGCCCCCTTCCCCAGATCGCCACCGTCGCCCACGCCGCCCGCGCCCATAGAAGGCCTCGCCCCCTTCGCCTCAATCGCCCTTTTGTGCGGGGCGCAGGATTGGATTGCAGGCGTGAAATACGCTATTCCTGCCATCGCCCACCCGCTCGTCAGCATGCGCTACCGACCGGCAGGCAGAGCAACCTAGCAGGAATATCCACCTCCCCCGTTAAGGCTGCGAATAGAATAATAAAGGAACAGCTGAATTTGGCATTTAAAGCTCACTCGATTGAACGTGTAGAATGAAACGCTTTCTTGTTTAAGTGAGACTATCCAAACGAAACTGAATCCTGATCAGCTTCATAATTTGGAATTGTTAGAACTAGCGTACATAAAATGTATAAATAGTTGAAATAAAAGTAATCTAATCAATTAAATTCACTTTATTACCCCAACATTTAAAAAAAAATACTGTAGAAAATTTATAAAGATAATTTATTTGGGACTTGATTCCTTCCGAACCACCAAATTATCCAGATATTCGAAATGAACCATTAAAAGTCCGTAGACGTAGAAAGGTCGTAATTTATTCTGATGTTTACAGAAGTGCAGTGAGTGAATAAATTCATGAATGTAATTTTTTTACGTTTGTAATTAATGACTAAATAGGTTTATATGTACATTTTTTATATACGAACTCATATTGTATGTATAAAAAACTCGGCTTACAATAATAATAGAACTTTGATACACTTTTCTGTAATCAATAGTTTTATTAAAATTACTGAGTCGTGTTGACGCTTTTATGCATGCATGCCTGCAATACTAGTGGCCTGCAGCACAACTAGACACACGTAATTTTAAAATATAGCATGCACACGGATAAAGATAAATAAAATACTCTTGTGTGAAACTGCAAAATACTAATATTTCAACTAAAAGCATTCATGAATACCACAATAACATAGACTACAGCAGTTCTTTACGTACTAAGAATTTCAAAGAAAAGAAATGTAGAAAATAAAAAAAAGTACCGTTCCATAATACTACAACATGAACAGCGAATATTTAACTGCATGCTTCCTCTTCCTCGGAGCCATTCTATTGCATGACGTCCACAGTGTCACACTGAGCAGAAGAATTCACTTCTTAAGCGCAGTATTAGAATAGGCGGGATAACACAATACAATATTAGCACCCTTCAGTCAAAATCGAAAGTTTCCTTGTTGTATATTTCCCAAGGAATCTACTATCTAATGAACCCGTAGATAACTCTCACCGCAACCGGAGGCTGCATTGATGTCTTTCAATTTATGCACATTTTGCAAGTTAGTACGAGACAGATTCACTACATTTCTTTTTTATTTTCATCTTTCTCGTCAGATTTAAAATCAGGAGTATCTGATGTCCGAATTTTTGTCAATATAAATTATTATGACTTTTGTGTTTAAAAAAATCAAAATATTCAGGATATTTGGAAAAATTTAGAATGTTACATGTGTAATTTTAAAAACGGAAATAAGGCGTAAAATAATGCTTTATCCCCAAGTATTTGCAATTCCAAAACCATCCATATTCAGCCCTGAAAGTAGTCGTATCTGTAGGTATTATCTACTGATGTGAAAGTTACCCCGATTTTAATCCAATTTAATTAGAGGTTGATATTGAAAATATACTAACACTGAAAAATTAACGACAGATGTACAAGTACTAAACATATCTTATTGAGGATGCATTAGAACCAAAGGTTGAAAGGATTGGCTATGTCAAATTGTTTGAACGTTTGTAATGACTCGACATTAAGGAACGTGGCGAAGCATATTAACTTCCCCTATTTAAGGAACGTCCACTTGGGTTTGCAACACTCCACGACACCGGCACGTGGTGCGTTGCGTCAGCGGCAGCAGCGCCTGCGAAATGAGACATGGCCTTATAAGGCGAGCTCGTTCGCCGGCGGCCCTCGACAGCGCCGTCGCCACCGCCGTCGCTGGCGCCGCCCGCTGCCCGCTGCCCGCCGCCCCGCCCGCTTTCAATCGCGATCCATCACAGCCTCATCGAAGATGAATTTGCAAATGTTTGTATCCAACGGTCATTTCCGCCCCCCTCCCCGAGGGGAGTGTTGATTAATGGGGCGCCGCGGGGCGTTAGCCCCCCCCCCCGCGATCGCCAGCGGTTGCCTTCGCGGACCACGAGGGTAATGTTTCTCCGCGTTTCAAGAAATGTGCCTCGAGGCCTTGCTTGCCGAATGCGACATCGTGTCAGAGGTGTAGCATTTTGCGGATGTGTGATAAAAAATGGAAGAAATTATTTACACTCGTCGGCTAGTGGTGGAGTTCGATATCTTGGACTTAAACCCAGAATCATATTTCATGTAGTAGAATGATTCTCATACAACGGGTTAAATGGACGGTCCTGTCATGTTGACCAGTGTTAGCATAGAACCATCGTAAAGGCATGCCACCCGTGGCAAACGCTACGATGACGGTGGCAATCGCTGAACTCATTCTTAACTTTTAGTTAATTCGATGTAGAAGATGTTGCATCACGCGGTGAATTTGACGCAATTAGCTCGTGACTAATACCTGCGTGTTATCGGCATCCCAAACAACGAGCAGCCTTCTCCGCAGATGCCCCGTCACGATCTATCGAGCCCACAGTATATTTCGAGCAATAAATTTTAACGATTAATTGAAAGTGGTTTCTTTCGTTCCCCCGTAAATCGTGGAATCCTAGGTCTCGGCGCAGTAGCGTGGGCGGTGGGTAGCACGCCCTCGCGCAGATAAGACGCCGTTTTTGCCGGGGCTGCTCCCGAGCGCGTTCTTGCGGGCGACCGGGTAATTAAATTCAGCTCGCCGCAATTTATCACGGAATCCGGCCGTCGCGGGCCCGGTCCCGTGCCCTTCGTGGGAGATCGAATGCGCCCTGGATTTAATTCTCGCTGCCGCCCGACACCATTACACCGAAGCGCTCCATTGTTAATTGAAAGTGTATTTGACAGGAAGGCGACCGCAGTATTTTCACGGAATGTCGCCGGTGAGTGAGTGTACGGATGGTATAATGTCAGATGCTCATAATGCTTTGTGTTAATGGCGTTTCATGATACGTGCCTGACATTGTTGTTTTGGCTGGGGAAATTGAAAAGGCGAACATTCGTTCTTGGGTAATGTCAGAAATAGTTCGATTGCTTCCTACGTTTCTCTTCAAAATTGATGTATGAAGATATTTAATACACCGGTGCCTGGTTATTTTGCGCCCAAGATTAAAAGTATTTGTCTCCCCTTAAAATATAATAAATCCTTTAAAATATGCGCTCCCAGATAATAAATAATTTATTCAGTCAAATAAAGAACATATATACTTATTATTGTTGAAAATAACATACAGGCAATAGTGATAAACTAAAATGAATTCCATAATTATTGAAACAATAATAAATTATGTATGTGGATGCTTTCTTCGCACAAAATAAATAATTATTTATTAATAATTTGATCAGTACCAGTAAGCATGGTTGAAAAAATAAAATTATTATAAAAATGTACCAAAATTGCGCTCCCCCTGGTTTTGTGCTTTAGGCGATTGTCTGTAGGTAGAGCCCCCCCGGCCTCTTTACATAAGTGTGTAAATACCGATTTTCAAATGAATGTGTCCCACAACGTATTCTTATTAAACTTAACTAACACCTTATTCACATAAACATACAAGAGAGTCGCATTTTAGTGTTAGATTCGCATGCTCATTAGATTAGCATACAAAAGATTAATACACCTATTGCAGAAGTAGAAGTGAAAACAAATTAGACTGGCTTTGTAATATTTTAATCTCTTTAAAAGTTTGGGGAGAAAAATATGGAAGGGTTAAGAAAATTCTGGGAAGAATCAAATGTAGTTGTAAAATATGTTACCACAGAACTGGACTAATTGGGAATGATGTGCATTTTTACATTTACCATTTGTGCTAATGCAAATGTGCTATGTGCATATTAGAAAAATAGTGAAAAATGTAGTTGTACTAAAATTTAACTATTAGCAACATCAAAATCTTCAAGTAATTGTTACGGCACGAAATCGCAGTAAGACCCGTTCATATCCCATGTGAAGGTGACATACAAGGCCATTGGGTATTGGGAACTTTTGAACGGGAGTATAACATTATCAGCTTCTATCATTTGTTGGTAAGGAACTGAAAGAATATATTTGAACATAGCTTGGCATGAAAGAAATTTTCAACACATGAAACTATTTCTAAAACATTGTATGCGTCGACGACGCTACATTTTATTAGTAATTAATATTGGCCTAGCAGTGGAAGGTGTATCTCAGATATAAGTTGCAACATACCATGTAACATTTTCCAAACACCGTTGCAGTGGATTTAGAGTCGTTGAACAGTATTTTTTGTGAAAGTTTTTGATACTTGAGTTTGAAATCCCTTTTGCATCTCTCGCAATATCACTTTACAGCATTAACAAGTTGCCGGCTCCATTTTTTTGTTACTCGAATGGTCTTTGCGGTCGGACTTTGCATAGAAGCAATTGCCATTGTGTGTACGCAAGTCGCTGAGGTTACGACAATCGAGGGAGTGAACGCTTGAGGCAATCACTTTGTTCTCCGAAATCGATGGACTGAGCGGATTATGTTGGCATTGTGCTATCGTTAACAGGCAGACAGTCTGTAGATCGTTTGACGTGTGTTCAGTCGTCCCTTCCTTCTATTGTACGCTTGTCGTATTGATCTCGGTCATTTCGCTGTACAATAGCCATTATACACCTTTCATATCTTTCCAGAGAACCAAGAAATGGTGTTAGTTTCATATGGTTCCCGTACACTTTATGTCATTGGTTTGAGCATGCATATGCTGTTTTTTCGTGGTTTCGGGGAGTTTTCTCTCATAGACGTCAAATCGTCGAGGATGTGCCGAGGAAACGAAAAGACATTTATAACCGTAGTCACAATATAATGCAACCTACCAAATAAAAATAAGACAGTCAAACAATCTGCTTCTCTAGAGAGCGCCTTATTCCCTGTAATGCCGACGCCCCTGCCTCTCCACATGTTCTCTTACTAATGATTCTTCTGAATTTTAGCTCTCGTATATGGTAACGTAGGTCGAAGGGGTTGTGAGAGACCCAGGTAACTCATTTCCCTCATCCGCATGAGCCTGGAGTGTAGCGCCTGCTTGCCCCAAATCTTCGGTGCATGTTCGCCCTCCGTTCCCGACGAGCGCCCCCGACGCGATGGGCAGGCCCAAGCCTCATGCACGCTTAATGACGGCAATGCGGCCTTCGTTGGCTTACCATTCCGTGGAACAAGGAGATTCCGTTTTGAAAGTTGTAGATGTGGCAGCAGCCGTGAACACTGTAATGAACTTAATACATTTTATTAACAAGTTATCTACGTAAAGTCGTATTTAATTTTCGTTGGAGGGCAGTGTTGTTTTGGTTTATTAGGACAGAATTTTTATCAATTTTCTATATCAATGCGCCGAATTATTTGGTACATAATTGCTAAATGACGTGCCAACTGGTGAAGGTAATTTTGCAAAATTTTGTTATTTTCAATTTTGTCTTTTTCTTATTAGGGCAGTACGGTGCAATGAAATAAATTTTGTTTCGAAGAAATTATTTAATCGCAACGAAATACAAAACCAAATTACATTATATAAATCATATAAATACATCGAAATTAATCATATAAATACATTATACAAGCAGAGAAAATTTTAGAGAACATTCAAAATTTATTCTGGTAAAACATCTGCCTTACAACAAATTTTGCATTCGTTAATTCAAAAAGGATCTTCCTTCCAAAGAAAAAAACAATCTGCTATATTCATGCACATTTAAGGACGGCATCGATATTTTTTATAATTGCCGTCAACTTTCAAAATGTCTCCTTTGTGAATCGCTTCAGCCTGCATGCTCTGTGGAGCTTGTAGTTCTCACAGGCTCTCGCTGGAACAACTCACTAAACGTTCCAATGTGTTCGCGGAGTGCTTGTATTAGAAATTGTCTAATAGCTGCGAGTGTGCGAAACTATTTAGTTGTAAAAATCGTGTCAATAGACTGGTTATTAATTATGTTTTTTGTTTGTTTTTGCAGGTGAGTATCAAAGACAATTGGAGTGGGAAGCGGAACTGGGTGAGTTCTATCTTACGAGGGAGTTTGTATCGTGAATAATAACCGAGGAAATTCCAATTCTAACACAATCCTACCCAACTTGCGTTAGGGTGTTGCCAGAGTTTGAACTTCATAATATAAAACAACCACTCATTATCATGATCCATGTATACACAGATTTTACAATTCAAATGGTGTCATACATGTGTATCTTCCATACATTAGGCACGTAGCCAGAACCAAAGATAAATTTTACTTTTTCTTTCAACCGGAGACCTGACATTTAGGAAGATGCTATATACCATTGTCTTCTTTCGCTTTAGAATGTGTTTTTTTTTCTTGAAAGTACTTTTCCCTATCTCCTAAGGAGTCAGAAAGCAAATGGGAGTTCCCAAGGAGACATGTGTTGTGAATTGCTCCCTGACCTAACATTCCAAAGTGTTGTGTCATCCAAGATAAATTCGGACAGGAGTCGAGCATTCTGGCTGCTCCTGTAACAGGAACAAGTCATGCTTTTTATCACGTCTTCGTGAAAGAAATACGAGCAGCGAAGCCGTAAGTATTTGCAGAATGTTAAGCGCGCGTCCCTTGTGCTTGTAAATTTGCATCTGCCAGTAGTTAGTTATATTTTGCATGCAAGGTAAGGAAAAAGTTGTAGTTCTCAACTGCTGATAAGTAATAATGTTACCTATTGCAGTTTCATCATTCTTAATATGAGTATTACCATCGTATTTCGCTTACTTCATGTTGCCATTTTGACTCTGTTAGTAAAAAGTCAGCGGTTCTTGGGATTAATTATTATTTTGTTTCTTTTCTGAAAATGAACTTAGAAGTAGCAACAAGATATTAAAATGGAATCACCCTTTAAAAAAATTTTATACATTGAAGGAAAATTTGATTGATAATTGATTTCACTTTTTCTAGTTTAGTAGAAATAATTTTGAATAACTTATTGTTTAAGTTTGCAGTTTTTTTGTAGCAATTAAGTAATTTTTTCTAGTCAAATGTAATAATGTTAATTGTATCCTGAAGATGGCGCCTTTATTATCTTGTTGCCAGTTATTGTCTTGTTGCACTTTACATCTCTGTGAAGTAGATGCTTTTAAAGAGTTGAAATTTGTGTGAACGCTTGAAATTAATATAGTACAAAGAAGACAGTAATGAGTGAGATTGTGGGGATGTTTAAAAATAAAAATGCATCAACCGAGCTAATTGACGTTTCAACGGAGTTATGAAGCAAACTTTTCACTTCACTTGGATGTATTTAACACATTCCTCAAATTCCGATCCTTCTCTCCCATCCCACGACCGCATTCGAGCGCATGTGATCACGCCCCCTCCCGGGCTTTGTGTCGCGGAGTTGCCGCACATAATTAAGGGTAAAGCGCGGGGATGGAGCGCGGGCGGCGGCCGTTAGGCGCTGATTGGCTTCTGGGCAGCGGAGGCGGAAGTGCGTGCCGCCCTCGGCGCCACGTTACGCAGAAGGGCAAGGCGGCTACACACCCACGCACCCGCACCGCCTCGTCTCGTTTCACCAAGAATCGCCTCGCCTCGCCTCGCCTCGCCTCGCCTCGCCTCGCCTCGCCTCGCCTCGCCTCGTCTCGCCTCGCGCCTCGCCTCGCCTCGCCTCACCTCGCCTTGCCTCGCATGCACCGTCTCCACGGCTCGCCTCACTCTGCTTCATCTCATCTCGCCTCGCACAGCCTGTCCTCGCTCTGCTACTCCCCACGCCATGTCTCATCTCGACTTGCCCCATCTCGTCTTTCTCCGCTCCGCCTTGCCTCGCCTTGCACCTCCCCGCCTCTCTGCGCCCCGCCATCCCACCTTGTCACGGCTCGCCACGCTTTGCCTCAAGACGATCTCCTTCGTCTCGCACCGCAGTCTCACTACGCCTCACACTGCCTCACCCCCTCCCAAGCCACATCTCGCCCAGACCCACCACGCCTCGCCCCACCTTCCGTCTCGCGTCGCCACGCTCCCCACCGCCTTTCTACGCCTCGACCCACCCTTCCCCACGCCTCGCCTCACCCCGCCACGCTCCACCTTCCAGCCAGAAGTCGGGCGGGGCAAGGAGGGTGGTAATGAGAGCGCCGTCCCCCTCGTGATAACAGCAGCATTGCGCTGCAAATGCTGAGGCCCTATCAGCTCGCATGCTATTTCGCGGTTTCCTCTTCGATCGGACCTCACACCACGCCCTACTGCCGGTGGAGAACTCGGCCTCGAACAGGCGTGGTGTTGCTGCCCATTCTGGTTGACTGCATCTCTTGGCTTGAAGCATACCTGCGCCCATTGCGAATGTATTGAGTCTCGTTAGTTTCCAATTTGAGTGAGTTAGTTGGCCAAATGAAGCGCAGGAAGTAAAGCTGTATAAATACCGAAGATATTTTGTACGTTTGAGAACTTCGATTTCTAATTGGAAATATTTCTTGTTGGTGTAGAGGTCTGGAAACCGGCCACGTGCTCTGAATATACTAAGGTTTAGAGTGGCCACAATCCGCAAAGAGGTAAAATAAATACTGATTCATGTCTTTGAGATAATCTTCAGATTTACGCACGTGTCAGCTCGTACGCTTTTATCACGTCCGTAATTGATATTCAATAATTAGTATTAAAATTATTTCATGTTCTAAATGCAGTGTTTAAAAGTAAACATAGGAAAGCATCACGTGCGGTCAACCTCAGCCATCTCCGTCCCTAGTTCTGCGGTGATTTCTTTACGCGCCCAGCGTGTCGTCTTCCGTGAGCTTTCTGTACCTTCCTCAGAACCATATTGATGATATTTAGATGCGCTTAAAATTATTGATATTTTCAAAAGACTGTTAAACGGATACCCAATTTTCAGATTCCAATTTTTTTTCCAAAGAAGCACCCACACTTTTTCCTATAACTTTAGATATGAATTATTTTTATGTTGTCAAACTTTTAGTTCAATATTGTTGACGGATGAAATATTTTTTTTTACCTTACGCCTATAGAAGGTGGAATTAATAAGTGGATAAAAGTTTTGAGAACTGTGTCTCTTTGACAATATCATGATAGTTTATAGTTGCCTCATGATAATTGTGTTAATTAATGAGATATGTTTTTAATTTGATTAATTAAAAACAGACACAATACTTTGAAGACATTTACTTGACTTTCCGTTCCCTGTGTGAATAATTGCAGGAATTCTACCACACTTCATTAATGCAGAAGCAGATTTCTGAAGTCCTTCAATGTTAATATATCCGTCGACACAATTACTTACTAAATGGAAATAATGCTGAGAGAACATGAACTAAAGGAATAATTTTTAGGTTTTAATGTAAGAAATGAAAAAATGTTTCACAATTCTCGATCGTGCAATATATCATCTTTTCAAGTCGTGTCTTCGGTTCGAATAAAATAATACCTATTTTCAGGACAATGTAGTAAATTTTACGTACGTAATGTTGCAGTGGGAGTGATGAAGTTAAAACTGTGAGACACGAAAAGATACGTCTGGTTTAAAAATGTGAGACACGACTTCGTATGGAGGAAATGGAACGAGCTCCCGTCTTCGCTCGTGCGCTTTACGTCTTTTGATGTCACACACGTCATCTGTCGTTGAAGGCTTCGGAAGCTGAAGCGCACGAGAACGCATCAAGGTGTCACAGAGCTTTTTGAAACCTCGTTTCGAAGATATTTTAAAGAAATCGTAGCTTATTCTGTCGAGTGAATAATGCAGAAGGGAAGACTTTGACGAATAATTCAGCAGACATGGCTTATTGTAATATGATTAGTTTAAAGGACTTTTCGCGAGCTATGGTTCTTACATTTTGCAAATATTAAAATACTAATTTATTTCAAAGTATTAAACCTCTTGCAAATGACCTTTCAATTGGTTCTTGTCAACCTATGAATTAAGATACAACACATAATCACCAATCCACGTTCTCTATACTATCTGTTTATTCACGTTAATATTTTGTTGTTGTTGAGACGTTGCACAAATTACCTTGTATGTATAAGCGTCAACTGGAGGTCATAAAAAAATTATTTTAATGTTTGTGGGAATGATATCAACGATAACAATTAACTTTTCCTTGAGTATACAATGATTCTTTGAAGGGATTCAATTTCTTTGAATGTTCACGCTCAATACGTTGGACTTGTGTATACGTTTCTTTCATGAGAAAACTCTATAATGTACTATATAATATGCCCCAGACCAAACCACCATCATAATTTACGTGTGCTACAATTTTTTGTTTTAAATATCTTTCTCAGTCTGAAGATACAGGCTTTATTATGATATTATGTGCGTTTATTTTTGCTAACTTTTCAGGTATTTCGTTTCCACCAATACAGTGTGAAGATATTTATTGGTAGTGTATTTGTTTTTCTTTTTAAAGTCTACAATGGTTTTCGTAATTGGAATGTTCGTAAACTAACTTTCGAAACTATGAACTGTTAGGCGCTTAATAAAGTGTACTGTTAACTCAGTAACAGGAAAAAAATATTAATTTCTTATTGATTCTCATTATTCACAATGTTATTTTTTCTCTCTGCCTCGAATATTACGTTTCCTTTTCCATCTGTTGAATATCATGACATTTGCAGTGAAATTTCGTTCAGTTTCAAGTATGTTCGACTTTAATTAAGAAACGTAGTCACGGAACAAGAGCAATCCTGGTGTTTCACTTAGTAAAAGAATGTTAGTAAGGTCCTTGAAAATTCAGGACCAAAAATAAATTAAAAAAGTATTTTAAAAATTGAAGTAAATACAGGAAGAACTTTTTTTTGCTTTGTGAAGGTGACATCGACGTAAATATTTCTGAACATGTGTTATAAAAAATTGCATGAATCACGTCAGTTAATCGAATGTTGACAAAACCGTCCTGACATAAAATGTTCGCTTTGCTATTCTCATCACGTTTCTAAGTAGCTTTGTTTTCGCTTGGTCTGGGACACCCGGTAGAAGAGCCCTTGGTGTACTCTCAGCCGTGTCCTACCGGAGGTGCCCACTCTGCCCCGGAGGCGGAGCCCAATTATGCACTCTGCGCTTATTATTCCGTTGGCATCAATACAACTGCCGTAACGTTTTGTAAAGTGACTCATGTGAGTTGCTAATTAGGAAGCTTGCTTATTGAGTGACTATTTGATTCGTGAAGTGCTACTAACAAGAATCGGGTCTGGCAACTGATACGTAACTAACAACTGTAAGAATATATATGATCTAACAATAGTAATGAGCGCATTGGGTTAACGATATTAACAACTGTATTTGTATTCTTTAAAATTAAAAATAGTGGTTCCTTCATTCATAATGTAAAGTTGAGTAGCCAAATATTACTCTTTATCATGAACTTAAATTACACTAGCGTGCCCATGTGAGAACTCTCGCATGTTAAATTCCATCCCTTTCCTATCTTTCGTTTTCCATATTAAGAGGGAAGTCGTTAACGAAACGTGTTTATATGTTTAATTAATTTTAAAACTTCCAATGTACTTATAGAATTTAAAATACAAATAAAAAAAGTGAAATTGACGTTTAAAACAAACTTTGAATAAAGGTTCATTCAGTATTATAGAAATGTTCTTGAAACAATCCACAACACTTCCTTAAAAAAAATCATTTGAAGTGATTAGCAATCTTCTTGGTTAGTTAGTTTTTCGCTTTCCTTGATTGTCACAAAACATTACAAAAGCTTTCTACTCTTGAGAAACCTACTTTAAGTTCTTCATGCGGAAATGCAGGATTGGGTAAGAATAACCCTACTCTTCGCAATATTATTTAACTTAATTGCCGAACTGAAAAGTACACCCGTGCAATTTAATTGCTTAGAATTAGTAAGTAATTAGTTTCATTTACTTACTTAACTTCAAGTAATTAGTTTTCATTACAAGCAATCTTCATAGGTATCAAGCAGTTATTAATACTTCCAAGTGTTGCTGTGAGAGCATTTAGGTTTATTTGCATAATCGTCAATTAATGATTATTCAAATTAACCTCATCAGTCGGGGTAAACCACGGTGTACACAGAAAGCTACATTTAAGTTGGAGAAATCTAAGCCTCCTATGCGTGACGTCACAAACAAAGATGGCGTCCACTGCCGAGTAATATAGTTGGTATTAGATAATATCGATAAGCGCCGGACCACCAAAAAATGTAATAGAATATCCAAGAGTGGTAGAACAGAAGTAGAACAAGAGAGGCAAATGACTACGTTACGAATTTAATTAATTTCAATCAATGTGGAATAAATGGTTAACCTCAACCGTATTTATGACAACCGTACAAAACGTTTCTTTTATGACTGCCTCAACATTTTAAATTTTAAGACCCTAAAACGCTCTGTTTAGAAGTTACTTAACTATACAGATTTGGGCAATGCAGGTTGCCTTTAAAATTAATATTTAGATGCGTTTTTACAACAAAGCCTTCACATTTGTAAAGTCAAAATACAATTTATCACGTCTCCGTTAAATTATCTTTCTTTAGAGACCTTATTTATAAAGATTAGTTGCCTGTGATAGTCGCAAAAGGTATCTATACTACTGAAATAATATGGAAGACGATGGATTCTTAAATGTGTAGAGGAAAATAATTTGTAAATATTTTCCTGAAAAGTTTTTTGTCACACGTTAACCACAAAATATAAATACGGTTGAGGTTAACCATTTTTTCCACGTTTGTTGAAATTAATTAAATTCGTAACGTAGTCATTTGCCTCTCTTGTTCTACTTCCGTTCGCACTAGTTACATTACCAATCATAATTAAAGTACTCTTATTATCAAGTTTCGTAATTTATGTTATTATATTATTTAGAATAATATTTGAAAAATAGTATCGGAAAATAACCAGCTCGAACCAACTGTGCTCTTCCAGGCCCTCAATGGACCTAATGCATTATTGATACTGCTTTTGTTTATTCTAGTTCAATCTTCTAATGTACTGATTTACCGATCACGCCATCTGAGTGAGGGATCAACCGTTTTCATAAGCTCTCACACATAGTGTTTGCGTACGGCAGTGAGCAAACGTTATACTAGAATTCTGTTGATTACGAAAATTGCAAACATCCATGCTGAATAGGGAAAGGGAGCTTACTCACATAGGAAATACGATTGAAAAAATTAATACAGGAGGTAATATTCATCTCAAAGATATTGTTTTTAATGCCATTTTATAATATCAAAGCTATGGCATGTATATGATTTGTTTGTTTTCGCATTTCATTGAGCCCTTCAGAAGATGGTACCTAGCTCTTTTAACATATGCGTTCCAACACTTGAACTAATGTACTTTTAGGTTCGGTTTACGTTAAAAAGTATTTCGTACTATATGACATCTGTTTCAAAAAATATTAAAAATTACATTTTAACACAAGGTTTAACTTCAATGGAACAGTCATCTTATTTCCTTGACGTCTACCTTAAGAAGGCTTACGGGAGTTGTGTGACGAACTCAAAGATATCATTGCATACTTTTTCAAAATAATTTTCATTTGTTTGATGCAGAACATTTTCAATAAGTATTTTATCGCCGCTTTGAACCTAATGAGAATTACCACGTGCTCTATTGCTGCTTTCGTGTTTGATGTTATCTGCTCGCTGTGAACTCTACTGGTAGACTAACAAACCTCCAACTGAAGTTTATTCTGCTGGAAACTTCACTTAGCGAACACCTGCACCTGCTTGGCGTACGCGAGCGTAAGGAGCACGTGGGTTAATAAAGCCGTCACGGATAAGACCGCTACACGAATGGGTAACTCACTTACGACAGTTATTACCCACTCTAATTGCCCGTTATTGATATTCGTGGAGGCTGGCGAGTCCGGAGCATGACAGCTACTCCGAAACGCCTCCCCCCCCTCATGCCCGCCGCACCTATGGTTTCGACCGCGCCCTTCCCGTGCTCGCTCGCCTCGCCGCGTAGCGCACCTGGTGGATTGCGGCGGCGACGGCCAGGTTCCTAATTCGGCGAATAATGCGCGAGAGAAAATTAATGAAGTAACAGAGTTTGCGCAAGACAGATGTTTCTCCTGTACGTAACAATCGAATTTGTCCGCTTATACAAACTTGATTGAGCCGCTGCGCATGCGATACCCCTGCGGGCCGAGAACGCTGCGCCGGGCTGCAGCGTGGGGGAGGGGGGGGGGGCCCCCCCCCCCCCCGGGGGGAAAAAAAGACGGACGTCGTTGCGGTTGCCGGGATGTGGGGGAGGCGAGCCATATGTTGACCCTTCGACCTGACCGTTTATCCAAGCGAGGGACGTCTGGAATTCGACGGAAACGGAATAAAAGAGATGACATGAGTTATATTGGTTCTCGTACGGATAATGATTAATTTTGAAAGCAATAATTTGAACGTAAGGGGAATTCAAAAATAATTGGATCAGCGCGTAGTCCCTGGGAATCTGTGACAAGAAGATAGAGAAGAGATAGCCAAATACACGACTCTTATACTCACGTCTGCCATTGCAGTATTGCTAGGATGAACAGAAAGTATCAGTGTCTGTTGCACAATACGTCATTAGGCGTTTTCTCGCCAACGATGGTGTGAAATTGAATTACATTTTGAAGAGGCTCAGAGCACAGTTCTGGCATGCTTCTCTCAGTAAAAACTAAGTATTCCATTGGGACCAGAAGTGTCGATATGATTCTGATAAACTGGAAAATGAAAGCCATAAACGGCATCCGGCGACAAGCATCAATGAAGGCAATATTCAAGCATTGCGTGAACTTGTTCAAGAAAATAGCCGCATTGCAATTGTCCGTATTGCAGCAGAGGTGGGTGGAAGTGTCCATACCACTGTATCAGACGGCGATTACCGACGACTGGCGGTGAATGGATCGGATGGCGGCTACCGGCTTAGGTCGCTTACACTAGACCTGACTCGTGATAATTCTCGAAATTGCACTGGCTGCTTCTAGAACACCCACATCACTGTTCTGACTCGTTCCCATACTACTACCATTGTTTGGCCTATTAAAAGGAGGCATTAGGTGGAGAAAGATTTGAAGACGGCACTGCGTTCAAACAGTTTGTGCGCAATCTGCTACTGCCGCCTATTGTTTTCCCTGAAGGAATTCCAAAATTTTCCTAAGCGATGGAGAAAATGTATTTCCGTTGAAAGAAAGTATGTAGAAAAATAAGGGAGTATTTTTATGTATCGCCAACAACGTTGTGTTACAAAATTCCGGTTTATATTTAAATGACCTATGTATTATGTCATCGGTTTCAATTAATTGAAACTCGTAATATACAGATGAAGGTTCTAATGAGAAAAAAAAAGTGGTTACATCAACGTAAATGAAATTAAAGGAATAGCAAACTTTCATGTCGGATGTTCGTGTTCGAGGGTCTGTGTTGAATTGAAACAAGCGTTTCACGAGACCACTCACACACAACGTCCAGGCGCGCTGCACCTCGGCCAGAAGCGCGATGCCATCGCAGCCCCGTCATGGCGCGGATCTCGTGGCCGCCTCAACGCGGACAGACGCCGGGGAAATTCTTCAGCTGACGACGCTATGAGCTAATGACGTATGAAATATTCGCGCGCGCAGCCAATTCGGGCTCGGCGCAGCGTATTAACGGCCACCTACCTCCCCTGGATCGCACCTGGCGGGCGCGCTACACCCCCCGGCTCTGAATATTTCAACGTCCGCGCCCCTCTCCCCGAATCCCGCGCCCCGCGTCCCGCGCCCCGCGCCCGAGGTCTCAAGCCCCGCGTCTAGTCCCGCATCCCGAGTCCCGAGTCCCGAGTCCCAAATCCCGAGTCCCGAGTTCCGAGTCCCGAGTCCCGAGTCCCGAATCCCGAATCCCGAATCCCGAATCCCGAATCCCGAATCCCGAGTCCCGAATCCCGAATCCGGAATCCCGCATCCCGAATCCCGCGCCCCGCGTATTGTACCATTGTTCGGTGGATCTATAATCAACTACCGATATAGAGCGGTTTTTATAAGAATTGATACTGTACTCTTCTGTAATTTTTTTTACAAACAATACATTGAATTAACTTTTTTTGTGTGATAAGTAGTATGTTATTTGTAGACCAAGTCTAATGTCTGACGCGAACTGCTGCAGGAGTTTCCTGCACTTGTGCGGTAAAGTGGGGAGCTGTGATAGAGAACATTCCGTGGCTTGCGTTTAATCAATTAATTTTTTTAATATAATTACTCGGTTGTGAACCATGAGAAGCCATATTGTCTTAACGCCCTGCACAGACATAAACACTTTACGAAGAGGCGAGGATGAACAACTGTTGCGGAGGAGGGGTACTTCTATGAATTTCTTGTTTAACGAACTGTCATTTTGGCTCAGTCTTAGGCGGATGTTTCTATAACCGGTGCGCTTGCGACGGGCAGGCGCGGAATTCAACGAGTAGAGCGAGGGGTGATAACAGGTGCCTCGGCTTGAAATAAACAATGACTTTCTTATTCAATATCCTTTCTCTGTTCTTTATTGTAAGCTTTTTAAATGAATGTTGAATTAATGTAGCAAAATTTAAGTAAACATTGTAATGATTGTTCTAAATCTTAAGTCGCGATATATATTTGCGATTAAATAATTTCATAATCGTGTGCTAATATTCTTCAGGTAGAGCCATACCTCTTATGGCAGTTACGAATAACTAGTGCTTCCGCTGAAATTTATTTCCTCAAACATTTCTAGTCTAGTTCCATATTTTGGTGCTTTGCTAAAGCTTGGATATTTAGCTTCCACTGCCACCTCTGCGTAGATGTTACTGCAGTCGTCTCCATTAGTCAAGATCAGTCGTCTGAATTAGTCAGGAATGCTTATTGCAGAAAGATTTCCTAACAGTTTTTTCTATTCCAGTAACTCGTATTAATGTCTTTTATGGTTGTTAAGTGATGAATAATTGCATTTAATTCCTTATGACTGCGAATGATATATTCGGTGTTCGTGAATAGTGCACACGCGTTTTTCACATTTCGGTCTCTCAAACTGAAGAACTCATCTCTCATAGTGAATGAAGGTCCGTCGCAGCGCAAGAGGCCGAGATTGAATGTGGGCACGGCCTTCCCCTTCCATTAAAAAACCGTTCCCATCGCCTACAAAACATCGATGTTTCTAAACATGGAAATTCAAAATTGAAACTTCAATGTTAATAAAACATCGACCCAAAACCATCGATTTTTTAAACATCGGTATTTTTAGAACTGTATTATTAACGATTAATATTTATTAAGTTTTCATTGAGATTTAACTGGTAAAAATAAGTCAGAAATTATTAGAAAAATTAAGAATTTTTGGGTCTGATAGAATAATAAAAAAATAATGTAGACTTAATTTGTCAACAAAAACTCGGTATTATTTATTTTTCACCCTTGGTCACTTTTGCCTGAAGAATATTAAGTTTATGCATATCTAAAAGTATTATAGCTTTTCATTGCGATAGCGCTTTTTTAATAGAAAATAATATATCAACTGTGAAAAAAACTTAATATTTAACTTAGTATCTAAATTAAAACATCGATACTAAAAAGGAACATCGGATTCAAAAAGTCGATGTTGTTCATGGATCTGTGATTTTATAAGGACATCGATGTGTTGAAATCTTCGTCATCGATGTCGCGTACCCGTCCTTCCTGCCGCCGACGCCGCCGCCGCTGCCGCCCGCGCACTCGCCGCACTGCAGCCCCGCTCAGCGGCCGCGCGGAGGCGGGAGGGCGCCCGGGGGAGCGGTTATCGCGAGCGCACGGCGACAGGCGCCGGCCGTTATCTCACGGCCCCAAGGCTCGCCCCCTCCCCCACCCCCGCCCTCGCACATCCCATCCATCGATTAGACGAGCACTGCGCCGCCCACGTCTGCCATTCAACGCCCCTCCACCCACGCCTTTTCACGCACGCGCGAACACGGGGGCGGGTGACACCAACTCCACCCACTTCGTTAGTGCAAAAATTACTCAAATTTACAATTAACAATAATTGACTTATTTACTGAAGTGGAAACACGTACAGCTCGTGTTACATTCGATGACTCTTTCTTTTGTCGTCAAGCAAATAAACTAATGACATTTGACATATTCCTTTTCAATTCATGTAAACAATAACTGATTCATTATATAAAAAACGAGGCTTCCACCTGCTCTATACCATTCATTCGTGTTACCCTCTTGTCGCCACCAAATTCCGCTACTCATTATTTTCTACTGTCCCGGGCGTCAGTTGGGATGTTTTGTACTTTCAGCATTGCTGTTATTTTATTTGCAATGCATTCGTGCGATGGTCATCCTCGGAACATGAACATGTTTTGCGACCATCTCCTGTGCAGAACCTCCCTCCTCTGTTATCATCGTTGGTATACGCCAAACCCCTGTTTCATCGTCGCAAAGCCGTTGGACCAAAACGTTCTTCCCTCTCCGATCTTGTCTCTTTAATTCCGGCCATATTGCTTTATTCAGCTGCTCCAACTGGCATCCGTTGCCTATTCCACTCACGATCATCAGAGCTGAAGCGACACTTATCTCGTGTATCTCCGCTTGCACTCGGCTCCCCCGTCACCATTAGCCCTATCGTTCGTGTCAATCTCCATGTTTACATTGCGAAGGGCTCTCGTTTTTGCATAGTTATACCCCGAGGTGAAGCGGAAATCGCCCAAACAGAACCGAAGGCTTGCAGAAAAAAATGTGTTGATGACGCACCTTTGTGCACAAACGTAATTCGGATTACATTTTTAATAACAGAAAGAAGTAATCTATTAGTAATATAAAAGGAATAAATTACGGGGTTCATTGTATTTGTAAAGATTTTTAATTCAATACATTTGGGGCATTATAAAAAATGTTTAAAATTTGCACGTTACATTCATAACGAATCATTAATCTAAAACGTTTTACAGTAAAATATATAATCAGAATGTGTGGTGAATGTCACATCTTGCAATGTTTTGCGGCTGAACTAATTAATTTTTTAATATATATATATATATATATATATATATATATATATATATATATATATTACTGAGAGCACTTATTTATTATCAGCAATAGAATTCACGAATCGATATTTCGCATAAAATTAGATCGTCTTTATTTACGTCACGGTACACATTTAATCACATTAGAAAACACTCATTTTCGATCCATATTAAATCCAAATCCTACACAACGATGTTTTCCATAATGTCTTGGCGACTAAAGAAATATGGATTATTAACTTTGATGTTGACACCTCGCTTGAGAACATCTCGAAATATCTGTTCTGAAGAGTGTGTGCAGGTATACGAATATATAACTGAATTGTAAATCTAGAAAGATTCATGACTGTCCATTGCTCTTGACTGCCATTGCTCAAGACCTGTGATTGTCCTTAGAACACTTTATGTTGGCGTAGACAGTCACAAAAATGATTTCTTTTAATTGGGGTTGAAAATCTCGCTCTGGCTTACGAAGGTGGTGCAAACCGTAGTCGTATTGGGAGCGCCTACCAAGAGGAGACTTTTTTTTTTCAATTTTTAAGCCCCAATTTCACAAATTCATTTATTCTATATTCTAGTATTACATGCGCATGTTCTCCTTATTACGGCTAGGGACAGCATTTGAAAACTTTCATTTTTAACTAGCGATATGGCACAAGCAATTGCAAGCTGTGGACTTAAATGCTTCTTATTCTCCTTAGGGAGAGAAATGTCTCATCCATCAACGATATACCGACTTTTCCTCCGAGTTGTGCAAAACGTATTTGCCTCACCCTCCTCTCCGCGGAAAACGTGTGCGGTGGCGCGGCTGTGGAGCAGCGTCGCCCTTGGAGCGCCTTGGCCCGCGCCGCGTCCGTCGACCTGCCGCGCCGCGCGCCCCCGTGCTCAAGCCTCGCGCTCCGCGGCGCCCTTTCAGCCGCCGGCTGTGCTGCTCGTTTGCCGGTGCGCTGCTTGCAGCCGGGGAAGCGTAATCGCAGCCATCTTTGTGCTGCGCGATGCTCCTCTCCTCCATCCCACGGTTGTTTGCGCATTCCGCTCGCCTCCTGCGCCACCGCGTCGCCCCCTACTCGCTCCTTTCGCTCGCCCTAACGCTGTCGCCCACGCTCGCGTCTCCACTCGCACCTCTCTCGCTCGCCCTCCGCTGCGCCTCCTCCCACTCCTTCTTCGCCCTCGCTCGCCCTCCGCTCGCCATCCGTCGCCACGCGTCGCCCCCCGCACGCCTCCGCTCGCCCTCCGCTCGCCCTCCGCCTCGCCCTCCGCTCGCCATCCGTCGCCACCCGGTCGCCCCCGCTCGCCGCCCCGCTCGCCCCCCGCTCGCCCCCCGCTTCGCCCCCCGCTCCGCCCCCGCTCGCCTCCGCTTCGACTCTCCTCCCACCCTCCGAAACGCCCTCGTCTCGCCTCTCGGCTCGCCGGCCTCTGCTCGCCCGCGACCCTCGGCTCTCGTCCTCCGCCTACGCTCCGCCGTCGCCGCTGGTTTTCGACCAGCCCTGGCCACTCCGGAGGCCAGCCCCCGGCCGCTCGCCCCTCCCCCTCGTTCATCCCTCGCTCTTCTTTGGTTCCTCCGCTCGCCCTCTTCTCGCCCTCGCTCCATCTTCCTCTCGCCCTTCTCAAAGCCTACCCGCTCGCCTGTGCTCGCCAACCCTGCGCAACTGCCCCGGAGGCCCAGCCCGCCCCCCGCCACTGGCGGCCCCGCGCCGAGGCGTCGCCGCCGCGACCTTTGTCGCCCGCGCGGCGCGTGCTCTATCTGGGGTGACTTCCGCCCGCGCCAGCGCCGCCCCTTGTTCTCCGATGCGGCGCCGCGCGGCCCAAGGACAATGCACGCGGCGCGTTCGCGTGGCTCTCTCGTTACTCGCCAACAGCCGGGAGCTGCTGGGGGAATATCCGCGTGTGAGTAATGGTAACTTTGGAGAATGCCTAACTAACTGTTCGCAGTGTCATGTATAGGTGTTGTTCCCTGCCCTTAAACATACACACGCACACACGTGTCGTTAGTTGAGAGCTCGACGCGGTTGGGGGTGGGACCTCGCTTTTGGAGAGATATGTCGTGGGGGGTGAGGGTCCCAACAAGCCGATGTGTAGGTCGGCGCCAGATCTAATATTGTAGCAGACAGCGCCTCCCGGGATATAACATGCGGCATGCGGTACGTGTACGGGATTAATGATCATAATTGTTGACGTGCCCGGAAACAACATTTTCAGTCAGTCTATGTGATTCTCAGGTCGGTCAAATGGCGACTCTATTTCTATAAGACCATACGAACTATACGAACTTCTTTTATAACCCTTATTATTATTATTATTATTATTATTATTATTATTATTATTATTATTATTGGTTGTACAAACGATGGGTTGACGGTTCATCACTGGATACCTCGCTCAGTATAATCTTTTGGGGAAGTTAGTTGACAATATTTTTGTCCCAAATTTAACTATGTTATTTCTCTTTTCTCTTCTGAAGTAAAGAAATGAAAATTACAATATAATAGTACATTTGCTAATTGCGCGTGCAATAATTGCTTTATCTTTCTATGATAACGTAAGAAGGTTTAACTGGCAAAGCTTTTTGTCTGTTTAAAGAGTTTGTCCGTCCATAAGCGAGACGTGTTAACTTACGCAGACTTATTGATTTATTTCGCTGTATTGGTTTATGGAATAAATAACTCTATGATTAATAAAATATACCCCAAAACGAAAACAAGTGAAGAATTCCTCATTCAAACACTTTCCTGCCACATGCCAAAAATCTTTATACAAGGCACAATGTAAAAGGAAAACAATAATAAAATAGTAATAAATAGTTAAATACATAATTATGATTCAAATCGCCGTTATATGATAGAACAAGTCGGGCAAACATGCTTTTGGATGTAGTCACGATTCCACGCCTCGCGCCGCTGCAGCTTTGGTGTGTTCACCTCAATCTGCATTTGGAGGGGAAATGCGAACCGAGTGAAGGGATTTGGCCTGTGCTCGCAGGTGCGCCGGCCTTGCCGGGCGGGCAAGTAGACCTTTGGGCCGCGGTTTAACAGACTTGCAAGATTTCTGTTCTTCCATCTGATCACGTAATTTTACATTTCCTACTAATTTCAACATGGCTTATAATATTAACTAATATTCACCTACATACTAACTTTGACAAACTTGCGTTAACGTCCTAATGTTATCATGTTAACATTATTTACGTATTAACATTGAGATAACATAGGCATAATAACCCTGACATACGAAAAATTGACGTACTAATTTTACAGTGACATACTAATATTAAAATACTACTGTTAATCTAATGACATTGACATACTAAAATGTATACTGTGTACGTATTAACTTACTAAAACTGAATGGAAGATGAAGAGAAATTTACATTTACTGAATTATCAGGATAACTATACTCCGAATAAATCGGAAATAAAGGATTTATCTAAAACTTTCATAATTATTTTTAATTCAATGTTGTTTCTGTAACTATAAATATATATGTATACACGGTGTCGACAGTTAATTTTATTGAAAGCTAAGGAACGGCATTTATGTTATATTATTTTATGTAAAGTGTTGATGGTATTGGCTCGAAAAAACTATGAAAAGTTTTTTTCTAAAAAAAATATTTTCTTATAAAAGTGTCGAAAGTCTGAGGGTAGTACGAATTTTCAATTTAAAAAAAACAACATATGTTCTCTTCTGAAGTCTATAACTAACGTATCTTCCGACGTACAAAATAACTACTTCAAAACTTAAATTTTATGGCAATATTTTAATTTGAGAGAATGTTAAAATGCGGAAATTTTTAATCGCTTAGTGTTAATCTAATAAAATTACGTAATAAGGAATGTGTTTCGGCGAGGTGCGAACGGACTATCGCTTGCAAATACTGTATCGTAATACGTCCGTGATCATGTTTACACCTGCCAGGCGT
The DNA here is from genome assembly GCA_017312745.1 of Gryllus bimaculatus. Taxonomy (NCBI): domain Eukaryota; kingdom Metazoa; phylum Arthropoda; class Insecta; order Orthoptera; family Gryllidae; genus Gryllus; species Gryllus bimaculatus. Next base: position 8,366,842 of record BOPP01000042.1, read on the forward strand.
CGGGCGTGCGCTGCACCGGGATAAGCGTTTCGAGGAGAGTTGACGCGCGAACGCCCGCTCGGAGAGACGTCCATTTTCCGGATTAGCGGAGCCGAGCGGCGGGAGCGCTTGCGGGCCCCGATTCGCGATCGCCCGTTGAGCCCTGCGCCCTCCGCTTCGCGCCTTCCTCTCTCACGCCTTCCCTCTCCCTCTCCCTCTCCTCCCCTACCCCCACCCGCCCGCGACGAAAGACCCGCTCTTGCCGCGGAAAAGGGAGCTCTTATTTGTGGTGTTTGGTTTTTCGCGGAAGCCGATAAAGGTGAGTTTGCGCAGGCGTTTTCGAGCCTCGCCGCCCGTCCTTCGCGCGGAGGAGTAAGCTCCTTAACGCGCCGCCTTAATTTTCTTGCTCCGCCCCCCTTCCCCTCCCCCCCCCCCGCCCGCCCCCGGGCGTTCGGTGCGCGTGCGCGCGCTTTGGGCGATGGCTGCGGAGGAGAGGATCCCCATTTGCTTTGGCGCGAACGATGGAGACTTCCGTTTTTTCCTTTTTTTACCCTTCCCCCCCCCTCATTCCAAGCCACCTACTCCAATTGGGACTTGCTTCGTTTCTCTAAAGCGCGACGAGCGGTACTTCTCCGTATCGAGCCTTGACCTAATAATACGCGTATTTGTAGTGTATACAAAGTCTGTCGATATCATATGAGATGGGACAACGGCTCGGCAAAAGAGTTCGTACATCCGCCTGGAGTTGGTTGAAGGATGCTATGGAAGCGGCTGGAATAGCTACTACTAAGGAATTAGCTTTGAACCAGCGATTTAGCTTATGTTCAAAATCCACCCCCGACGGAACTCAAACCTTGGGCTTTTAGGCCTCCACGTCTCACCCAAGGCCTTGAAGTCAACGAGAGTATGTAAAGTTCGAGAGCCGACGACGACAACGACGGATTTTCGACACTAGTTGAATTACCGAAGTTGAATTCAGGCGCTATCTTGAGGAGAATGCTAGGCTCTCTGACTTTCGACTTCTTGGACTTATGCCGGCCGCTCTAAATTTCCGTAATTCTCCGATCAATACCAAATGAATGCTTCAGTCATGTACACAAACGGCCTACGAATCGCGCATTATCTTTCCTTGCACATTCTTGCCTCTCCTCTCCCCTTACACACAGAAGTGGCCAAATTATTAGACAAAATATTTTTGATTTGATTTGAGAATTATAACGTGTTCTGGGATGCACTTGACAAAAGTAATGGTTTGAAATGTAATCTCTGATAATGGTTCAGAAAATGTATGCATAGTTAACGGCGTAACGAGCCACCACCAATACCTAGAGAAACTAAACAAGCAATGGTTCATCAAATAATTGAGTGATTTCGAAAATATCCATGCATATTCATACATAACTTTGCTCTATGCGACAATAAGAAAGAAAGTTGGAAAATATCAAGACATTGATTAGACTAGGCTCCAACGTCCCTGACATCAGCTCCTTTGAAACTGTTCGATAGACTTAAAATAAACAATATAAGGAGGTCATAAAATTAGCTCATAAAACAATTCATTCACATTTCTTAAAATGAATGAAATTGAAAGAATTAATTAAAAATTTATTTTCAATATCCTTCACAACAAAACATATTAATTATGAATAAAGGCATGATTATAAAACATTAGCTACATGCATACGGAGTTTTATCTTCATCAATTACTTTTCTCTAATAATTTGGCCACCTTTTTACATTAATGTGCACTACGCTACCACACATTACTTAGGGTACTACTCCGGCATTCGCCTGGTGTTGACCGAACAAATCACGGAGAACTACAGATGTGAGGAGCCGGCCGCTAGATTTCGCCTCCAGTCAGCGGCTGAACCTAGCTATTCGAAAATCCTGCCTTCACCGAACCGTAGAACCTCCCGGCCAGAGACACCGCAAAGACAGCAGTTGATGCCCTGAGCAATCTAAGCCGATTTCATGAATTCGTCAGAAGTGCATGCCAAGGCCGCATACGGTTTCGGCGCCGGGAGGGCCGCAGCGCAGCTAACTGTTCTTCGCCGGAGACTGAGAGCGCGCGGAAAGGGAGCCGCTGCGGCGCCATCTGGCAACTGCACGCGGCGGCCGACGGATTGCCATTAATCGCGCGATGTCCCGTGCGAAAAGAGGCGATATTTCACGCGATAGGCGCTGCCTGAAGGGCGCCGCCGCGAGCGATGGCGCCGGGGCACGGGAGGCTTCCGTTGCGCCGCCCGCGGCGCGGGAGGCCTTTGTGCCTTGCACACACAAACGGAGCCCGGCACTGGGAAGCGTTTGTATGTTGCCCCGCGCGGGAAGCAGCCGGTGCTTTGTCGCTTCGTAGCTACGTACGATATGCAAGTGCGGATAAATCTTTTTGGAAAATGAAAGACTTGGCAGAGAAATATTCTGTTTATTGAAAGAATCACATGTCGTAGTAGCGATATTGTGAAATCTGAGTTCCTTACGACCTGCGTGGGGGCCAACTGTAGAAACATAAACTAATGAAAAAATAAGAAATTTACTTAATAAATAGAGATTTGTTAACATACACATACCAACGAAAATAAATTAAATACATAAATGAAATATATATTCAAAGAAATTATCTTAACATATTCCTTTTAATCAGACTATTTTTTAGAATACAATTACAAATTGTAAGCGCATATTGACTGTACTTTATTACATTTAGTTTCTAGAAAAATTAAGTGGTACATGAAGAAGATAATTAAAATATCACCGTAATCTTGAAAGCTGGAGGTTGACACTAAAGAACATCTGGAAAGAGGAGGGAAATTTAGCTACGAAAGTGAGAATAGTGGAAATGTGCAAAAAGAATATTCATATTTCTATTGTTTTGTCAGACTGTGCAGTTGAATAAAAAATAAGATTTGTGGAATATCAAAATTTATTTTTAAAATGTTTTATTTAAGTCATTAGAAATTCATAATAAAAATAATGTTTGAAAATTTATTAAAGTTTTTGGCCAAAAAAATTGATACAACAATATGAATTTTTGCAAAATAATTTGTCATTATTCTACCAAAAAATATGTGAAGTACATAATATATAACGAAAATATACAACGAAGAATTTCCATATTTGGTTGGGGTTGTAATGATTGGTCAACATCATAGTTCTGAAGACTTCAATTATCCATGTTATAGAGTTAGTATTAAATAATTATTAATCATTAATTATACCGTATGTATAATTTTCACTCACCATCACAAATTAGATCATTCAGCTCCAGGTGTTCAAGTGTAATAATGTTAAAAGTTAGTTACAAGTGCGCGAACCTCCTCGCTCCCGTGTTGCGCGTTCAATTTTTTAACCCACTCCATAGTACACGCTTCACAATGTTTCGCACACTACCGGCCTAAAAAGTAACTGTTTCCGCCCACGAGAAACAAGCTCGTGAAACCGTATTTCGCGCACTGCGTGTTAAAAAGATACTTTATTTCGCGTGTCTGCTCCGTTTTGGCCCCCTGGCCTGGATTTCGTCGTGTGACCGGTCCTCGCCACCGCTCCCGCGCGCTCTCTACGCCGCCCGCCGCCCCGCGGCCGGGGAGCCCAGGGGGCGCATCGCCGCCCCCGCCGTCCTCGGCGCTCGATGGTAGTCGAGTTGCCGCCTTCGCCGCCGGGCGCCCGGCGCGGCGGTCGCACACTTCCTTCTGCCTTGCCTTTTTTTTTTTCCTGAGCCAACCGCACTGGTTGAACTCGGCACCCCCGCCCGGGATACGCTTCTGGGGTTCTCTCTTAATGTTCCGTTGCTCGTAAGCTCAGGATCCCTTGACAAGTTTAACAATTCCTAGTTATTTGAATTTCTCAATTTGTGTACTCGGTCTGTTTGCTTCTGCATATGGACTTTTTCGTATTTTACCACACATTATGCGTCCTCGGTATCAGTGTTTATCGGTTTTTCTATTTCGCTCATCCTCTAACTTGCAATTTTACTTTCTCCTGAGCGTATGAACATGCGGAGTAATATACAAACGTGCGTAGTATAGAAATTGTTCTGTAATGCTGCGGAAAATCGATTTCGAGACTTCAACAGAAATATATTTTGAAATCTCCCTGATATTGAAAAAGTGTTGTTTTCTAACGTTCGTACGCCTGTCTGTCCATCTGAGAACACCAATAACGCCTATTCTATTCGTAGGATTTTTTTTCGAAAATGAGTATTCCCCTTTCGATCTTGCCTGACTCGAATCCTAGCGAATTTCAAAGGCATTTTTAAAATTCTAAACTATTCACATGAAGCCACTGAGACGTATTCAAACTTTTCTCAAGAATAGCTCCAATTTTTACTTTCTAGTCCTTCGTAATAAGAATTGAAATCATGCGGAGTTTTTGTCAAGAAAAGTGTGTTTGTTGAGCACTGGAAACACAAATGTGCATAAATCTTGTTCTTACATACAGTAAATTACTGCCTCTAACATGTTATGGAGTCAGAATTAATTTTGTGTGAGCCTTTGATATCAAATACGGCAAAACGTCTGTATGTCCGTTCGTCCGTCCGTCTGTCCACCTGTTTGTGGCAAAACCGTTCAGCGGATTTTTTCCAAAACTGACATTCCCCCATTAAATTAAAATACCCCGAAATCCTGCGAGTTTGAAACGAATACTTTATTTTTGGGGGGTACTGTACATGAAGCCTTATTTTCATTTTCAAAAAACTGGATGCTTTCATCTGACAGTGCCTTGGACAATCATTCCAGGTCAGTCAGACGTCCTTCAGTGCATGTAAATATCAAGTACCGGCCGTTCGAGGGTATTATCTGCCACTTCCACGACAACTGTAAAAACGATGATTGAGGCGTGAACGAGGCGTACAATTAATTTTAAATTGCATTAAATTACTTCTTCTTATGTATGCATTACATGTTAATACACCCAAAATATCTCGAGCGCATTTTCTTAAGTCTGTCAAATTCGTTTTCCGCCACGTTATATTATTCTTCCGGAGTGAAAAAATTGTAAAGGGTGAAAAACATGGAAATTGTGTACTATTATTCGTTATATTCTTCTGTGTTTGTTTCATTCTCTCCTCTTCGAATGTTAAACAGTTTGTATGAAATCCAATTAATATTGTGCTTCTATGCTTGAAAAAAATGCGCCAATAGGTAGCAGTAAATTACCTTTGCCTGCAAAGGAATCCTGGATGGAGATTGCTTGTCGTCGCTACACCCAAGCCCAGGCTTCGTGATCAGTGTGCGCCATCACAACCCTTGTTTCAGGTGCGGCATTTATTCGTCGAAGGCTGCACCGAGTGCGGGGCGAGTGAAAAGTGATGTTGTTTCATTGCCCTGCTATTAGACGTAATTAAATGCGACGCGCGGTCCAACTGCATTAGCGCGACGTCCGGGCGAGCGGCAGGTCTTTCGTCACGCACCGACGCGCCCCACCCCCCGCCCGACCGTGAGCACCCCCCTTCCCCCTTGCCCTGCAGCGCCGGCCCCCGAACGAGCCCAACCGAGCGGATAACACGCAGTCCCGAGACAGGCCGCCTCCCGAGAGGAAATGGAGCGCGGCCGCCATGCAGGCTGCATGGAAATGCTAAACCCCGCCCCACAAATGCTTTGGTTGTGTTTGCTTCGGACGAATCGTACACATCCAGATCCTCAATTAATGAATAATTAATAATAATTAATAATAATAATAATAATAATAATAATAATATAATAATAATAATAATAATAATAATAATAATAATAATAATAATAAATAAATAAGTTATAATAATAATAAGAAACCAGCGGCTTGCAGTATTATGCTGCACAATGGGTTTCCGAAAAGTATCATCCACACTCTCTCGAACAAAAAATAAGATACTTTCGTAAAACACTGTAAAAATTAAATATTTTAAGAAAAACTGTCTTAACGAATACATAGTAAAGCGTACGTACAACAATTCTTTACATTCAAAGAGTATAAAAAAAGTTGGTGTTCCATTACGCGACACGTGAATATCACATATTTGAGGGCGGGCGCCTATTTCCTTGGACCTTTGCTGTCTCATGTCATCAGCTTGTTGTAAGGTGTGGCCTGCAGACTACTTGTATAAATTTCCGTTGGGACACAGAGCACGTGTACATACGAAATAACACAATCAAATATTTGCATTTTTCTCACTAAATCGAAACTGCTTGAAGTATCTAACAAAACCACACACATTTCTCACTTCGCGCATTGGAAGTTATTAATATAGTTGATGATGATAAATTTAATTGGTATAATAATATTTGTAGCAAAGGAATCGAAACCAACAGAGTACAACTGTCATATAAGAGATCGTGCGATTTTTCTTATGGTAATATTCGAAGATACTTCGTTCAAATACACTGAAAAGCAAGTACGTGTTAGGGAATCCAATTCTTCACACTGATATGGAACTACAAAATCACAGATTGGTTTCTTGTTACTAAGCTTTGTTTAAAAACCAAGCAATGTTAGTACCTTTTGAACCACAATGGGAACTTCACCACTTTGTAAATAGCAGATCGGGAACACAGTAATGAATAATACATCCTCATTTCCAACATACAAACTTTACTTCAACTCAAGTTTATTTATTTTGTTGCCAAACTTTTTGAAGAAATGGCATAGAAACAACGTTCTGACTTCCCTCTGCATGAATGCGAAACTAACATTTCTTGTAGTTTCAACTTCTTCACCTAGTTAATAGCTGATGCTTATATTTGTTGCATGACATGATATAAAATGGTATTAGAATTTTTTCTTTCTTGCTACGAAGTAGAGAGAAAGTTATGTAATGTTGCACTAAAAACGGCGAATTTTCGTCAGAAAACTTTTATTTCATGGTGCTGATAACGAAAAAGTGGATAAATCCAATTGCTGAATTAAAAAATCTTTATCTCGTGGTATAGTCAGAATCCATGTTTTGTGAGTCCTTCATACCGAAAAATCGAATGACGGCAAAACGTCTATCTGTCCGTCCGTGAACAACGACTAAACTATTTAGCCGATTTTCTCCAAATTTGATATTCGCCAATCGATTTGGATGATGTGGCGGCCCCTTGATTTTGAAAGCAATATTTTCATTTTGCGGGGTAGTTTACATGAAGCCCCTGGGCATTTAAAAAACATTGCTCCATCGTATTTTATGAATTTTTCTCTGGATAGTGTGAAGGACATTTAAGAGAGCGGTGCAGGTATTTCGTTCGTTAAAAACACTGATTTTTCGAAAATTGCAAAAGTGATTTTTTTCGGAGTCTTTCTTCAACTAAAATATTAAAGATAGAGATTCTTCCCTTAATGAAATCTATTCCTTAAATTCCTTAATTATTTTGAAATATGGTCATGTCCAATTTCCGAAAATTCAATTACTTTTTGCTTAATTTTGCGTGAAAGTACGGGCGGGAAAGTTCGTACTGTTTTAGCACCACTAGTTTAACCAACAGTTCGGTCATTGAAATAGAAGTCATTGCTTGAAGCCCCCGCGTCTGTCGGGGCGACATTAGAGAGGTCTTGCTTAACGTTATTCACCTCGAATTACAATTCCAAATCCCATTTCAAGTCGTGACAGTATGGCAGTGATTGTATCTTTACATATCGATTTCAATAGCGGAGACTTGTTACGCAAGTTGGACTCGTTAGACGTGTTTGTGAATGCGCCGCTCAGTTGAAAACAGCTCGCGAAGAACATGTGAACGCCTGCAAGCAATTTGCCGCACGGCGAAACGAATATATTGTCTGTCTCGCAGGCTCTTGCATCTTCGTCCTATTTCTCGGATCGTGACACTCTTATTCTCCATATACATTATCTCAAACTCAGTTTTGCGCAAAAAATATCTGATTTGATTTTGATGAGTTATTTATCAAACAATGTGTATTACGAGTTTTATTTGCGGTTTTTTATTGTAATCTAACATTAACGTAGCTCATGCTGGTCTTTGTTTGGCTTATTCGAATAATCTGAATGCTATAACAAATTCAAAAATTTCAATTTCAAGTCTATTGACCTTCAGTATTAATTTCAAAGATTTTTTCCATTTCATCAACGCCCAGGAAAAGGAACGGTGTCACACTGCGAAGGGAAGAAACCTGAGGGGAGGGGGGGAATCTTGACGCCAGGAAGCGAAATGCGTTCTAGCGAGCGGGCGAGGGGAGAGGCGAGGCTAGGGCGAGCGCCCAGGAGAGGCCTGAGGTGCATGTAGTGTACTTCGTTCACCGCTCGCCATTGGACTGTAAGTCTGCTTCTGGGGAATCGAACTGATTTGAACAGGAGGATTTGAACGAACATTTTGTTTCTGTTCGTACGAGCATATGTGTGCAAACGTATGTCTTAAATTAATAAAATCAGAGGCTTCTGCGCCAACGAATAAAAAAATATGGATAGCACAAGAACTTTCTAAAGTTTGTATGAATAGCATAAGAAAGAAAGAGCTCCTGTGGAATCAAGAGATAAAACTTCAAGAAAGTAAAAAAAAAAGTCTTTAGGAATTACAAAAAATAATTGTGCAATTCAGGGTAACTAGCACACCGTTGCTTGTGATTTCTATATCTTCAATAGTCATTGATTCATGTTCCCTCATCTATGTGCCCTAAACATACCAAAAAGTACAATAACTGTTTTAAGTAGCCATTTGCTTCCAGTATAAATTTTCAATTTTGTTCTTACGATAAAATCTTGGTCTTCTTGTAACTGTATCGTCTGAAGAAACAATCGAATCGATTTGATATGGAAGATGGAGTTGCACTCCTACGTATGAAAAGCACAAGCGCTACTTATTTATATTATTTAATCTTAAGAGGGTATTACGAACAGTATTGAACTACACACAGCTGACATCACAAATAACAGACTTGGTTGGTATTTATCGACCTAATGACGTTAATAACCATAACAGGCGCTGGCCATTAAGAGAGACTTTGTGTTGTAATGCAGTATTTCAAAACTATTTTAATGGTGGACTGTTTACAGATGCAACGGCCTTCAATAATAGTTTCTGTGAAATATGACTTCTATTGCTTTTCCCTGACTTGGTATGTGTGCCTTTTACGAACAAATATATTTTAAGTAAATATTCCAATGATTTCGCAATGATAATATTTAAAGGACTCAATAGAATAAGGGGCTACCTCACATTGACCTAGTTCTGAGATATTGATGTTTTTTTAGAACTTTCTTAATATAACTCAGTACGCTTTTAAACTTTCAAACAGAGCAGGCTTGCATATGTGTTGGATAAATATTGTGTTGCACTAAAATAATAATTTTTGAAGTTATATTTAATGCTAATAACTGAATTTAACGAACAAATTTGGGTTGCCACTTGTTCTACCTTCATTTCATTGGCAATGCATGGCGTAGGAAACTCGGTCGTCGTGTGCCTGTGCTCTGCCGTGGCAGGGCAGGTTCGTTGTGGCGCGGCCCCCACTGGCGAGCGCAGGCGCCGCCGACGTCGATGGTGTCGAGGACGACCGGTCCCTCTACGATTGCCAGGCGTCGCGTTGCGCTGCGCGGCGCTGCTCGCGCGAACTACTTTTCCCGACCTTTCGACCTTCTGCCTCCTCCGGGCGCAGATGGTTGGGCGACTTCGTGATGCTCTGGCTTGCACAATGTTCCATCGACGGTCCGTGCGCGCAGCTGCCAGCGCGGCGGAAAACTTTCCACGTCACCCCCGGAGAAGAACCAGAGTGTTGGTTGATGCGAAGGTGGTATGAGCGAAATGCCCAGATGGAGTGAACCCCATGACATGCTTTGAATTTTAAAATGCGACAAATCATTTTGTTAAAATTCACTTGCTTAATTTTCACTTATGCCTACGATTGTTGTGATTTATTTATGAACTGGAGAGCCATTGCTGGCGGAGACTATCCTGGCAATTAAAATTCCAAATCATCTAATTGAAATTTCGAAGGAACCAAATAATTTACACATCATTTATAGAATTCGTTTTGAAATTGCTCCAGTAAATATTTATCCATAATTAAATTATTAGACGTTGATATCAAAGGACATATTAATCTGGCGAATATTTGTGAACGATAATCGAAGGGCAAAAGTTTGTTCCTCATCTCAGTATTAAATGAAACCACTGGATTGATGACATAGCCTGTAATTTTAATTCACATATCCGTTGCACAACATATCTAATATGAGCAACATTATTATAGTTTTGTTGTAGTTTACCCTGTTAATCAGTTTTGAGTAATTCAAAGTACTTGAATGTGCACACTTTTCCAAAAGATTCAGTACAGTTCATACTTCACTTCACATACATCACTTCGGTGGTATAACGTATAGTCGTATATCGGGTAGTTACGCCCAAGTGTGAGGGTTCAAAACCAATCGAAGTCATGGAAGCCCAAGCCATAAGGCCGAAAAATCGGAAGCCTTCTATCGGAAGGAAAGTAAAAACGGCTGTCCCATGTTGCAAATGCACTACGTGTAAACACTTCTCATGCTAAAGAGAAGCCTGAGCAAATTTTAAAGACGTCTGTGTCGTCGTCCAAGTGATACCTTCTCTCTCCGCTAGGTGTTGAAAGGAGCCTAGCGAAATTTGCGTGGTCAGACGGAAGAGTAGCACACATGACCTGAGTCGCGCCAGTAAAAAATTGGCATTATAGAATTAAAATTGAGTATTTCATATGTTTGTCGTTGAAAGACATTTTTCATTGGCAGCTACACGTTCTCCACAATTATTCTTCGTGTGACACGTCTGCGTGTATTTATTTATGGCGCCTAGTTAGGGGGCGTAAATCAGTGCCTCGCTTGGAAACGGGGTTTGGCGAGTTGAAAGCCAGCCGCGTCTGGTCGATGAACGCGAAAGCGATGCGTGACCACAGCCTTCCCGTCTCATCCGGGCGCGCAAAGGAGCCCCGCCGCGCCGCGAGGAAGCGGGCCTGC
>BOPP01000042.1:8390276-8407440 GCA_017312745.1 Gryllus bimaculatus
CCTGCCCCACGCTGCCCCACCCTGCCGCACTGCGCCGCCCGCCTCTTTGATGGCGCCGCGCCCGCCGTGAATGGGGCAAAACGAGCGGGCCCCTCAATGAGCCAATGAATGAGAGCGCTCGCTTAATGCGGGTCGGAGCCGAGCCGAGTCGAGCCGCGCTGCGTCAGGAGCTCAATGGCGGCCATCGCTCTGTTTTTCCCGCGACACGACGCGAATGCATTTCGCGAGCACGTTTAGCGTCAATTGTCCCAGAAGCAGGTCACACATTCGCGAAATTTACGAGGCTTCGTCTGTGATTCAAGTGAAACGTCCACCTCAATACGTTGGTTCGGAACGAGTTAAAGAACGCAACGTCTTTAAAGGAATTTGGTTTTTGTGTTTGTGACGAGTGAAGAATAATGTAAATTACAGTTTTGTTGTGAATATCAGGATTATGAAACGTTGGGATTGAACTTTGTGTTCTATTTAGTTCATATTAATAATATCTATTTACTGTCATCGAGGCACGAAGCTATATTTTCTATCACAGAAAACGAGTCTCGAACAAGACTTTAGAGTCCATTGTTGATCTCGAGCGATTTCCGTGAGCCACCGTATATTAAAATAGCTGTTGCTGATAACACTTAAATGCATGTTTTTAAGTCATAAGAATGAAGTTTGTTTACTCTTCATTTAATGTGACTTAATTAGCGTACGATAATGCTTAATAATAAATTGTATGAGCGATTCTCCACCAATAGGATACAAAAATGTTCATGTTTATGGTTTTCAACACTGGCTAGATAACAGGATCGATTTCAGACGCTGTCAGGAGGATAATTCTAGCAGCCGGCTATTCTGATCGGTCGTTTTCTGAAGTTTCTCGGATCAATACGAGGCGAATGCCGGAGCAGTACGTTGAGAAATTTGCCAAGGTTCCTCGAAATCTTTTCTTCCTTTTCCCTCACACGCCCTTACACTTACATCCTGCCACACATATCGGGAGGCCAATCGACAGCACAGAGCTTGTCCCGACTGCGGCGGTTCCTCTCGGGGGGATCTGGAGGGGAAAATACCCCTCAAGTCAACGTGTAGGTCGCTGCCGGATCTCGCACTTCTACCTGGGAGGAACATCGCCACCACCCTGTTTACTAAACAAACGGGATTAATGACCACAGCAGTTAACGGTCCCCGAAATCAATCAATCAATTGACATTACTAGTGCCCAATTTCTTTTCCATTCAATCACACACTGCGACGCACTGCGCACCTTACAGGCCGCCTTCTCCAGTGCCCGCGGCCGCGAAGTCTACATCTCGGATCTGCGTCGGATTAATACCTTTTGTTTGTTTGTTATTATTTAAGGTCGCAACAACTTCAAGGCCATTAGCAACCACTATTGCTTATAACGGTATGGTAACAGTTAGGATGACACGATATGATGATGATAGGGGGTGAAGGGACGAACACAATACAACCATGCCCGAGGCGAGATTCGAACCCGCGATCCTTCGTTCATAAATCGCTACGCCACTACTGCCGCAGCGATCTCGGCCATTCAGATCGGCTCTTCTCGTCTTTCTTGTTACTTATAGTTTCCATTTACCGTAATATATGATTTTGCCGGTTGTTCGCAAGGACCTTCCTCAATCGCGGGAAGCCCCTCCCTTAAATTCGGCCCCGCCTCGGCGTGGGGGGGGGGGTATGACGGGAGTGAGGCCGGGGACGGCTTCCGCGCGTCCGTCGCCGCCGACGCATAAACGCGCGCTTCCGGCGCGAGCGAGGCGTCCCCGGGGCGCGGCGCGGAGCAGGGCTTGTGTTTGGCGAGGAGCGCGTCTCCGCGAAGCGCGCCCTCCGCCGCCGCCGCCGCCTCCGCCGCCGCCTCCGGGCGCCGTTTCTTTGCTTAATACGCCAGCCCGGCTTCGCTTGTTCCGCTGCGCTTAAAAGCGTGCGCTATTTTTGGGACGGTACACATCATGTCAAATCGTAATCGAGGAATCGCGGCAAGTATTATATCGGATGGTACTTAATGAAATATCTAAAACATATTGATCCAAACTTGATAGGAGATTATGTCGATGTAACATATTTGGAGAAGGGAGAAATACTTTTCTTTTAGTTCGGGGCCTAGACGAAAAATAAAAAGGATATGAGACTATAAATTTAGATTATAAACTATACAGGCTATTCATTTTAAAATATAGTGATGTTTTCGAAAGCGAATTTCCTAGAACGTATGTATTGTTGATATAAAATGTAGACGGATATTTTGGTGCTGAAATAAGTTTTTAGGTTTTGCTAATTTTAATTTCGTATCAAGCTTCATTTATGCCAGCATATCATTCCAGTTATATATTGGCGCGGGGTGGGGGGCATGGTGACCCTCCTGAAAATTCTGCATTGAACCCCATAACCTTCTATAATAAAACGTGTTATTCCGTAAAGATGTTAAATCCCTGATGAAAATCACAAAAAAATCACAATATATAGATAGATTGTGAACTTTACGGTGAAAAATCACATTAGCAGATTATTCTACTATTATATTGTTATTGCATTTGTTATCCGGAATATTATTGCCTATGGATATAACATTTGCAACGTTTCAAAGTTTTACTTAGTTGTAAAAGGCTTCACTTCTTGTTCTTTTGTCTTTATCGTGTTCACTGTATTTTGTAATAACAAGAATAATTTTTTCTGTCTATGCATGTATACTTTTTGCAAAAAATAGCACGTAAATAGCCAAATTAATTTCTTAAATTATTTCAGTCGACAATCCTTGCACGATTACAATACTTCTTACGAAGGGCGAGAAAGTACAAATCGGTCGAAAATGGCTAAAAATGGTGAAAAGCAATCGAAACTACTCTGAAGAGTGCGTCCAAGCCACAGACGACTGCTTCCACAACTGTTCAAAAATTTATTTTAAAAGTTCACAAATGTACTAAAAATTCTTGTAAAATAAAATGTTGTGTCTATGTAAATAAAAAGAGAATGATAAGGAGGCCGTGAAAAATCCTTGACCCTCGTGTTTTAGGCTGCGCACACCTGTGAGTGTGAGCATTATATTTGAAGTAGGATGTTTCGAAAAACAAGGAGTTCAAATTAACTGAACTGTTCCGCTCATGCGTGAGTTTCAATCCGGCCTATGGGATTTTATAATAATATGGTTATATAACAATCACGGGCATCTAAATTGAAAAGATCACATGTGTACTTCTTTTTGGAAAATAAATGAATATTCTTTCCATGATGGAAACTGCAGTTATCAAAATAGCGTTTGAAACAAATGATCAATATTTTTTTGCTATTTTTAACATAATGTTCTTACATGTTAATCGATTTACAACTTTAATTTGTGAAATAGTCAAACCGAATTCCACTCGATTTGAAACTTTTCAGATACGTCCTCTCGTCGCTACGCGATTAGCGAACTTATTAATAAATTTCAAACCACTAGTGAAATTACTTACAAGAAGATTGAACTGTGTATTTTAAACACGTGGAATAGTACGCACCATTTGCATAACGTGTGTCGCGTGTAAGAGGTGTAGGTCAGCACTCCACTCGTTTCTGCCTTTGTTGACGAGAGCGACAAAAGGCACCGCCGCACGCGCCGCCGCCCACGCAGTTTATTCCGGGAGCGCATCGCCCCCCCCTCCGCCCCCACCCCCTTCCCCCGCTCTCGTCATGGCCTTCAGACGGACGCAGGCTCTTTCGCTCCCGCGGCTGGCGGCAGCATTACGTCCAAGGAGGACGCGCCGACCTCCCACACATCCCCCAGCTCCGCGAGTGCTTTCAGAAACGTCTCTCGAGGGCAACTTGCGCTGAGGCTGCTATTGGTAATAGAAGATTGTTGCATCTTGTGCAACTGAGTAGTCATTAATGAAATAAAAGAACTTTCATGCGCGTGATTCTATTATATTCGTACTTAATGTACGTCAAATCTAAATGCCTGTCAATTCTATGTAGTATTAAAAACCATCAATAAATTTTCCCCACGTTATATGGAGTCAGAATTATTGTATACAAATTCTTAATTTGTTATTCTTGATAGGAATAGTTCAGTTTCACATGAAGTTTTTTGTTTTTCGTAACATAAAACAAAAATATTGCAACGATCGTGGTGCGTAACAGTGATTACTAAAGATGATGCATGCTCGTATGGGTGTTCTGTGCAATGCTCGGAGACCCCACAAGAAATTAAAAAAAAAAAACAAAGCAAGAATGAATTTATTTTTGCATTATCTCCTCTCTCTATGTAATGCATCATAGAACAGTGGCGGTTTTGTATGCGTTATAAGACATATTGGACACAAAACTTCGTCATTGTGTCATTTTGTGATGGTAGGCTCGCGTTACAAACTAATTTAAGACGAAAACGGGGATTTTGAAGAATCTGCCGAATAATTGCCAGGGGCAGATGCAATCCGCAACCCTATGTTACGGCGCATGTTGTCATTGTTCGTCCCCAGCCCTTGAAATCAGAGCTTCGAGATTGAAGCTGGATGACGTACTTCTCTTTTCCCAATGGATTTGGAACAAAACATAATTATAACAATAGTTCATAATAATTGTGGAGTATTATTTGTATTACATTGCAATATTTATTTCTAATTTTTAAAATTCTAATATGTTCCATATGCTCATTGAAGCGTTCCGTTTTGAATCCTGCCATTGTCATTGTCAAACAACGTGTCTAGAATTATGATGTTTGCGAGAGATTCTGATAGTGTACTGGAGCATTCTGATAGTTGTGACTACAAATTTCTCCATTGTGTTCTCTGATGTAAAAATGAGAACGGCTATTCTAAATTTACTCGAATCCAGGCACAACCTCGGGCGTTTTATAATACAACACAACAATTTAATGCATAGATTAGAGCAATTCAGTGTGAAGTTACTGACCCTATGTGTATTTTTAAAACTATTTATAAAGTGCGGAGTTTTCGCCTCGGTCGAGCTAGAATTTATTATTATGTAATGCTTACCAGAGCAACTGAACAGACCTTACTCAATGTAAATTTTTTTTAAAAATTTAACGAATTTAAATAACATTTTTTAAGGCCTTAATTTATCTCTTGGTAATGTGTTTCCCAAACACAGCATTAAATCCCTTGACATTTGTTGAGCAACCGACTAGCGGAACACAGTGAGTTAGTTGAATCGCCAGCTGTCGATGGCGTAGCTTAATGGCTTGTCCGAGCTATCACGGCCAGATGGCGCCTGAAAGAAATCTGCGGAGTAGCCAGAGCGTATTTCGCTCTCCAAAGTAGTTTAGTGTAACTCTCAAGGAAGTAGTTTTCAATGTTTCTTGAGTCTCTGGAAATGTTACGACTACCGAGCAGTTACGCGTAAGTAATAGTTGTGGCAAAGATGTATACCACAGTTCAATATTGTGAAGCTTATATCTGGATATTTATTTTCGTCTTGTACGTTGATCATATATTAATCATGCAATATAATGTTCTTTATTTTACGCTTTCTTCTATTTGTGCTGAAAAAAAACATGAAGTAATGTCGTACACTTACATTACGGAGAATGCTTTTCCAGCAAAATACTCTTGTTGTCCCTATGAACGTCAACTGAGAAATAATCAACTGAGGAACCGTAGAATAACGGACGTTTCGTTACCTTAGTTGATGTGAAGATGAGAACCTACATAAAAAAAGAACTATGTACACAAACGTGGAAGGCAAATAAGAAATTACGATAGTAGTAACACGCAAGATGGCAGGAAAGAAACAAGGCGGGGATGACGTTTTTATTGTCAGTAAAAAAATAATAAACTAGAACGATTCTTGGGAACATAAAACAAGGAATGCTAATAGGTCAAGGTGAAACCAGCCCCTCGCAAGATCTTTGGCGTTCGAATAATTGGTTTGCTGACGGGCCGGAAAGCTGACTGTCGACTGGTGCTGTCGGTCAGCTCATCCAGCTGCTCAGTTGAGAGCGACCTCTCGTCTCTGTTTACACCGCCTTCTCCCATGGCTGATGATGGAGCTGATGATGGCTAAGCCATCGAAAGCTGCTTTTGAATTAAAAAACATTGTTGGCAATGACAACATCTTTAATTATTTTAAAAATGCCAAAGATATCTTACCACAACACCTATACACCGCCTTCTCCCACGCTCGTCCTACCCACCATCCTCCACAGCCACTACCTCCACCGATTCAGCACACTTCTATTGTGGCCCGCCAGCGCCATATCCCATTGCTCCTTATCCATGTTGGTTTTTTTTTCTTATTCCGAATGGGATAAATGGTTCATTTGAACAGTGCAAACGTTTTCACATGTTCGCTATTTTTGTAATGAAGGAAATACTTTATGGTCCGATCATGAGTTCATTTGATTGCAAGAAGGCCTATCTTGTACATCGCGCGTGCCTTAAGTTAGCGGCGATAGATAAGGCACAGCTACAGCTTTTTACTTTCTCGCATATAAGTAGTTATAGAGAAAGTTATGTAATGTTACGCAGAAAACGGGGATATTTCGACAGAAAAAATCGTATTGTAGGTCCCTGGTAAAGAAAAAGTGGATAAATTTTGTTTCTATATTTACTAAAGTACTTCCTCTAACACATTTGGTAGTGAGACTCCACATTATGTGGGTCCGTGATAGGGAATAATCGATTCACTGCAAAAGTCTGACCGTCCGTCTCTTTGTGGTCAACGCTAGCACTTAAACCGTTCAAACGATTTTCTTCAAAACTTATAATTCCGATCATCCTGAATGAACTCCAAACCCGGCGAGTATGAAATTGGTATTTTAATGTTGG
The DNA here is from genome assembly GCA_017312745.1 of Gryllus bimaculatus. Lineage (NCBI taxonomy): Eukaryota > Metazoa > Arthropoda > Insecta > Orthoptera > Gryllidae > Gryllus > Gryllus bimaculatus. The sequence goes on from BOPP01000042.1 coordinate 8,397,038, forward strand.
GATTACTTTACTTGAATCCTCGACTAACTCGAAAATTTCTTAAAATTGGCTCCAAATTTTTAGCTGAAACTTTTTCCTGGGATCGCTTAAGAGATAAGGCACATCTCATTTTCGTTGAACTCGTTTCGAATCTCAGTCTCGTTGAAATTTAGACAATTTTTAAAATTAATTGACTAAAAAAGTCTCCAATTTTTTCCTGAACTCTTTTCTTCGTATGTAGAAAAGACGGTAAAAAATTTTTATTCTCCCATTTTCGGCAATCTCTATTAATTTCTGAAATTTGTAAAAGAAATAGCATTGAAAGTACAATATTTTTAATAGAAATTGTTTTCTTAAATTAAATTACTTCAAAAATGTTTAAAAACCGTCCATTTGTCCGTCTGTTTTTTCGTTCGCCCGTCTGTGTGTCCGTTTGTGAACACTAGTTCCTAAAGTGTATACAGGATTTTTACCAAAACGGATATTGGCTATTCGATTTAACTAAATTTGGCCGCCTTGAATTCGATAAGGGAAAGCATTTTAAGTGGGACTTTACAGCTCCAAATGTTTGGATTACATTTTTTTATCAGGTTGAGCAATGTACCGTTCTATAACGTAGGTTAGTAGGATTTTCCTTGAATTCTCTCAATTTTCGAAAATTGCATATTTTTAAAATGTTTTCTATCTGTTTCTACAACTACCATACTGAAAATTAAGTTTTATTTTGTGAATGAAATATATTCTTTGAAATTATATCTCTTAATGACGTCTTGTCCTATTTCATCAAAATATAAGTTGTTTATTCTATATACATAATGTTTTAGTGAACTAAAGACTGATTTAATTGTTTCTTCAAACTTTTTATTCGCATTGTACTACTCAGAATAATTTGACGTAAACGTTATTTTGATGCATTCTTTTGATTTTTACAGTAATGCACAAATGTCATTTTTATGCCTTTCAAGTCATCAATATTTATATAACGGGCGTTTTTATATATCATTGCATTTTTTAGTAGAAGTGTTTCCAATGTTTTTTATGAATTTTCTGGAATACTCAAAAGTTTTTGATGAAAAAGACGTACATTTGTGGATTTTTGGAAATGCACCAATTATATTGTCTCAAACCCGGTCCAAGTATTTCTATGAAAATTCGCAAATAGGGGCATGTTTAAGTCTTCTAAAGTATTCTTAATATTTCAATTTTACTATTAGATGACAGAAAAATTGAGTACATTAGGAAAAAATGTTCAAATTTTGAGGCAAATTCAAGCGCCGATTGGCAGCTGCTGGGAAGAAGGTGGGGTACACTAAAGATAACGGGAAAGTCTGCCATTCTGTATTTCTACTTTTTCCTCGTGCCGATCTATTTATCATATAAAGAATTTTCAACTAAGCGTCTATTTTTTATATAAATACTGTCTGTATTTTGTTACAACCAATTAAATATTGTGATTCATTAGTCAGCTTGTTATGTAACTCTACAATTCGGTGTCTTCGTAAATGCGAGTCGAAAACATTCATGCTAAATGTTCTGTTACAGTTCTTCACCAAATTCCGTGTTTAAATGTATCCTGCGTCAACGTCGACCGCTGCCGCCCTCTCTCTTCTCCCCCTGCGACCCCCGGATGCCCTCGAATCGCGCCCTGCGGCCCCGTCTCAGCTCGCATCGCCGCGACTCTCACCACGCGACGCTCCGTCTCCGCACCCTCCCCCTCCCCCCTCCGCAGCGAACCACCACGCGTGCTCTCCCGCGCTTATTTGCTCGCCGGCGCGCGGCTATTTCTGACCGGCGCGGCGGCCACCCCGCCCCGCCCCGCCCACTCCCTTCCGCACCACGGGAGTCCCGGCTCCTCGCACTCGCCTCCGACGCCCCATTCATCTCCCGCGTGCATCCTTCGGCCCCGGCCTTGCCCCGCCGCGCCGCCTTCGGAGATGTTTGAGAATCCGGCTTCTCTCCATGTCTCGGCGACTTCGGCAAACGTTTTGATCTCTCGGAGTGGCAATTAATTTAGATGGGAGGTTCGGAAATAAAAGGACGAGCTCGTCTACGACCAACGCAGCTTCAAGATAGTGTGGATCTCTTTTCCAATGTTTTTCCTGTGTAGTTTTCTGCTTTCCGTCCGCGTGTTACATGTGGATGCTAGCGATACAGAAAGTCAACAATTTGACGTACCAATCCGGCTCTAAATCTAAATAAAATTGCCAAAAATGCACGAAATACTGTTGTTGCTGATTCCTTCCAGTTAAGGAATCCTTTAAGGAGGATCTTTAGGGAACCCTTTTTGCAGAATTTTTCACAGTAAACTTCAAAACTTCTGTGGTTTCGATCATTATTCCTGATCGAAGAAAATGCTGATTTGTCCGCCTGAAGTGCGCTTGTTGACAATTCGGTAAATATGTTACCCCTCAAAGGGCAGCATGAGCCACAAAGGAAGCAGCTCTAAGGTTAATGGGTCTGTGTTGTGCCTGTCTCAACGAACTTCGCCAATATCCACGAGCGGCGATATCGCTGGAAGGGGAGGGGAGTCTTCAAGAGCCGCGAACTGTCCGTATGGAACTATTCGAAAGTTAGCTACTCTTTCTTCGACTGCTCTTAGGACAACAGACAATATAGACTGAGTAGCCACGGGTTTGTCCTTAGGTCTCCTTCTTGGACCTTCTCGTGAACGGGACAATCAGACATTTTGATTTATATTTTTAGTTTAAATTGATATTTCTATCACATGATTCAGTTTATTTGTTAACATCTATTGTTTGCAACTGCTTAGGGAAGTAGCATTTTTGTTTGTTTGTGTGTATACGTTAAGATGAAAAAAAGTTACAAAATTGCCGCTACTGTAACGAAATTACTCCATATTATTTATGACTTAAATTTTTTTTTCCACATTATCAACGCTCTCGAAATATTAGTGCTTCTACATTTTTCAAAAATATTATGTTATTCTTTGTCCGAAATGTACATACTCCGAATTGTTATTCGACACCTTGTTACCAACTGGAATTATTTATTCGGTTTTAATTGTCTTGAAGATTGGGAGTCTTGAGGAAAAGAGGATATTAAGTATTGTTTAGATTTGTTATAATAATATTATAATAATGTTATGATAATATTCTTATTTTTATATTTATGCTTGACTTGAGATGCCTAGCGGCTTACTTTTCTCCAGTGCGTCGAGAAAAAAAAAATTCCCCAGCGTTTACATATTCTTCCCCTTTTCCGCTGGTCGTTTCCACCCGGATGTTCTGCTAGCGTAAATATTTATTTACTTACCTTATTTTCGTCTAAAACGCACTTTTTGCTCAGACGAGGTAAAAATATATATATCGTAGGCGCCGTATTTTGGTGAGCGTTGCTGGGGCGCGAGGCAGGCCAAGTGGAAACGCGACGCGGCGCGTCGCGGCCCGGCCCAACGCGTGTCGAGGTGCTTGGGACCAAAGTGCCCAGCTTCACCTGGAGCGCAAAACGTACACTTTGTGCGAATGGCACTGGAGCGGAAGTCAAAAAAAAATAAAGGCAGATTTCTAATGGACAAAATTATATTAAGGTTCATTTAAATATGACTTGCAGTAAAATCTACTTTAATTTTGTTGTTGTTGTTTTTGTATTTTCGTTGAATAAATGCTGCATCGTTTAGCTTACAAAAACTTTTACAAATGATTTTGGATAGTTTCACCTAATTAATCATTCTATATACTATAAGCGATACATAAAAATACGAATCATCTTAAGTAGAAAATACTGGTGAGAATATTGTGAAATTTTGTTTCTTTTGTTTGAATGCCAGTATTCGAATTTGTAAATTTAATAAAGAAGGAAATGCTGGGAATATTTTTCCCCTAGATTTGAGTTGTAGAAATTCGTAATTTAGTCTATTTTGAATTAGAGCCAAGTTATTCTAGACGTTTTTGAGACAAGTATGAACGTGTTGCTTTACTGTTTATATGTTGAGTTTCTTGTGTAGTTTTTCTTTGAAATAAATTAAATCTGCATCTCCATTTGTAGTAATTTATCCTGTGATAAAATATAGTTGAGTTTCATGATTCTGACATAGGTTAATTCGAATTAATGAATAATTCCAACAAACTCTTGTAATCCATTTTCAAATTAATGCGTTGGCTAGATTACAACTTTCAAAATTCACGTTTTGTGTTAATATAACATTCAGGACATTCGACGTTTCATCCGTTCTTTAACGAATAGAAAAGTTGGAAGTGCATCAGAAAGAGGAATGAACACTTGTATTGAGTGTCTATCCCAATTCCTCGTTCGCCAATTTTCAGTGACAAATTGATATTCAGAGAAGAAATTCTCTGCGGGATTAAACCAAATCTAAAAGTCAGCGGGGCCAATAAATTGAGACCTGTTCTTTATGTGTTTTTCAGCTACAGTTCTCTGCCTTCCAAAACCGTATATAGGAACTACAATTAGACAACAGAAACAGAAATATTGGCCTATCGTTGCTATTAGATTACTAGATCCCAAAATCATGAGAGTTTTTGACAATCGATCGGTTGAGATGTATCATACTGATAACGTATATTTTTTTTAAAATTTAAATAAGTAACTCTTCCTTCTGAATCCGCACTTAAAATTTTGTCTTAACGGATCCTTAGTGCTTTTTCATATGGAGAACAAAATTTGCGAGACACAACATACGGTATTATTTTCAACATACAAAATGTGTAAGACTTAATTTATTTCGTATTCAGAAATAATTCTCAAATTTGAATTATTGCGTGAAAAATGAAATATTTAGGACGTTACTAGTAGTGGAAAAGATTATGTTGTGACACAAGCAGAAAATTAAAGAACTCGTGCCCAGTAAGGGTTGAAAAATATTAATGTGAGTATAGCTTAACAACTGAAGGTTTTCTATTTCAATAAAAAAATATAATATATTATGTAGAATCAATGTTTGCGAAATAATAAAAATTCTCAAAATTTTGTGTTGCCAAGAGAGTTGTAAATCCGTGCATTTACGACTCTCTGATCGTCATTCGTCACAAATATACTTTTTGGCAAAACTTCCATTTTTGCCACACTTCATTTTCCTTAACAGATGAAGTCTAATTCTCGATCTTCCTTTATTCCTTCAGTATCCTTATCCTTATTATTTTCTTTACACATTATTTGGTCTCCCCGCTTTTTCCGCCTCCGCCATCTCCGTTCTCCGCGCCTTTGGCCCGCGGTCGGATCCGCGCGGCCTTTTTGCGGATTGCCTTATCAGTGGATTAGGTCCCTTTATCGGGGCAAATCTGCCTGCGCCAAGGTGGGCGCGGGGCTGTTTCTTTGCCGGAGCAGATTAAATTCCGCCCGCGGTCCGACTCCATTGTGCGGAAGCTGGCCTGCGACCGCGCCCCTGGCGGCTGCCTTCCGGCGCCATTCTGCCTCCCGGGCTCCTCCCCTCTCCCCGCGGGCCCCGGGGAAGATCACCGAGCTCCTTCGAGTAGACCTGCACGTGATACACCCACAAAGGTGGCTCAGGGCATCAATTCGTGTCAGTGTAGTGCCTCTTGACTGGGAGGTCCTTCAGCTGGAGATCCGACCGTGACAGGATTTTCGAGACTAGCTGCAGAGCTTGGTCGAATTCTGTTCCTGTGTGGAGGAGAATTCTTGCTGCTGCCTGCTCTCATCGATAGTTCTCCGTGTTTCCCTGATCAGCACCAGGCTAGCACCCTAACAAACGTGCCATGTTTTCTCCCAATTTCTTCCACTATCCTAATCCCGTACTTAGACGCACATCCACCTACGAGCGCAACACTACAGCACACGACGGGAGCTTAGCGCTTAACTCGGCAGGGGAGGTCCCGCCCGCAAGCGGACGTGCAGATCGGCGCCGGATCTCACCATCTAACGGGGGACGAAGCAGATCACTGCCACCTCACGAGGCGAAAAACATGCACTGTACTTAAGAGACGAATGACAGTAGTTGACGCACTCAGAATCACTAAGCAATAAGTCAATCAGTGCACATGAACAAGGAGATAGATGTAATTACGTAGCACATCCTTCAGTATTGTAGAAAAAAATTATCATAATATATAATGCATTAATTTTCATTTGTATTGTGTAATTTTAAAAATTACTTAATATGCCTGTAATAAGTAACGTACTCCAGCTTCCGGGTCAATGACCCCCATTCGATCATGTTTTGGTCCAGCTTCCCTGATGCATTTAAGAAATGCTGAGATGACCCCTTCTTTTTCTTCTGGACATAGTATATGTAGCGTCACTTTGTGCCCATTTTGTTGAGCTCAACTTTCACTAGGAGTAGAATTGGAGGTATATTGTTATTTTGTTAGTAATAACATATTAACGTTAATAATATATAATAAATAAATAACTTCTTTAATTCGGGAGGGAAAATATATCGTGATCAAAAGTTGCCAGCGTCGCTTTTTTGAAACTTTTATTCATCATTCAACTACTTACAGTTAAAATGTTAGGTAGAGCTCCTAGAGCTAAAGAAACGTGAGATATTATTTCTCTAGTTACAGAAGAATTAAAATTATTAAACTTAAGATTAGTTTCCACATATTTTATTAATTGTGGAAATTATCGCAGTTAAGAAGAATGTTACTACTATTAAACCTCTTCTTTCTTCTGAATGTCTCTTTATTAATTCAATAATAAGAGTTTCTTTATATTATTGACATTCAATTTTATTTATTCTGTAATTGTAGTTATTATTATTAAGTTGCATTGGTGACGTGACGTTTTGGCTACCTCTGTTAACCATCATCGGACATCTGTTTAGCAATGAATTATTACAGTACATGTTGTTTACACATGTATAAAACCATGTTATGAAGCAATGATTTGTTACTGGCTATAATAATTCACTGACTATAATTGAACTGTCATATTCATATTCTTTCATATTCTGACTGTCATATTCTGACTGTGTCGAGGCATTCGCGCAAAGAACCGCTTGCGCGCCTTTGCACATTTCTGCTCAAATGAAGGCATCGCACCTCTGTAAAGCCTGATTTCCCGACAATTCGCTTCAAGGCGATGGTCCTAGTTACGATTCGAGGAAGCCTGCCTTGTTCGTTACAGCCAAGACGAGGGGTGCGGGGTGGATAATTTAATGGGAGGCGGAAACGTCTCTCACCTTTATGGACTATTCATCGTGAGCGGAAGATATTGCTTGTAGGAATGTTAAACAGGGAGAGTTTATGCACTTGTCATCACACGTCGATAACTATAAAACAATATTCTTAACGTAATGCACTTTGAGTATTTTAAGTGACTGACTTCGAACGCCTTAAATTCGTAATTTATGTAGAATTAAATACATTTTTCTCTATTTCATTATCAAATGATGGTGATTTCCTTGTAGATATACCTATGGTAATTTACCTATAGAAACGTGTTTGCCTTTTCCAAATTATGCTACGGCACTACAATACCAAACCATGATTTTGATTTGATATCCTCATGTGAATTTCGTCCTTTGAAATTTTTGAATCTAATGCTTTTACGTCGGCCCAATTAGTGAACTCAATACCGGTGGGAAACGCTGTAACTATGTGTAATTATGATTTATGTGTTCGAAACCCATCTACAAGGTTTTCGTAACCTTGTAAAAATATTGCGTGTAGGGGAAAGCTACCTATCACATATCCCATAGTATATATCGAAATCATTCACGTTTTCATTATTACCCTATTCCACTTCTCTTATACTTGATCGCCAGCATCCCGTAAGGGTTATGGCAATTAATGAATAGGATGCTGTACCTATACTTTTGTGACTACGATAAGACGCATTACTACATGTTAATTCTAAAATAGTGTACTTATGAATGATTCTAGAATGTCTTTTTAATCGTTTGAACGTGATTAGAAAAAAATGTTTTTGTAATTACTAATTTCTCCGTCATATAGTAGTTGACTTTACCTGATCGTCCGAGCTCCAAGAGGTGATCCAACCTGTCTCAGTTGGCATCGTGACTTTGTCGCCAGTTCGCGGTCCAAAGAAAGAAAAAATAGAAAATAAAAAAGGAATTCGATTGAGCAGCTCTTTCGTTAGTTGTCTTTTTTTAAGAAATGAGAGAAATGTTACCGAACGTTTCTTTTCCAGATAATTGTTGATTCATGTAAATATCTGGATTGAAAAGTTAGTGAAATGCGTTCTCCAAAATGAAATCTTGAAACCTCCGAAGATAGACTGTTGTCATCCTCTGTGAAAATATGAATTAAGGACTATGCTTCATTGCTTATACCGTAAAATCTTCATTTGAGTTGTCTACCAGCATGTTCCTGGTGAGGAAGTGAGCTATTCGTGCGATTTCGTGCGATTTCTTCGAAAGCCTCAAAGTGATTAATGAATAACTATCTGTCTCAAAGGACCTTCTTTCATTCCACCTGATGCATATTTGAAAGGTCCAACTTATACCTTATTGTCTTAACGCCAACATATCTTTCATCAACTATTCCCTTTGAGCTCGGCATAAAGCTATTGAACAGCTCCTCTCTTCCCAGAAGCGGAAAACGTGCCGACGCGAATACACTGGCTAAGCTGCGATCCTCGATTAGCGCAATGGTGCATAAGCGTAATGAGCCGGCGCAATGAAAAGTGGCTGCGTTTTGTCGCCTGCGGGGCCATTCATCTGGCTCGTCGAAGACCATCGGGTGGCGCCGCTTGCTTCATTCCCCGCGTGGCTTCTCCCCCGAGGAATCGCCGCCGCTATGACAGAGCGCTCCTATCGTGCGGCCTATCGCGATGGAGCGGAGCGGGGGTGGGGGAGGGGGTGGGGGGAGCGGTCCGAGGCGAGGACGCGGAGATTAGAGTCCCGACCGGGTCCTCGCGGGTGGCCTCGCCGAAGGCCTGCTGCCCGCATGCCCGCCGCTCTGCCGCCCGCCTGCCGGGAACACTTAATCAATACACCCGCGCAGAACTCAGGCCGCCGTGCGCCCTGCCGACGGGAGGAGCCGGCAGCAGCGGTGCGGGGGCGTGGCGAGAGGTGTGGTAGCGGCGCGGTTGCGGTGCGGGAGGGCTGCCAGAAGGTGAAGTCGCGCGGGCGCCGTCGCGAGTCGTAGTCCACTCCTCAACTCCCTACGTCCGCTCATGCCCCGGAGCTACCGGCTAGCGGGCCCGTCGATTAAAAACTATCCAATTCCTGTTTCGATTATTTTTCTCGCTGGGCTTAAAGTCGTAAGGCATAGCGTTGGTTTAATTTGGTGATTTGTGATTTAAAGTGGTTTCGCGGAAAAGGCAGGTATTTTCCGGTGTCGACGACCTAGCTGTGTGGTGGTTTGGGCCCGTTTTCAGAGCGTTTCAGCGGACCATAGCTGCATTATTTTGTGCAAATTGAGGATTGTTGGTAGGTGCCTTGAGGCGGATTGCTTTCTTGAGAAAGTGGCTTCTTGAGTTGCGGAACATTTTGGGAAAAATCTAATTACTTCGAACATCTGATCTGTTGGCTCATTCTGGCCGTTCAGAAGCATACTTGGTTCCATAGTCTGTGAATCTTAAATTAATTCGTACTTAATATTGACATTTATTATGGGATTTTGAGATCAACAAAAAATTTAAGTAAAGTATTCAATTGAGTGGCCGATGGTTCGAAATTTACTTTGTCGATTGGAGAGTCAGTTCTAGGTCTCTTCAGCGTACAAGTATAGTGACTATGATGGTGAACTTCTCAAGTATAAATTCTCTTGAATGCACAGCGATAGCTGCGATGCTCACAAACGACTTTAGAATATAAGCTAAAAAAATAGTCAATTGGATATTAGGATAAATAATATTTAATTATTTGGTTACTTTTAAAATTCATGTTAATTTTGACATAATTTGGCTCTGTACCCAGATATGAAGCTATTTTTAAAAATTATTTTCAAAATTGATATTTTGGTTGTTGGGTTCAAGAAAAATTTTTAGGTTAGTCTCAACTCTACTATTACCCTTTACTAGTACTTACTTATAGTGATACCGCAGAAACGTGTAAAAATCTTCGAAATATGAAGTAATTCGTATAAACTTAATGCAATGACAAATAATTATCTCTCACTACGGACAGTGTTATTTACAAAGTATGTAACCGCGCAGAATGCAATCGGGGAAGAGAAGTCTCCGTTACGATGGGGAGGGCAGATTGTTAATGCAGGTATCGATTGCTCCGAACCGTTTCACTTAATTACATAACTGGCGTCCGTCTCTCAAGCTGCCAGAAAGCGATGACCTAAGCTAAGAAGTGAGACGCTCCGCGGTCCTTGCAAGGATATCGATGCCACCTTTTACCAGTGCAACGCGCCTCTGCCCTCGCTGAATGCGGCGTTTCACTAACATCGCACCGCCCTTCGCCACCAGTCTTCTTCCTAAAACTCTCTGCGGCCCTCCGTCACCCACCGCGTCCGCCTTCCCGTGGCCCAGGCCATCCTCACCCTTCCGACACCCTCCACGACGTTCCTCTC
>BOPP01000042.1:8407465-8441794 GCA_017312745.1 Gryllus bimaculatus
AAATAATTATCCTCCACTACGACAGTGTTATTTACAAAGGATTTGTAACCGGCAGGAATGCATTCGGGCGAAGAGAAGTCTCCGTTGACCGATGGGAGGGCAGATTGTTAATGCAGGTATCGATGCTCCCGACACCGTTTCACTTAATTACATAACTGGCGTCCGTCCTCTCAGCTGCCCAGAAAGCGATGACCTAAGCTAAAGAGATGAGACGCTCCGACGTAGTCACTTGGCAAGGATATTCGATCTGCCACCTTTTTACCAGTGCAACGCGCTCTCGCCTCGCTGAGCGGCGTTTCACTACATCGCACCGCCTTTCCGCCACCCAGTCTCTTCCTAAAACTCTGTAGCGGCCCTCCGTCACCCCATCGCGTCCGTCTTCCGTGCTCCCAGGCCGATCCTCACCCCTTCCGAACACCCTCCGACGTCTTCCGTTATTCTCACCCCTCGCCCAGACCAGCCGCCCACCAGCCGCCCTTCCACCTCCCACCCCTTTCCTTCCTCCTCCGACGAACCGAACCCGTCTTCCTACGTATTCACTCCCACCATTTCCCTCCATCCCTCGCTGTCCTACCGTCATTCCACCCGACCATCCGGCGTATTCCTACCTCCCCGTCCCTCCCACTGTTCACCATCAGTTCATCGCCACCGTTACGCCCACCTCCTCCCCTTTCCTTCCTCCCTTCTCCCAAAGTCCCTCCCTCAGCGAAACAGCTGCCTCCTGGCTCATTCCCTCCATCCTCCGGTACCGTCTCCCACGAGTTCCTCCAAACGGTGCAAACGGTAGTTCCTCCCCGCCCTTCCCACGCCACCCCTTCCCACCATCCACCGCCGCCATTCTCCCTCCACAACCGTCTCTCCTGCCGTGCCAAATTCGCTCCTCGCCGAACCTTCCGACTCCCAACCTTCCTCCAGCCTTTCGCCTTCCAACCCTTCACTCCAGCCTTCGCCTTCCTCCCGTCTCTTCCCACCGTGCTCTAGGCTCCTGCTCGCCGCCGCTTCCGCCTCCCACCCCTTTTCTCCATTCTCCGGCGTCCTTCGCCCCCCGACCGTTCCCACCGTGCACAAGTCGTCCCTCTCTGCTTCTTCCGGCTCCCGCCCTTTCCCCCATCTCCGCCGTCTTTGTCGTCTCCCCATCCGCCCCGTGCTCCGTTGCCACCAAGCCGCACCTTACTTCTCTTCCGCCTCCCACTCCTTCCCTCCCACTTTTCTGCACCCTTGTGTTTTCCCACGCCATTCTTCACCGCCCATGCACCAGCAGTTCCTCGTCGCCTGCACAATCACCATAATGGGATTCGCCTTTCGGACGCGAGCGCTGTCTCGCCCATGTACGGTTTGGGTTCAAGAAATATCTTGATCCTTTTCTCCTAACCTATCCAATGCATTAGCTCAGCAATTTTTAACATTGGTGCATTCTGACTTCAATTTCTATTGTGTTAAGGAATTACTGTCCTTTAGCTAATTTCTGAGACCAATTATCTTAAGGAGGATTCTCATCTTGCGCCCTCATCTTTCTCTGTTCTCGCGGGAGGATTTGTATTGGGATTACAAGTCCTAGTTACTGTATTTTACTTTAAAATAATCAACGTAGAAAATGTATGGACAAAGCATATGTTTCTTATAGCACTTCGCTCGTCGTTGTCACAACTCCTGGCAAGTAAAACATGTAATCTCCATTTGATGGCACGGGAGATCGGGCTTAACCCCCTCGCATGCAATGTAAAGAATATTTTGTGGTTAACTATCTTTTACTTTGAACAAAATATTAATGCAGAAAAATGTTTAAGACAACATTTTGGGAGGTGTCCATAACGCGAGGTAATTTCTTAAAACTTGAAGTTACAAAATGGCAAAGATAATTCTAGATAAAATATTTATTTCTGTTTTATCCAATACCATCTAAAAATTATCCTACATCTGAACACGGGGTACATTAAATTTCGCCCTTCCCCTCATGGGCAGGGCCGGCGAGAGATTTGGTGCGTCTTCTTGCCTTCAGATTGCGCGAGTGGAATCGCCGCTGGCGAGGCCAACTGAGCCCGGCTGTCTGTAATTCCGAAGCTCGGACGGGCGCGGCCTCTCTCTCGGCTTTGTTGCGCCCGCGGGGGCTCGTTGGCGGTCGTCCGGTTTCTGCGGTGCTGGTGTCTCCGCCCGCCCCAGCCCCCGCTCCCGCCCTTTTCCCCCGCCCCGCCCCCTCTCTGGCGCGCCGCCTCAGTGCTTCCAGCTCCGGCGGCGCCCGTCCCCCCCCTCTGCGCTTCCCCGTGCCGCACCGCGCAATTCCATCTGCTTTTGCGAAGCGCTCAGCGACATGTTCGGGGGCGCGCGCCGGGCTTCTTTGTAATCAGACAGAAAAGTTGACTGCGCACACGGTATTCATTTTCATCCCTTGGTTTTGCCTCTTTGTTTCGTGTCGAGTATCTCGACTCAGGAATTTTTCAGTCGTTTTGGGGAGGGAATTATTGTAAGATAGCTTAATAACAAACCAACTGGGTATTAAAACAGTTGGAAAACTCTTGAGTATGAAAAGAAAAGAAAAACTAGAGCTGAAACATCGGGTTACTTTCTTGGGAAAATAGAAAAAACATTCTATTCTTTTTCGCAAATATTGCTCACATTCTACTTCATGAAATTGATTACAAAAATGAACGATTTCATCTCCCGGTGTTGTTTTGACAGAATAAAGCAAAACCTTTCATGAAATTAGCAACAATCGTGTTTATTTAATCTGAAATTGTTTATATAAATAACTTTAAAACATAATAAAAAATAAAATTAATTTCAAACGTTTTATTAAATCACCTTTTTTTAATATTTATAATCAAATTCACGTTGGAAGTGTTATATTTCAATTAATATACTTTTTTCAATCTTCGGCTATAGAATTTGGAGAATTATGAAGTAAAATCCTAATGACACATATAGAAATAAGTTGAAACATATTTTCCAGTCAAATTATTTGATGACAAGACGCTGTAAACAGGCAAGTCTTTTTTTAAATCGTGTCCAAAACTGCGTTGAAAGTACTCACAGAACTTCGTAATTTTCAGATTAAGTTTGTATGTTTTTCATGTGTTGCTTTCATTTCATTTTTCATTCATTTGCTTGAAAAGTGTAATGACGACAAAACGTCTATCAGTCTGCGAACAAAGCTAGCGGCTAAACAGTTCTGCCGATTTTCTCCAAAATTAGTATTTTCCAATCCATCTGGCAGATATTGGGGCCTGGTGAATTTGAAACCGATGGTTTAATTTTGGAGAGTGCTTTATACGAAGCCCCTAAGACATTTTCATTTTTTTTTTAAATAGTCTCCTTCGTATTTTTAAAAATTTGTTTCGTTGGATAGTGTGAAGGACGTTTAAGAAAATAGTGCAGAACTCATTTTTGTTTGAAAGCCTGATTTTTCGAAAATTGCCAGAATTCAAAACTTTTTCGGCGTCTTCTTACAACTACAATTACGAAGATAGATATTTTTCCCCGTAATGTAACCTGTTCCTTAATTCCTGTCCTAGATTTTGAAATAAGATCATTCACAATCTTTCGAAAATTTGAGTACTTTTCGCATAATTTTGCTTGAATGTACAAACGACAACGTACGTGTTGTTTTAGCACCACTAGTTGCATACACAAGAAAGGTCTTCTTCAGCTTTGAATAATAAACTATTCATTGATGGTGATGCGCATTTTTTTCGACTTTTCTGAAAAGTAAGGTATTATTCGTTTTTCATTGATGTCATCTTCCAATTTTTACTTTTCCAGTTCCGGTCGTTCTGATAGCTAATGTAGTACCATTTTATTTTACTTTTCTGACATCAAATTATTTATTTATTTATTGTTCTCTTCCACATCATTTAGCTATTTAATTTCGTCGTCCAAAATCAAATATTTCGTAATAGAACGTATCATTTTGAAGAAGCAAGCGAAATCGATGCGTTTTTTTCGCGTGTAGTAATGCTATGCAATGAGGATCAACTGTTTCTCTCTTTCTCAATATTACCAACCCTTGCTCACTAGTAAGATAAAATGCAATTTAAAAAATTGTGTTTAATAAAATCAATGGAATTAAATAAAATCTAATATTGCATACGTTAATTTTTTTTATTTCCCTTCTTTAATTCGCCTCTCCTTTGTAGATTTATTTTGTAGTCATTAACATGTTCGTTTGCAACATTAATATAATTTTTGAGTTCTTTGTAATTGCACATTAAGGTGTAATTGAACCACTTGTTTACTTTCCTAAAAAAACATTAGGTGTTCTCAGTCTAGGGGTCCTCATTGTAAGTCTAAATGCCTATGCTCATCACCGTTATACCGCAAAGGGCGCTGATGGCATCGGCCTTCAACTGCGTCTTCGACCCTCTCCCGCATCCATCATAGCGCAGCACTAAATAAATCAGCCGAGCCGCTCTCCGGTCAGCGGGCGTACCTGCGCCTCGGGCGCGCCCCCGCCGGGCGCTCTCCGAAACGAGAGCGCGGGGATGGGGCGATGGAGCGAGAATCAATTTTTCGCCGCGAGGCAAGTTGCCCGCCCAGTTTCAATAAGGCCGCCCCGACACAAGACGCGACCGACTTGTCGGCCTCTTATCGCGTGCCGCGGGCGACGCCCCGGGGCGGCGGGCGGGTGGCGGCGCGGGCGAGGGTGGGTGCAAGTGGTCTCCTCCGCCCCCTTTACCCACCCACTCATCGTCCTCTCCATCCATCACGCCCTCCGGCGCACAGTAGAGCGGAAGGAAAGAAAAACTGGAAAATCAATAACTATGACAGTGTTGTTTGAGTTTGACTTTTTGGTGGCTACGTAGGTTTGCGGGATTGCCATGTTCGAATGAGTCGCCAAACTTAAAACAGCTTCAATATACAAGATACGATTTGGGGGGGGGGGTTAGCAAATATTTATGACTTGTTCCTGGTGAATGAAGCCTCTTACAATTTAAATGATTTTTTATCTTACTTAATATCTTGAAATGTGTTTTGGATTCCCGGAAACCTATTGATTAATAAAGCCATGTATAGAATAAGTAAAATCCAAAAAGAACATTTCTTTAAAACTAACCTTCTATGATCTAGTCATTTTGTATTTTTTTATATGAAATACATAGTTGTGTTTTGTAAACGCGTCCTCTACGTGCTAAGAATTCGCTACCAAAAGTGAGTACACGTTATGAACATACAAATAACTCAAATTTTCATATAAGTGCATTGCAGTTGTACCGTTAGTTCATCTCAGTGTTGATCCAAAATAAATGGTATTAAATAAACGATACTACGTTCAAAATAAATTACCTTAAAATACAGTATCTGTTTATTCAAATGAAGTCATTTTTATATTTTTGTATTCTACATATTTGGCTTTGCAAACTGAATTTTGAATTTCGACTTCGAATTCGGCTTGATCCAATACCAAACGCAACGAATCCAGTTGGTGAATCAGATTTGCGTAATGCGTTGTAAATGTTTTGTTTTTTTTTCTCGATTCCCGTTGCTGTGTCCTTTCTTCGCTGTTTGTTTGTTTCTCGATTCCCTTGCACTTGCGGCCACTGTGCGTGGGGCGAAGTGAGGGTTGCATCGCCCCCTCATCCCGTCTCGTGGCGCGGGGCGAGGGCCCGGGTGGAGCGGGCGGAGGGCGAAGGAGGGGTGATCCATCTCGGAAAGGCGCAGTTCATCTCGACAGGTTGCGGGCGCGTTGCCGTCTCCTCCTCAGCGCGCGGGCCTCCTCTCGGGGAAGTGAGACATAGGCGATTCGTCTCGGGAAAATCAGACCGCGAGGTTTCGTTTCGAATTGAGCCATCTGCTGCATGCCATGGGTTGTGTTTCAGCGTTCGTAAAATCAGAAGTTTTTGATTTCTTTTTCGAAACTTCTCGTTGGTTGTCTTCCTGATAAATTTCTTGGAAAGAATATTCGAAAGTTTGGTTTTCTGATATTAATAAGCAGTTAACATTCAAAAATATTATGGACATTTTTTCTACTCTAAAACATTATTTCCTGCCTCTCACATTCATTTTATCACAGACACCAGGATTGTGATTAAAAATTGATAATTTTTGAAAATTGCTTTGAAATAATTGCTCTGGCATATCCTAATAAGATCTTCACATATGCGATTCTTTTTCAAAACTGCCAAGTCTTTTTTGCGCATTTCTGCATTTCGTGATCTCGAAGCTGCCCAACCTTCTCCTCTCTCGCCATATATTTATTAAAGGTTGTTCCTGCCTGTTTTTCTCCATGATATTACATTTCGTCCTATTTTATTTAACAGGCTTGTAGAATAACGGCATTGGTGATAAATATTTCCTTATTTGCATAGGATTTCATCCATATAAATCTTAAAAATAATGATGTAATATAATTCCTTTCTTTGCTGTCCCAAACCGTCTCTTTTTTTCACTAGCATTATCGTTTTGTCATCTTTATGTTATCTGACTCTTCAACTCGTCTTGAGTTTCTACTGCAATTTGTTTTCCTTGCCAGGCGAATATTTGTGAGGCTGCTCGGTTCAATGATAAAGTTATGAACTTGAAATTAGACAGCGAACATCTCGTCTCTTACTAAATTGAAATTTAGTTTAATCATGCATCGCAGGCAAGGCAATCAGGTAGCACAATCGTTCAAACGTTCTGTCCTGTACTTTGACTCGACAGCCTATATGGGTCTTGGTCTACAAGCGGTGGCCCAACCTCTCGGTCATTGGATTAGGGGTTCGTGTGGTCAGCACGAAGACAGACCTCCACCGTATATTTTGGTCTTCAATGCCAGGTTTGAAACCGCAGTCATCGTTTGACAGCAAGAGTCACTGGGAGTTTTGTAAGGAAAGCGCACAGTTATAATTTTGCTCCGGCCGGGAATCGAATCCAGGATTGCGCCGTGGAAAACGAGCATGCTAACCACCGAGCCACCGGGGGCGTTTACACATTCTACGTATAAAAATGTACTACTAATAAAATGTAAATCCCCTGTTCAGAACTTTATTCACAGAAATCAAACATTTTGCGTAGTTATTGCATTTCTTTAAGCGTTTTGAAATTAAAGACAATACGTAGTATACGTTGTTTAGTATATTTTTATCAAAAATAATGGAAACGTACGTTTTTCAATTAGAATCGCATCCCATTTCCCAAGTTACTGGGTTTCTAATTAAATCACAAACTCGACCTGTACGGCCGAAGCCTGCATAGTTTACTGTGTATTTCTTCGCGGATAAGTACTATAATGATTTAGTGATTATGTATAATTTTATAGAGACAAAAGAAACGATGCCGTGGATACAAGTGCCGCCTCGTGCACATCTTGCCACGTGTCGCGTTGGCGACAGCTGTCGTAGCCCGTCCCCTGATCCCTGTCCCTGTCCCTGTCCCTGTCCCCCCTGTCCACTTCCGCTCCACTGATCCCTTTGTGCGGCCGTCGTCGAGCTGCAGTGATATTTTCTTTTACCGATTACTCTTCGCATCTTTGAATTTACGATATGCTTTATATGCTAGGCCTTCAGATCGAGTTGTAGTGACTTGTTAAATTGTTGAAAATCTGTATCTTCTTGGTATTTCTTTCAACCACAGGTCCGTGACAAATGCGATACCCGCGTAGTTTTAGTAAGCACGGTATTACGAGAAGTTCTTACGATCGGTTGATTTTAAATACATTCATTTTATTAAACACAAAACATTATCAATCGCTGAATTCGACACAGCCTTGTGAAATACATCTAGAGTCACAGCATTGTGAAAGTACGTTACAACTGTTTCTTTAAATGTTACGCCGAAGATTTCAGAGTTTTACATTTTCAGTAATAATGATGCTAGCGTTTATACTTAGGTCTCCAATTTTTTAATATTCCAAAGTATAAATTATTTGTAATAATTTCATATTAAATAGATAAATAAAAATTATTTTCCCATACTTAGCCAGATTCGTCGAAAACAATCACTAGATTTTTTTTTAAATTTTCGCTTCAAAAATAAATGTACATTTCTCTTAATTGCCTGAAAGTTCATCATACCGCATTGGCTTCCACGGAACACGAAACACCACCACAACGTCGCAGTTTCATACGTTCACTTTCTTGCTTGTTGCTTTAAATCAAGTGAATAAAATACCGGTGTGCGAATAGAATGTAGAATTTACACACATGACTTGTTGTTCGATGGCAGTAATTCTTTAAAATTAATGGTGAAAACAATGTTCTATATAATTTTTTCAAAAATTAAAACGTTAGGGCATTGTAAAACCGCATATTTGGTCAAAATATTTCGTAGCAATCACTGAATGAACGTTTAAAAAAATGAACCGTGCGTCCCAAAATTGGGATGGTTTCTGCGTCTTCGCTGCGATCTGTGGCGGAGGCCGGTCGGTTCCGGGGCTTCGGCGCCGGTGCGGAGGCCCCGGGGCGCCCGCCTGCCGGCCCTTGCTGGACTGCTTCCGCCACAAACCTCCCCGACCTTTCAGAAGGCCGAAACAATAGAAAATTGGCTTCGACGCCGGCGCCGGTGGCGGAGGCAGTCGGTCGCATGTTCGCTCCACGGCACGACGAACCTGCACGGAAGATCCTCCGTCTGGGCTGTTTGGCTTCATTTTATTGCATGGGATATTTCATAGTTGCCTGACGTGTGTTTTAATTTTCTTCTATAATTTTTTTAGCCGTTGAGATGGCTCAGATTTCCTGCAGTGCTTGTGACCGGGAAGTAGGGTTTGACTTCCGACGGGTCAGCGTTTTCGATAGTAGCTACATGGCTAGGTCGAATCAATGAAACAAAGTTATGTACAAAGGAGATGATCATTTTAATTACCATTAAAGAAAGATATTACATTAGATGTTATGGAGATACACTGTATGACACCATAAAACATTATTTCATAGAAATATTTCTATGAACAAATACATGTTTTTCATTTTATACTTATTTAGTTTTCTAACACATTGAGTTACATATTCACTCTCATATCTCATATATTTGGAAAATTCAAGTTATTGTGAATGGTTGATTGGGATTTGATTTCAAATATCCTTTAGGTAAAATTATAATTTAATAAGATTAATATGGAATATTAGTTCTCTATAAGTTTCTAATCTTGTAAGGAAATAAGATAAATTTTTTATGAAAGTGGGTTTCACTTGCTGGTGTCCTTTTAAGGTACTATCAAATTTCTAAAACTCCCAATCGTTGACTTCATTGCCACATTATTTTAGTAAAGGATTAAGCCATAATTTTCATTTTCATGGAATAGGGAATTCAAAGAACCTACTGCATACAGATAGCTTCAGAATAAATCTTACACACTTTTAGAGTGTATATGGGGGTTAAAAAATCAGTTTTTGCCAATAAACATGTGATTAAAAATTTCAAATACGAAGATGCCTTTGACGTTTGCCCCTGGTTTGTATGCAACACATTCTGCTCTGGTGTTGGGCGGGTCACGTTTTTATGCAGTCAAAGGGATTTCGTCCTACTGCCGAACATCTGTACGTGACGTGTGGCCTAACTACCAGAGGCAAATATCACATATGTGATTTCGTGATATGAAATTTTCCAGTGCATGTTCCCTGTCAAAAATGATTATTTTTCGAACCCCTTCCGTGCCTATATGCAATATTCCGATCCCCGTGGTAAGCTTGACGTCGGGATTGACGTGTTGCAGACAAGGTGAAGAAGAAGTATGGCGGGCTGGGCCACCCGGTGCTGCTGGTGCAGCTGGAGCGCGGCGCGCAGGGCCTGGGGCTGTCGCTCGCCGGCCACAAGGACCGCAACCGCATGGCCGTGTTCGTGGTCGGCCTTAACCCGGCGGGCGCCGCCTTCAAGACCGGCGCCATCCACGTGGGAGACGAGATCCTCGAGGTGAGCCGCCGACAGTCGCGTTGCACTTGCGGAGCGATGTTAGCACTGCTAGGGACCCATCCACAACAGTATTGCCCCGGCTGGTGGTGCGTACTCGATTACCGATGGTAATGCACTTTCTTAGCCCCCATTGAACCCTTCAACGATCGTATTTCACCTGCTGTAGACGAGATCTTAGCTGTCATTTATATGGTAATTCAAGTTGTTAGGCCCCATAGGACCCTGAAACGATCGTATTGCTTTTGCTGGTGGTGTTCTTATGTTGTGATAGGAAGGGTAATGCGAGTTGTTATCGACATTTTTAATGTTGCAGTAATAAGTTATGATGGTTTAGCCATCATCATCAGTTTCTCTGTAGGGGATTACTAGTCGAATTATTGGACAAAAACTGTTGATCTGAAGATTGTGTCTAATCCGTCAGAAAGTCGATAAGTGATAGTAAAACTATTCGTTAAAACAGTGTCAACTTGCATTGGCGCATAGAAACACCCAAGTGTCTGGGAGATCGGCGACCCCCTTGCTTACAAATAATGCGTGAGATGTTCGTATAGTGCACTATCTTACCGATTTTATTACTTCGCACATGAAAAAGTATCGATTGTTATGGTGAGGAGCGGTCAATGTTTTTTTGTTTTGTTTTACCAGATGGGGTAGTTAAGCTCATAGAATAGGAAGACAGACATTTTCGATGAAACAGCTAATGAGCTTCAGAAAAAGTATGCAGTCATTTTTTAATCAATATCTAATTAAATTTAAGGCGCAATTGTTTTCTTCTCAATTTGTGATATCGGAGCTGTATTTCAGCTGTCATTTGTTACCTCTCTTAATTGCCCTTTTAAATGGGACATTTAAGTGCTCTATTGCATGTATTTTTGAAAATTACATGAACATATGACATGTAATATAATGAGTTATTACGTAGTAGTGTAGTAAATTGGTAAGAAAAAGTCAGTTAATTTCTTTTTTGACAAACAGGAAAACACTTATCCCTGAAAGAAAAGTTGCACCAACGCGATAAAAAAATATTATGTGCGCGCTAAGGCTGTACCCAATGTGCTCAGAGTAATTGTTACTTGAATATCTAATCTCAACAATAAATGAATTTCGTGTTATGGTTGCGTTTGAAGTTTCTTTCTTAATAACGTCTTATTTATGCATTAAGGTTTAATAATAAAATAATTCCGCTCAATCCGAAAGGGGCGCCGTCTCAATTATTTGGAAGCAGCGGGGCTCTCGTGCAGCGAGTGGAGGAGTTCCGCTCGGGCGGGAAGCCCCTGCCTCGGCCCGCGCGCCGGAAGTCCTGTTAACAAGCTGCTTTCTTCGAGGGCGGCGCCGCGCCGCGCGTGTGCTCAAGGCGCTACCTGCCCGTGCCAACAACGGTGGCGCTGTTTATTGGTGCTGTTGCTGCCTGGCTTGCCTCTCGTCCGTCGGCGTTTCTCGGTAGCGCTTCTCGGTAGCGCTTCGCTTCCCGTGAGGCGCGGCGGGCACGAATCAAGGAGAATAAACTCCGTGACCAGGCTATTGTTTTTTGTTTTTTTTTTTTGTTTCTTTTATCATCTCATTGCTCATGGTTGGCCTAGGATATCATCATTTCCGCTCCTTCAGCACGTTAATATCAATAGGCGTACTTGGCGGTGAAGTGCTTTTTGCTTCGCTTCATGTTGCTAATTGTGTTAGAATTGTTCGGAATCGCGAAGTGAGAGGCATATTTAGACATATGAAGACGCCTGGAACAGCCCGTTCCGGTTGATCTGGTAGTGGTACCTTGTGGTGTCGATTGTTGCCCGAGGTGAAAACGATTTTCTTCGTTTACTCCTTCCTCCCTGATCTCAAATAGCATTTTCAATTTTTTGTTGAAAACGTACTACATCGTGTCTTATGAGACAAATTACATCTATATTTTCATTATCTATATTTACTGCACGTTAAATAGTATTGCAAAAATGACATGCTTACCTAAACCATT
This sequence comes from Gryllus bimaculatus, assembly GCA_017312745.1. Taxonomy (NCBI): domain Eukaryota; kingdom Metazoa; phylum Arthropoda; class Insecta; order Orthoptera; family Gryllidae; genus Gryllus; species Gryllus bimaculatus. The sequence continues at coordinate 8,419,251 of BOPP01000042.1, forward strand.
ATCTAACTTTTATGGGAGGAGTCAAGTACATCAGTTTTTCTGGTCAGTATTGCTTCGTAAAAAGCAGATATTTGCCGTCGAGTCACATGTTTTTTGCAGTGGATTCTGAAAGCTTCCTTAAATGTCAGTTTTCGCATGTTTTAGTTACCCGATGGAAATCACTTGCGCCAAAATATGTGCAGCGTGAAATTAAATCAAATACATTGAATATATTTCAGTGGTGTAAATCCCTATAAATTAACTAAAAAATTTGAATAGCATTGCTGCGTAAACAACCTTTCAACATAACAAATTTTACCATTGTAATTACGTGAAATACATTTCACATTTTTGATATGTGTGACTAGACTTTCAGGCATGAAATACTCGTAGCTTTCTCGGAATCTAATAAAGAATAATGTTTAGTGTACAAGCACTACATCAGAAGTTCCAGGGTCCATAAATCTTTCGCCATGTAGACGAAATAACTAAAAGAGCATAGCATTAACGACCGTCGGCGATAAAATACGCGCGTGCCTGGCAGCGAAGAAGCCGAGAGGTCGCGAAGAGCGCGATGACTCCTCCGCTTAAACGTTTTGCCTTCGCGCAGAGCTTGTGTGCTTTAGCCAGCGCTCGAGCCCCTGCGCCTGCACGCGTAGGAATGTGCAAAAAACATCCAAGTTCTTATAACATATTTTCGGGCAGACACCGTGATATAATATCGATATTTTCTTCAGATAGATTCACTTATCAAGAAACTTGATGTTTTCAAAAAAATATCGTGATATAAATATAATTTTCTGTTGTTGTTTTTCTCGCAATCAGCAGCTATTGACAACTACCAATCCCTAGGCGGCATGATTCCAGTTGCTATTTGCAACTTTTCTGCAGGGTGTTTATTTATTTATTTTTGATTTTAGAAGTTGTAAAATCGTTTAACTTCATTTCTAACCTTCAATGCATAGAACATTGCATAGGAAATTAAGATAACAGTAAAATGTAAGGCAGAACATACTTTAATGTAAGACTGACGTTTTATGATATTAAAATCAGAACATTTTACTTAATAAATATTGCGTGGCGTACTAAATGTTAAATACGAAATGTTTCATCATATTTAAAACATAGATAGTATAAATATCGATGCTTTTGTCAATATTTTATCGACCTCGAAAACCTTTCGGTGATGTACCGATGTTTTGCTCAAATTTGTCACCACTGTGCACTGTGCACTACGGCCGCTCCCAGCGCCAACCCCGCGCACCGCATCGGCGCCACCTGCTTCCGAACCGTTCGACTCCCTGTGCTACATTTGCCCTTCCCTGCTTCGTTTCGACCGTCTCCTCTCCTCCTCGCCTTCCGTTTCACACTCCACCTTTTCACTTCCTCTCCTAGAACCCTTTTCGACCCTTCATGCTTGCCTATATTTCGCCTTCCGCCCCACTTCTCTCTGTTTCTTCATGCTCCTCTTCAACTCTCTTTGAACTCTTTGCCCCCCGTTCCATTCCACTCCTTCCCCCCCCCCACCCTTTCCCCTTCCCGTCCTACCCCTTCTCCTCTCCAGCCCACTCACCGTCCCGCCATTCACCCTCCCCGCCCGCCTCTCCCCTCCCCACCCGGTCCATCCCCGCCCGCAGCCTTTTCGCCAACGCCCCGCGCCACCGCAGCCTGCACGTCCGCTCCCGCCTTCTTCCGAGCGGTACGCTATCTCCCAAGCCCCGATCTTCCCGCGTATAACGCTCACCAGCTCGCCTTCTCTTTGAGCCCGGAGACAAACGCGCGCCACCCGTCTCGCGCCTGCATCCCGCCCTCCGCACGCCGCCTGCCTCCCGCTTCGCCCGGAACCGCCACTTCGCGATGCGTCTCGTTAAAACACCGCGTCGACGGCGGCGGCTGCTGAGCGCTTTAAGGCGGCCTCCGCCGTAAATCAGGCGCGCTCATCGCGGCATTTCCATGCAGTCGCCGTGCACTTCATCACGCTCTTCACGCGCCTCCGAAGATCCACGCGCGGAAATGCTTCACCCGCTCTTTATCCGCAAGCCTGCTGTAGTCGTTTGCTCGTCCACCCGCGCGCTCTCTCGCGTGAGCGTTCGCTTCACATGGGGCCAACCGGTAGGACAGAGGCGATCACGTGCCTCCCATCTGTGGGCTCGAGAGTTCAAAAACCGGTCCTTCCAAGGGGCGTGGCCGACAATGAGAGCTCGGAGCGGGTTTCCTCGGGATGTTCCATTTTTTCTTACTTCCATTCATTAATAATAATTCACTCATCATTCTCTCTTCTCATGCATTCACCATTCCTGGTCGCGGGCTACTGCAGGTACTAGAACCACGAAACAAAATTGCTAAAAAATCACCGCTGTTCTAACTTTCTCCCGATCAGCCTTCTTTGCACGCATCTCGCGGCTCATATCATACGCGAACATTATGTTTTCCCTTGTCGAACCATTGTCTGCCTGGGCATCCACTCAAGCCTTCGCATCTATCTTCGAAATTCGTACTATTTTTATGTAGTTATCGATCTAAACTTACAAATTACTTAATTATGGCATCCATTTTCAACTTTTGAAATTACTGTGTTGCTTCAATATCTTAATTACTTTTTTTAAATAGATAGGTGTGTTAAAATAGGTTATAAAGGATGGATGGGAAAGCCACAAGAGTAAACATCCACGCCGAAGCCAAATTCTAATCTCCAGCTCTCCATACGAAATTGCCACTGCGCCTCCCCTTTAGCTATCTCGGCGACCCGGAACGTTTCTTATGTTTTTTATTTAAGGTCGCATCAACTACTAGGTCATTAGCGACCACTATTGCTTGTAACGGTATGGTAACTGTGGAATGACACGATAATGATGATGATAGGGGGTGAAAGGACGAAACACAATACAACCATGCCCCAGGCGGGACTCGAACCCGCGATCCTTCGGTCCGAGTTCGCTATGGCACTACTGCCTTAGCGATCTCGGCCACCGGATCGGCTCTTATGTTCTTGAAAAATAATTATTTGGGAAAATGTTTATTATGACTTCGCACGAACTACTAAAGCTATTTTATAATTACAGTGTGTGCCCATACTGATGTTTATGATTACCCACAGTAGTTGAATGTCTGGTAATGTCTGAAACTGAGCGCCTGAGGGGAATAGCTGTTTCGAAGTTGCGGTAGTTACCTCTGAAAGTATCTTGCTGCTTGCGAAATGGCGAAAAGTTTTTTATGGATGCTTCTTTATTATGTCTTGCACTTTTGGAGAAGTAAAAAATATGATGTGCATAAAATATTATCCACGTCTTATGAAAATTGTAAGTTTGCGCTAGTGAACCTTTACTTTATTTTTTTGTGTGCGTTCCCCTTAAGTCGTACAATTATTTTTTTCTGACGTATCTGATACAATAGGTCGGTGAGTCCCTGCGATGTTTGTGTCAATATATTTTACATTTCCGTCCTAAATGTATACTTTTTGTATTCGTCACCTTCGAATATCATTTATAAGGACTAATATGCGTTAACATTTGCAATAAAAAGTATGAGTGAAAGTAATAATAATAAACTATAATGTTATTCCAAGTTCGTAATGAGTTTTTCTTTCTCATATACTGCTTTCGCGGGAAAACGACGTCCTTTTACAGAAAAAAGTTTATTGACTAGAAACTGAAAAAATCTGGTTCCTATGTGTAGCAAATTACTTCATCTAATACGTTGTGTAGTCAGAATCCACATTTTGTGGGTCTTCGATACCGAAAAATTGGTTTACGGCTTACGGTTCTGTCTGTCAGTCTGCAAACAAAGGTAACGGCTAAAGCGTAAGTAGAATATTCACCAAAATTGATATTCCTCGATTGATTATGACTGTTGCTGCGCTCGCTTGAATTTGAAACGGCTATTTTGATTTTTGGATGTACATTAAGCCACAACATTCATTTCTGTCCGCAATCCAGGGCTTCATTTCTGAGAGATGTCTGCGGTTCCTCTTCACCACCATTGGTCTCCGAAAATGAATTTCCCCTTATTTCCATAAGCATCAAATATTTTCTCAAGGACTTTCATATTTTAATCTTTTGAAGATAGTTTTTAATTTAATTATCAAGAATACAAAAAATTGGCTACAAAGATTACAGATTGGCTACAAAATCTGCATTATTATCCCTTCCTTTTATCTTTCTTTGAGCAGATAGCATCAAAAAGAGAGTGAAAGATCAGAGAAGAATCTCCAAGCGGTGCAACTGCCAGAGATCCAGAAAAGCCAGCAGCAGGGGTTGGGGATCTTATGCCGACCATTTACTGAAGTGCCTTCGGCAACTGTTTTCCTTTTTTATTGTACTTTGCAAGATCACAATAAAAATACATTTTAAACATATTTCACTTGCCTGGAACGTTCATTTTAGAGCTTTTAAAGTTACTTAAAAAGTATGGATTAAAGCACTCGATTATATTTTTGTGTTATTAGAAAATACGATTTAATCAAAATACGATGCCAATCTCGTGATTCAAGCAGGAGGAATTTATGAAACTGACGGAAGATACTTCATTAATTTACAGCGTTTCACCAACATCAGTGGTCCAATACTTAAAGACATATTTTTTCTAGCACTCTTGCATAATATCTTGGAAGAAATCGCATAAGAATTGTTTCAATCTTTGTTTTCTTCTTCCAGACAGGAATCGAATGAGCTATCGAGCCCTTCTGTAGTTGCCATAAGTCACTCGTAAGGTATTTTAGTTGCTTAACCTGTCCACCCACTCGCTGTAGTTGCTTAACCACCCACCCGCTCGCTCGTCCACAAATCGATCGCCCGTCCACTCACGCGATCTCCCGTCCACCCACCCGATCGCCCGACCACCCACCCGATCGCCCGTCCACCCCTCGCTTCGGGTGTTCAGACGGCGATGGAGGCGGTGGTCGCCGAGGCAGGGGCTCGAGGGCCGGTAAAGACCCCGGGGCCGCGCGTGCCCCAGGCCAATCCCGTAATGAGGCGCGGCGGCGGCCTCCGTGCCAAGATTGTGTGGGGCGAGGGCGGTGGCTGCGGCGCCGACGCGATGGCCGATCCACGGCCGCTCCCCGGGGGCAGCGACGTTGCGGCCTCCGGGGGCGGACGCTAGACGCTCGATGCCCTTACACGCATCACGATCAAGTCCCATTACTTGGGTCGATGTATATCACTTGCTTTCTTGCGCACGTCACGTCAAATTAATTAAATATTATTGTGTACAATGATAATTGTTTGTTGTACCCATGAGTAGTTGTTTCTTACAAATAGGGAATCGCAGGTTTTAAAACAAATTGTAATACATAATTTTTACATATTTTTAATTTGTATCGATCAACCCGTTCCTCTCTTTCTCTTTACCATCGTTATTCAAACGCAAGTTCCCTATTTCAATCATTCGTCGAAGAGGGCACTGTATTGAATTAGAAAAATTATGTACGCTCATCAATATTTTATACATAGTTTTTTCATTGTCATATAAAACAGTTCAATTTACTTTCTCGTATACATACGTACATACGCTTACAAATTTGTTCTTGTGCTGAGACGAAAATCGTTGTTTTGAGAAGGAAAAAACTCATTTTATAACTCTATGGTAACGTAAAAGAGTTGTTGTTGTTTTTTGTTGTTTTTTTTTCCTTTTATACGCAGTAAGTTATTTTTTGTAACACGAAACATGATAGTATTGTGGTTCCTTAATACTCAAAATGATTGAGTATCTTCATTTTGATCTTGATTCACAAAACCTCTGGCGGTCGGTTTGTGTTTCTGTCCACCTCCCCGTTCGTCTATGAACGAAACTAGCGCATAAAATATTTATAGGTGTTTTTTTTTCAAAATAAATGTTTGAAATAAATGTATTGATCTCGCCCGACTTGGAGCCCTGCGATTGTCGAGTAAACTCTTTAAATTATGGGATACTTTACATGAATAATTTTATCAAACATGGCTTGAAATTTATTCTTTAAATTTCTTGTAAAAATATATCGAAATTCACTTGTAAAGATGGCAGATATACCCTTTTTCTACTGTTGTACTGATATTCTGAAAGTCTTGATCAAAAGATTTGGGACCTGAATTTTAAAAAAACAACAACAAAAAAGTAGGCTTTGTAATCAAACACAATACATACAATACAATAACATTTTGCCAAACGTTTGCAACAATCAAAATTTATTGTAAACATTAGCTCACAAGTGCTCCAAAAAAGCTCATGCAACAATTTGTAGAGAACGGCTTCAAATTTTTCAATAAAAAGTTGCACATAATACCTGGATTTCCATATAATATTCTGGATTCTCATATAATATTCTTAAAGACATATTTCAGTTCTGCATTAGGGAACCAAAAAATGAAAAAATTGAAAAACATCTTGTAGGCGCCAATAGATAGCAATTAGGGAGAAGTTGGGGAGAATCCGGAAAGCTAGGGCAGAGCAGAGGTACAGAAACTAACTAGCACTAGAAATAATGTGTGTTTCTGCAGCACAGTTGTTGCTGTAGGCGCCGATGTTGAAGCCGGAACGTGAGGATCTAAAAGATCCTGTAGACTATTCGCACATAAAATCAATTTGCACATCCGTGAAGTATTATACTAGCAATGGACCGTATAACATATCCTATTTTCTTGACGACATTATCAATCACGGTTCTCATAAACAATAACGTCAATTACTACCACGGACCACTGAGATCCATTTACCTATTAGATGATCTCGATTTATATTAGGAGCAGATCTCTTCATAGGAAAAAATGTATGTAATTTGCTTCAATGTCGTGTCTAGAATTCGGTGTCTTGTCAAAAACTAAAATGCAATGAATGATTGATAATGGATATTATAGCAAGTGTATTTATAACGAATACTACTTGGATCATTGAACATATAAAAATCAAATCATTATTTCTAAGGGGGAAACATTACACTGTTGTTAAGAGTTAACAAACAGAAAAAAATACCGCGACCCGTGCATTTAAATTGCACAGAATTTTGAATTATCAATCAAGTTTTATGTAGATATCGAGATGCCGATTTGGTGGCCAAGATCGCTAAGGCAGTAGTGCCGTAGCGATCTCGTACCGAAAGATTGCGGGTTCGAGTCCCGCCTCGGGCATGGTTGTATTGTGTTCGTCTTTCGCCCTCTATCATCATCATTATCATCGGGAAGGCAATGGAACCACCCTTGAATAATTATCCCAAGAAAACCCTTATGGGTCACCTAAAACTTCCGTATGATGGAAGATAGGACAAGAAGAAGATATCCGAGATATTGCACGTCTTTGACCACTTGTTGTTCGAATGCCCACACCCAGAACAAGCTAATCCTCCCTCCAAGCAGGTAAAAACCCGTAACAGAAACTGATCCTGAAGAGGTATCTTTTTGTAGATTATAGTGTTAGAAACAAAACTCTGCCCATGTAGGTCGAAGAAAAACAGGCTTCAAGAGCTTAGACCGCAAGGTGTCTCTATTACGTCATCGCAAGTGTGTCGCGGGTTGCCTAAGCGTCTGCTGATATTTCGTAGTTTAGTTGAAAACAGAAAATTACAATTGATGTACCCATGAGTAATTGTGATTCCAGAATTAGAACTCGTAATAAGTTTTGGACATCATTCGATTTATTCTTTTTTAGTACTAGAAAGATCATTTTCAGAATGGTAAGCGAGTTGCAACAGGAAGCTTGCTACCAATGGGACTGTTCAATGGAAGCATTTTATATGGGAATTTTCTTTGATGAAAATCGCCAAGCAATGGGTCTCTGCTGACTAATAGTTTGTCGCATTATGTAAGCGGTGGTGCAATTTTAAAAGAAATTAAACGTTCATGCGTGCTCTCCTCCCAACTCCGAGTCGTCCGCGTGGAAAGGATGGCCTCCCATCTTGGCGCCGGCGCTGCGCGCTGCCCCAGTGCGGTGGCTGCGTAATGAGGCGCATGCGCGGGTCGCCACCGCAGAAGGACCTCGTCCGTCACCCCCACCCCCGCCACCTCAACGCCCCCTGGCTCTGCGCATTCGCTCTCCGCTTCTTTGTTGTTTTGTGCTTTCCTCTGTTCTTTTAGTCTGCTTCTTTTCCGTCTTCCTGTTTCGAAGGCTTCAAGGCTACGCCCTGGAAATTTTTAGATCTCTATGTTTATAGGGTTTAATTTTAAACTATCTTTCTCTTGTGTTGATTTCCACATTCCTTCGCCTCAACTTCTTGCCACGTTTTTTATCCCCCTCCCTGATTACTCAAGCAATCTCTCGCATCACGCAGACCATGCGACCTTGCCACTGCCTTAAAATACCAGGTACGCCTGGTCTACTGCTTTAGATCCACTTTGTCCTCACCCACTCTCACCCACCATTCTCTTTGCGTTTCTTACATTCTACCCAACGTGCCCCTTCATCCCGGTATTCTGTACCTTACTGCCGTTGCATGGCAATACTTTACTTCCGCTGTTCAGTGACCATCTCGCCTCCGCTTTTCGCAACTCTTGTGTTTTCGCGTCACCTTTCTTACTGATTCTTCCATGCCCTCTCGGTGTATAGTTGCAACCCTCCACACCCCTCGGTTTTACATTTCCGCACCGGCACTTTCTCTGAAACTCGCTTTCCGCGAGGCACCCGCATAGGCATGAAATGCGGCCGAGTAGTTAGTGGTTTCAGCGTTGCATGTGAACACCTACTCTGAAGAAGATATTCTGGGCAATCAAGATGCCGTAATTGAATTCAACAGTTTTGTTTTAAAATTAGATAAATTTTAAGAACATTGCTATTAGAGTAGGGTAACTTAATTTTTCGAAGTACAATTTTTTACAATGGGAGAACGCTAAACTAAACTAAAAATAATTTTTGTTGTGTCACTAATCTTAACTATGAACTAAGTAAAATTCCTGAAAATGATTACGGGATGCTGGTCGTCAAGAAGTTCTACATCTAATCTTCGCGATAATTTATTTCGATATCATTAATGATTTTCAAACATACCTAAGTTTCATTATTTAAAATAATTTTAACTAGTAAGATCTGTTCGGAAAATCCTCTACTTTTTTAAATCATTTGTATATAAAGTAAAAATAGATTGAGAGTGGAACCCATCTTCAAACGGTCACCCCTGAACTGTGCCTTGCAGCAATCTAGGCCCGTGCTGTGCGGAAGTATCCAATATAATGCTGATCGTTGGGATAAAATTGCAGAGAAAATCAAACTGTTTATTTAATTTTATGTAAACAGTTATTCTAGACCACCCTGAAGAACTAAATCTCCAAAAATAAAATTGAGCTTCAAAGCGGTCTTACTCAGAATATTACTGATTAAGAATCATAATTCGGGCACCATCTAGCCCCTTCTTATTCCCCGCACGTTCACATTAGTTCCCCACATGTCTCCCGTATTTCCTCAACCTATCTCTCTCACAAACATCACCTGATGCCCGCAAAACTCGTGGTACTCACAAAAATCACTTTATCCTACAAACTACCACAAAACTTTCCATTGCCAATGGCGAAAGGTGTCCCACAGATGTTCGATTTTAGGTCCTATTCTCTTCCTACTACACGTAAAAGTTATGCTTCCGATTATTAAAAAGGGAAGAATTGTTTTCTTGCGGATGACTCGAATATTATCGAGGCTATTTACGAGGCTTGGCCGCTTGTAATGTATGTTGCAGTAATCTATTATGTGTGTTATCATTTGAAAACTTTGATTTTTCTCTTCCTAAATCTGTTTTATTCAGGACTGGGGAGTAAATGTCTGTTCAGTAGAATCACACTTACAGGATTTTGTGTCGAAGTTTTCTTCTAAATTGTCAAAAACTATCATCTCTCTTTTGCATATTATATGTCGAGAGAACCCTAGCTTCAGAATAAAGAAACGTGTTGTCAATAATCATTAGTAAATATAGTGTCCTTATATCTTTGTCAAATCTGCAGATTTCTAACTATAACTCATTGGCCTGTTAATGTGTTTCGTTTTCAGGGTGCAAAATTTTATTGTAGATTTTATAAACAAACCAAGGATAATTGTTTCGTCCTTACTAAATTATTTCTTTTAAATGTACCACATACTCAATCACGAGTTTCTGATACAATTTTAGCTACTTTTACAATTAATTTATCTATATCTAAAATGTATCGGTCTTATACATTTCCATGTGTCCAGTAATCTAACACAAATATACTTATATGTTCTTCCCAAAAAATATAATAAAATTCAACACAGATCACACTGTTATTAATGATGCAACAGTGCACATTTAACAAATCATGGACATTTTTTTTATGCCTCATCAAGATTTAGATCATTTGCGACCATTATTGCCTTTAACGGTATGGTATCTGTGAAGATGACATGATATAGTGATGATAGGGGGTGAAAGGACGAACACAAACTCAATCATGCTTAAGATGGGACCCGAACCCACGATCCTTCGGTTCGAGATCGCTACGGCACTACTGTCTTAACGATCTCGGTCACCCGGACTGGAATTAATTTCTGTATTGGCAATAAATGCATGCCTTTACTGGTCTCAGAAAATAAGTTAGAAGTGCACTGTGTCTATTCAAGCAATCTATGAAAGGGGATCGGGATTTGAAGAAGTAATTGGTCACGAGATAGAATAAAGAGGAATGCCAGTTAACCAGTGTTAGTCAAACAAACCTCCTTTGTAAGAAATAGTTCCACCATTGGTGAAGCAATACCACGAAATACTACTTAAAAAACACAACGGAACATGGCATAATGTGCTTAATAATAATTTATCTACTTTGGGTATAAAAATCCTAAATTTGCATAACTGAAACGAGTTTCGTATGAGTTGTATTAGAACACAAGTGTTGCAATAAAAATGTCCTATTACTATTAGTTTTATAGTATTTTTACAACTGTGTTCCATTAATACATGGTCTCCGATTAAGTACTGTTAACTTAAGTGTCACTTTTCCAGGGATTCTAAGGCAAGTGTATTACTGTATTTAATAGAAAATTATAGTTCATTCGTATTTTCACTAAATGAATAGAACTTTGTGCAATTTCCCTGTCGCTCAAATCCAACCTCTCGATTCGTTATCAAACTTTGCCTAACGATATTCTTTGACAATTCTCGGATCTCGTTTTTTGATCAGTTTTCTTAAAATAATTGTTTCGTAAATACCTATTAGATACCAATTTAGAATGCGATAATACGGTTTCATTGTCCATATATCTGTACCAACAGTTGCTCTGTTCTTAATGATGGCGTGGAAAAAGCCCCCACATATCGTCCCCTTCCTTGCGTTGGAGCAGTCTGTGCTCGTGGGCTCTGGCAGCCCCGAGCGACCGCGCCCTGCCCGTCCTCGGGCGGGGAGGGAGCGAGGCGAGGCGAGGCGTGGCGTGGCGTGGCGGGGGTCGAGCGCGCCAGGGGGCTAATGAAAGCCGTGCCCGCCCCCCCGCCGGGGGACGCAAATCAATTTCTTCGGGCGTTCAAAGCGACGCGCCCCGCCATCTGCTACCCCGCCCCCTCGCGCAGTGGGGCCCGCTCCCCGCCGCGACGCCGTCCGCCGCCGCCTGGCTCCTCGCATTTATATGCACACAGTGGCCGCTTCATTTCGCTCCTCTGCGCTCGCCCCGCCCCGCACTCTTCGCGTGCGTTCTAAAGCTCCTTCTGGTGTCTCTTCGCTACGCAACTCTGTGTTGCTACTGTATTGCTATTTTCTCCCGTCTCTCTTTACGGCTCTAATCAAACCCCACTGACTCGTCTCTTCCTTTCTTTTGGATAACTCACTTAATCTCTCCGTATTTCGTCGTTCTCTCTATATTTCCTCTTGCACCAGATATTGCCCGATGTTTCGCTTCTTTCCGTATCTACTTTCCTGTACTTGTTCATCGTTTGCTTCTTATTAACCCAAAGTTGTTTGTTTCCGTTCGTCTCGATTGTCGCAGCCACGTGCTTTGTCCCCTCGCTTCTTTGCTGTACATCCCATAGTCCGGGCGGCGTATGCCGTGGCTCGTTTCGCTCCCCTTTTACGACCCGGCCACTGTTTGTGTTACGCCTTCGGCACGTCGACCCTTTGGCCCTTTGACTTCGACCGCCCTCTGCAAACTCGACCCTCTGGCCTGGCGGGGACGAGGAACACCCGGCCTCGCTCAGCCTCATCTCCTCGTCCTCCCTCAGCCTCCCGTCTATCGCATTCCCGCCCGACCAGCTTTTTGAAACTTCGTTTTGCTCGGCGCCGACTATCTGACACAACCGTTTTGTCAGGTAAAAAATCAGCTCTACATTGTAAATTATCGTAATTTATTCTTTACGGCATCTTCAATTCTGCCTTGTTCACTGTTTCGTCTCCACCAAAGCTCTGTTTCTCCTTATCAATATTGCTGCTCCAGTTTCTGTAGTATGTGCTATTGATGTGCGTTTGCTTCTATACGACACCGTCGTTCCATTTGACCTCAGTGCCCGGTTTCATTAACACGTTGACTGCTAAGAAAGTATAGGCAGATAGTTTACTACTAAGCCAAAGCCTAAAATATAAATATTCTTGAGAATATTATATGAAGTTATTTTAACGCTGTTTAAAGTAATGTGTGCGTGATCCACGTAAATATTTTGAAAGAACTGAGGACTCCGGTGCTTGAGTGGCGACTGGGTGCCACTCGTTTCCTCCGGGTGCCATGAGGACTCCGGGTACTTCAGCAGTTACATAAGAAAGTTCATCCCAAGATAAATGCCATAAAAATAAAAAAATAAAGGGCCAATTAAATAAAAATTACATTGCAAAAACAACAAAGCAAAAAGAACGTTGATATAAGATTTTATTTCTGACGGGGTTACTAGAAATACTTGAGATAAAAAAGAGTGTGTTTGAGGGTAACAAAATTGGCGGAGCTCTTTGTTGTAGGTTTGATAAATTATAACAACTTTCTTCACTATATTTCAGCTTTTGGTTGTCCATCTGTTTTTACTTCTGATAAAACTTTTGTCATATTTTTGCATTTTTCTATTTCTCTTGTTATTTTCATTATAGTTGTTAGACAGTGATTTTCCGTATTTTCTGAAATTTGATTTGCGAGATATCTCAAAATATATTCAACAGAATATCAATTGAAACTCCAACTAAATTTTGTATAATTTGGAACCTGGCGTTCTTTAATTAAATTTCATTTTCTCATATAATTATAAACAATATTTATGCATTTGCCACTGAGGAGTTCAAAATAAATTTGCAGATGTAATTTGTTTGTTCGTGGTGGTGGTAGTGGGGGGGGGTAAATTTCGATTTCTTATGTGTACACTTCTGCTCTAGGATATCGGTGTCTCGATGGCCGAACCGAATTCACAATAGGCTCATCTTTGCTTGATGTAGTAATTTACTTGTTCAGAGACATTTATTGTCACAGTTTAATTACTCCCTTGAATTCAATATTTAATGATTACTCTGTGTTCAGAACAACAAATCCGTCACATCTTACCAATGAATATCGCGCTCTTCTGTTATATTACAACGTAAAAAATCATCAGGTTATTTACGTTGCATTTTTCATTGGAAATGTTTTCGTATAATTCTTGGCGATTTTTTCAGGATCATTTTACTGCCGAATGACTATTTCCCGAACAATTGTCATTTCTCCTGCAAGACTTTTAGTAGGCAACCTTCTGTACACGCGTGTATTACGGCACAAATTTCTTCTACGTAGAGGGAGATTTCATGCTTTCTACCAATAATATTTTTCTTGGCATTTTAAAAATATTTTTCTAATAATTTTTTACTTTCTAGACTACTGCTTACGCAGTATAGAGAAAGTAATGTAATGCTGCACTGGAAAATGGCGAATTTTTAATAGAAAAAACTCGTATTGTCGGGCCCTGTCAATGAAAAAGTTGATATATCTTGTTCCTATTTGTAGTCCTTTAATACGTTGTTTATTCAGAATCATGGTAGGATCTGGTAACCAAAAATCAACCCACCAAAGGAGCATTCTAACTACACATGATAGAGGAAGTAATTTGCTACAGATAGGAACAAGATTTATTTCATTTTCTCGTTACCAGGACTTTGCAATAAGAGATTTTCTGTCGAAAAATCACCGCTTTTTCTCGCGGCATTACGAAACTTTCTCCATAATGCGTAAGTAGCAAACAAAAAAGTAGTAACATTTTTGAAAGGTAGTGGCAAATTTCGGAGGGTATCACAGGATAGAACCAGTTAGCACTGTTCCAGAAAAACTTGACTGTGCATCTTCTGGCTGTTATTCAGTGAGTTGATGGAATCGAAACAAGTTGGGCTGCGGTGGCCGACTGTGCGAGCGGGCGGCGGCGACTCTCTGCACTCGCCGACAATAACAACGCAGTGACCCCGACGCCGACACCCCGCCAGCCCCACGGGACGTCGCGACGCGTCGGGCGGCTGAGTGGAAAACGAGGCCTCCACCCGCGGCGTCTCCCGCCCCGCCCCGCGCTCGCAAGCCCGCCTCCGCCGCTGTCCATTCCAGACAGCCAATTCAGTGGCGAAGGCGAGCTGTAAATCACGGTGAACGGACGGCGGGGCGGACGGCGTGTCGGCACTCGATCACGCGCGACAATGCAGCCCGCTGCCCGCGGCCCCCCGCCCGCGCCTTGGCGCCGCCCCCGCCGGCCATCGGCAGCGCGCCGGTGATTAGTCCAATCTCGTTTTTACACCGTTCGCCGCCCCGCGGCGCGGCGCGCGCCCGCCTCTCACCGCGCGAGGCCTCACAGGCGCGCGCGCGGGCGGCGCCCCGCCGCCGAGGGTAATCCACTTATGGAAATGCCCGCCGCCCGCCGCGGGTCGCAATCAATTTCGTCCGCCAGCACCGACCCCCCCCCCCCGTGCCCTCGCTCGCGTCGCGTCGCGCGCGTCGTGTCGGCAGTGGCCCGGCCCGGCCCCACCGCCGCCGCGCAGGTGGCCTGCCTCCGCGTATTGGCATTCCTGAACGCAGCGTATCCTGTATCACGTGCTTCATTGTACTCGTTATACTATCATCGTTTTCATTTTTCTTCTTATTCCGAAAATTACGTTTTTGTTGGATTGTCCTTACATGGTTGCCACAGATTTATCAAGTTAATATATTATAGTCTGTGAATCGTTTAGTTTACTTTGACGCTTTTAAAGATAAATGCCAACGTTTGCAGATAGATGTTTGACACAAGGCTTAATAATCGACGAATTATGTTCTAATTTGATAATTGTGTAATATTTTCATTTCTTTGCCGTTTAATTTTATTTCAATACACTTAAAGAGTATAATTTCTCCCGAAATAAGTAGATGTTCGTCTGTCAGAGTGTGCTTGTAATGAATATTTACATATTGGCTTTTGCACAGAGTTCGTACGTTATTGTCACACCTATTAGAAATACAAAATATTTCGGAAAATTATTGGGCTAATTTTCATCTCATCAGCTTTGAATGTTTGATGCGAATGTCTAAATGATATTCGATAGCGATATAGCGAACCAAAAAAGGTGCCCAAGAACATTAATTATTCTTCTTTAAAATGATTATGAAAAGTGTCGAGTTAAGTTCTGCAATATGCTTTTATACTTCAAAATTGTAAACGATTGCATTCTTTACAAATATGCTCCGCATATATGACTATATTTTCCCTTAGTGGCAATTATGTTTGAATAGTTGCTATCGATCAATATTGTCACTTGCGGCACTGGAAATATATTTTTCATTTTCCTCGGACATTTTTTTCATTTGCAGTTACGTTTAATCAAAATCAAATATATTATTTCCACATCTCCTTCACACACTATTGCCCGTTTATTGCATTGCTTACGCTTGTAATTCAAACTGTGCCGTTTCAATTCTCGATCTGTGACAATGTGAATTTTCAGCTCACTCATTAAGTACGGTATGGAATGGAATGTCGGTAATTATATCTTCGACTTGTATCACTAATATTCACTTGTCTGTCCTTTCCGGACTTGCAAAACAAAAGTGAATGTTATTATACCAGCCATTGCGTCAGTAATGAAACTCATTACGCTACTTTAAAACATGGTTTTGAATACAGACGTGGCGTGTGTCACACGTACGTGGAAATCCCTGGCCTCTAAACGGTCTCCGTGCGGAGTAATGTATTCGAAAACCCTTGATCCTCTTCGATCGCTCCGACGCCGCCGGCCATCGCCGCGCCCTGCCGGCCCTGACCGCACGAAGGGTCCGTGCGACGCCCGCGCCTTCTCCTCGCCGACCCGGACCCCGCCGCCGCGAACGTTGCGCCTTGCGAGCGCCCCGCCTCGGGCCGCCCCACCCACGCCACGTTGCCTGGCGCCCCACGGTTGCCGCGTCCTGCTCTGATTTTGAAAGTCCAAAATCGGGGCCCGCTTTGCCGCGTCAAAGACGGAAGCGGCCGCGTCCGGCGACCCGACTGCCTCCTTCGGCCCCAGCTCCCTCCGTCCCTCGACGACCCCGCTGCCGCGCTGACCTCTGCCTCGCCGCCTCTCCCGCCGATGGGGCTTCTCTGCCTCGAGTCATCTGCGCCGACCTCCATACACATCGTCACGTCCCCCCACACTCTGCGATGTTGCTGAATACTTCGAATGTTACGCAGTTGTTACGGTAATCTAGGGACGCGAAATACTTGATGCTTAGCCCGTGTTGTTGTAAGGAGGCATGAAAACAGTAACCGTTGAAATGTGCTCGGAAAAATCCTGATGCTAAAGTGTAGAATCCAATATTATGTTGACTGACTTAGCCTCTGGATTATTATTGTCGTGCAACTACAGCTGTTCAAAGGATGCGTATTCCACTTCGTCTGCTCGTCTGCCCCAACCTCTTTACGGTACACCCTCGTCTCTGTGGACCTGCACCGCAAAGACCTCCTCTTCTTCCAAACTTCACTCCTGCAAAGAGGCTCTAATTTGCATTCTTTAGTTAAGAGTGACATGTTCATGCCGGCAATCTTCATCATTCTCCAGGATTTATTCATCAAACTTTATCCTGAATAGAAAATATACTAGAAATGTAAGAGGAGAGAATGATTAATGAATTCACCTTCACATCATGTGAAAACGAGGGTCCACTGTTCTGTACATAACTGATTCAGTCCTTTTGGCCCTTTAATGGTCTTGATACATTACTTTTGCGGAAAATTGCTAAAATTCTATACGACATTTGAGCAATGCGTCTAAAGTCTCTACGACTAACAAAAATTGTTTTTTGACATTCCGTTCGGTAATCTATTTATAAAATGAAACGAATATTCTTCAGGCTGGTCTTTCAATTAGTTATGCACTGGTGATTTTAGTCATCACTGAATGCAATATTTTCTAGCTTCTACTATCTCGGCTATCGTCGACGCCTGCATCGACCCTTATCTTTCTTCCGCTGTTGCAAACACTTCTTTTTCGCGCAGCTATTCTTGGCTGGCATTCCACCGCCATGATGCTGCTTGTTGCGTCACCTCTCCCCTCCTCTTCGTCCTCTTGGTCACCCCGCCCCGCCCCCTCGCGGGCAGCGGCCGCGTGACTCGCGCAGCCTCCCCTCCTTCGCGCGCGATGCTTATTCCATTAGTGGAAAGTTTTAATTAGATTAATTGAACGGGCATCGTGATTAAGCTGATGAGGAATGCATGCAGGATGTGCTCTTCGCCCCAGGGCACAGCTGGCTGGGCGGCTCCGTTGAAATTCCGAAGTAACTTTCTTCGTATCTATAGAAGTTGAAATTCATGGTTTAATACAATAGGGGCGCTAAGGTTAGATTGCCATGTTTTAGGCTTTCATATTTTAAAGCAAAAGTGAATTTTTTAATAAACTCCTTTATTTGTTACTTCAGATTACTTTTTTTTTAGCGTGAAGCGACAGTCTTCAAATTATGTGCAAATCCAAAAACGGTGTCTAACAACCTTGTCTCCAGTGTGGCATTTCCCCTAATAATTTATTAGCGTTACCCGTATTTGTCCACATTTCGACTTACAAGTGTGGATGGGAATGAAGTTACTATATCTATCCCACTATTGAAATATTGGCGTCTGTGAGCTATTCGGCACCATCTAAACAAATTCCCATACGTTCTATTTGGTGGATCCATTTGGGAATCTTTCTGATTAGTAATTTGTATCAAATATATTTCACAGGCAAAAATCTCTCATCAGTCTTAAATGTGAATTATGTTCAAATTGGTAAATATTTAAAATAATTAGTGATGTCTATTCCTTGATTCATTGCAAGATATTCTTCTTTGCTCTTATCCAAATGCCTAGCTATCAAAATCTACTTCACAACGTACTCGTAGTTGTTGGACGTGTGGTCAATAGCAATCACTTGCAACATTTAAATAACCTGAAACAGTAGGAAATACACGAACCTAAACACTGAAAAGAAACGTTAAGATCTCTGGAGTAGGTGCATATTATTCCAATAATGAAATCAACCTCTTGAGTGATTTCTAAACTTTATCAGAGTCATAAAAAAATGTGTCACAAAATATTCTTACATATCTGCGAAGAATTCAACACTTTCGCAACTTGAAATATTGTTCGAAACGTTTTGGAAAGCAGTTAAAAATGCATAAAACCAATTTATTTTGTTTACTCTGGTTTCTTCGGTACGTTACAAATGCCGAACTGAATCCCCTTACATCGTAGGTACGGCTGGTTCAACATTCCAGCATTGCTGAGATGCTTGACAAAATATTCACAATTCGATATATTCAATCACATAAGCGCGCTAAACAATTATTCTCGGCACTTTCGGTTTACCGAAGCTTTCAAGCCCCCCTGTCCCCCCCCCCCCCGACACCTACATAGTCGGCGAGGCGGAGGCAATCCGTGCCGGCCGCCGGCGGCGCGCAGGCAGCCACGGAGCAAAGATAATGCATGCGGGACTTTCGGAATTGGATTTCGGCTGCGGGAAAGTTGTAAATTTTGCGCCTCTCCGCTCCGCGCCGCCCTGCGACCTAGTTTCCACGGCGCCGCCGAAGACGATGACGATGACGAAGCCGAAGCGGCGCGGCGCGGCGTGTCCGCGGGGCAGGCCGGCCCGGCGGAGGGGAGCGCCGGTCGCTTTGAGATGCCGCGGGAGGGGGAAAGGAGGAGCGGAGAGAGGCGATTGTTGAAGTACGCGGCCGCATCGAATGTCGTCGACGGTATCAGGACGGGAGACGAGCGTTCCGAAGTTGGCAGAAGTGGCGACTGGGGAGGGGTGGTGTGCAAAAGTTGATGGTCACAATTGGAGTAGCGTTGATATAAATTTATTGATGTGAATGAGAAACATGTGGAAATAGAAATGCTGATGTTTTTTTATAAAACAATTATTTTTTCCTATTATCGCAAGTTCCTTAATAATTTTGTATTATTGGTTTTGACAAAACAAGATAATCCTCTTATTCCCAGGTGGGGGCGATACCAGTGTTCATATACTACCTCCGGAAATTGTCTCGATTCGAACTAACTGACTTAGTTATCGTCAATATTACATCCAGATGGTCTTATTCCACAAACTGCATTTTTAACACTTCCGTACTAAAATATTTTAAGCTTTGTTATGATGTAATATATTAATTTGTGCTTGGAGTTTTGGCCTGCTTCTTATACGCCACAGTCCACGATTCAGGTTATACAGATAGCTAGATAATTATTAGTTGGAAGGCGGTGGTTTTAAAAAGCGAATGAAGTTTTAAAATACTATTTTTTTCATACAATATAGTGTTATATCTCAGTATCTTCGATAAAATATTTGTACGTTATATCACACTCCATCAGCTTGTTGCGAACGAGATGCAGTTACAAGATCTGATACTTTTGTCATCTTTTAATCTTACAAATCATAAACTGTATCTTAATTTCTAGGAACAAGTGCAACCATACATTGTGAGTTCGTATATTGTTTTTATCTTTCATGCTTAAAACTATTAATTTAAGTTTTTCTACATCATAATTTACGGTTTAATATCCTTATCATGTTGCAATTTTCAATAAACTTTGATTATTGTCACTCTAGTTTTTTTGTTTCCATAATTATTTCTATAACATTGGGTACAAAATAATGAATTGGATTATTGAAAATGCGCCTAACATAATAAAGTCTTCTACAATTAAATTAAATTGATCTGGGGTGGCCGGGTGACGCGCCGTCATCGGGACGGCCCAGATTATGACTGGCCGCGAAAGTCTACATCTTCTTAATTATATTATACCTCGAAGAGACCACAAATGTAACTTCACTATCTGTTCACAATTTCTAGAGTTCAGTTTCAAATACAGTTATTGAAATTAACGTTCTCCATATGCTTGCGGTAATAAGTCGATTCTTTTACGAATAGCGTGATGGGGGATAATAGCCAAAATCTGTAGATTTATCCCTTGCAAATAGTTTTTATGACAGGGAAGCTAATATTTTGTGATTAATTTTTGCCACCAACGTTGGTTTTCACCTGTATTAGTAATTCAAGTGAATATGGGTTAGGGTATGTGAATCCAGAATTTAAGAAAACGTGCACAGAATACGCTTCTCTCCATAGTTACACACAGGTTTGATCGGTTTTTACGTTAAATAATTATAAATAAATGTAATATTAAATAGTAAGTAAGTTTCTGCTGGAAAGAAAACAAGTCCATTGAAATCTGTTCTATGACCATGATTTCTGCACGATGTTAAACTCGCGTGCCCACGCTTCGAGTGCCCGCTGTGTGTGTGTGCGTCCTGCTGTGGTCGAAGTGCCGAACTGCGCGTGGCCCACTTCGCGGAGGAGCCTCGACGCCGCCGGCTCATTTGATTCGCAGCGTCGCCACCGCCATCTCGGACACTTCAAGCGCCACCGCTGCCTCCGCGCGGTGGGCTCAAGTGCGAGATACGCGGACGAAAATGTATTCCTTGAATCTGAAATTTGCAGCTGTTGCTTCTTAGACTCTTATGTCCCTTCGGTGTGGCAGATTTGCGTAAATAGTTCGGTCAAAGCCGTTACCTCCCACAGTGAACATTTTATAGTTTTCTATGTAATTTTCCAATTTTGTCGTAGTTCCGGAAAGTTGTTTTGCGATTTTTCTAAGACACGAAACGCTGTTGTACTCTCGGGAGGTCATTAGTGTCATTTGCGAATTTCGCGGATAACGGGCGTAAGTTCTGACACTGATCCGTCATTTCCGTGTAGTCGTGCGCAAATGCAGGGGCAGTCCTTTCACAAGGAATCTTCGAGCCCGATTCTTCCGTCATTCTCTTGATCTAGAGCTCTTCTCTAACGTTTATTTTAATTCACATAATTAGTGGAAAGGTCAATGAAAACACATTTGTCTTTGCCCTAGAATTGTGACAAGGAATTACTTGCATGAAATATGGAAACCTCAATTATGTTTCATTAAGAAATTTAGTTTTAATGTCATAGAGTTCCCGGAGAAAAATGGAATTTGTAACATTAACAATTATTAATAAATATGGATTCTAAAATCCTCTAAATTATTGAATGTCATTTTTAAAATAACCTTGTTTGGTAGTATTCTACCACCAGTGGGCAAGAAATAACAAGAAATAGTTCGGAACGTAAATCACTGAATATCCTCTTCTTTTCATACGCGCCCTTAAATCGCGTAGTAAAACGGGCAATTTTGAAAAAATTAAAATACATTTCGTCCCGCTCTTGCGCGTTTGAGCCCATCGTGAGCACCGCCGTCGCCGCCGCCGCCGCCGCCGCCGCCGCCGCCGCTTCCGCTGCCACCGGCGCCGTAGATGTGACTTCCTCGCCTCTGCGTCCGACGCCGCTCTGTCGCCTTGCGCCACTTCCGGCGCGCGCGGCCCCGCTCCGCGTCGACGAGAATCTCCGCCTCCGTTCCCTCCGACTCGCGACGCGCCTTGGCCGCCCCGGCGCTCCCTCGCGTCGCTTCATCCTATCGGACGGGAATTGGCTGGGAGGGTTTTCAGTAGCCGTTGTCACAAAGTGAGTATCGAAATGTCCTCGAAATTAATGAGTACTGTACAGTCATAAAATGTATTAGTTTATATTCAAAGAGTTTTTGTGATCTCTACCCTCAGTGACGAGCATAGGGCATTCGTTGCAGGGTTTTCGTGTACCTGCCTGCCAGCCGCACACTCCTGAACTGGTCAAAATTATCTTTTACATTATGTAATTATGTTTTGTGAAGTCACAAAGATAAAATTAATTAATGGCATGAAAACCCTACAACCGACAATTATGTTCTTAACATTTATTTCTAAGACCGCCTTTCCGAAGCGAACTGATCTCTCCGTGTTTACACCACTCGTTCCCGAAGCTGTTTTGGAGCTTGCCGTCCTTTTGCTCCGCCGCCGCCCTGTCCACGGCGCGAAGGGCGTTCGCGTGGCGGGGACGGGCGAGGCGGGACGGAACGGGACGGGAGTGGGGTGAGAAGGACGGGGCGGGGCGGTTGGGAGCGGGTACTTCGTGGCGGGGCGGGGGAGGGCAGCGGAGCGCGCTGCCGGGTAATTGGGCGAGCGGGCGCGCGCGCAACCGCTCGGAATATGTACTACGGAAGCCTCGCAGCCCAGGTTTGTCAAGCCGCCAATTTCATTCAGGTGCAGGCGGCGGAGTGACGCGGAGGCGGGAGACGGACGGACAAGATGCCGCGTAGGGAACGCAGCGAACTGTGCGGCCGGGGGGGGGGGCACGGGCGACGCACAGGCGGCGCGAGCGAAGTA
>BOPP01000042.1:8448366-8470269 GCA_017312745.1 Gryllus bimaculatus
CAAAATGTGTATATTTTCTGTACCGTATTTCTCATCCTACGCAATTCTAAGCGACCAGCTGTTTTTTTTAATCAGTCAGAGTGTTACGAACTTCAAAAGATTCAAAGAAAGTGTCGAGCATCGGCCTTCCCGACACACGCACAGCGCGGCCGCCCATTGGCCGAGGCGCCTTTTCCACGTCCTACAGAGAGCGCCCCTCGTAAACCCGACGCTGTGAATCGGTGCAGCGATCCTCCCCCTCCCCCTCCCCCTCCGCCTCCTTCCCGGAAGTCGGGCCGCAGAGCGGAGCGGCAGCCAAGTGGCCCGCCCCGCGATGGCAGCGCCGCGCCGCGCAGTGGTCGACAATAAACACGCGCGCGCGGCAGTCTAAAAGTAATAATTTCTCTAACAATACGTACACGTGTTTTTCACGTCGCAAAATATATAGTTGCATTACACAAAAACAAGATAGCGAATCTAGTAGGGAAATGTTCGTGAAAAATAAATTGAATATATCATTGAAGAAAACAAATAAATTGATGTGGTTACACACGGTCATATTCAATGAAAAATATATGGAATGTTCCCTACATTCAAAATACGTCTTTGGACAATCACGGCAAATGGAAGTCTGTTACATATGTTCAAGCGCCTGTAATGTCTATAGAGTCACGTATCGGCACTTACAATATGTAGGAAAGTAACGTCATTATAGTCGAGTATTCGTTTGTTCGGCAGTTAGCCCATTTTGTTAATTCTTGTAAATAAAAAGTTATAACGCAAAGAACAAAAGTATCGCTACAAGTATTTCCCAAAATCAATTGTTTTTTTATGAAATTAATATAATAAAATAAACACGCATTTATGCTATTTTTATTCTTACCTGTAATTTTCAGTAGCTTTGCACCTTAACTAACTTTGACCAAATATAAACGGGAAATTCGACATCAAACTTCAAGACATACAAAAATGTTCATAAACAAGTTATATTTTTAGGACGTTTTCAGGAGTATGCACAAAGTTATTATGAACATAAACTAGAATTAAATTGTGGTTGAAAATTTGAATTTCTGCCGCCTCAGAGTTGACTGTAGACCACCGTGCGGCGAGAGCGCGGCGCGGGGCCACCCACGCTGAGATGGACGGGCGCGGGACGTCACTGGGTAGGAATGTGGATGCGCGCTGGATAGGAGAGACGACAGATGGAACTGGGATGAAGCTATCTTCTCCTTCCAACCGACAAAAATTCGCAAACACGGTTGATTTGGGGACGAAAGCTGAGATGAAGTAAATTTCTGGAGACCTCGCCTCTCATTTCACGAGTCGCGAATTCGTCACCTCAACTTCGGAAGCGCTCGAGAGATTACTTATGATACAATTATAAGATGAAGTGTCTTGAGAAGTAAATCAAAATCGTTGATTAGAAAGGAGTAATTCAAGAACGCTGTGAAGAATGGGAGATTATTACGTAAATGCATATGAAAAGAGCGTGATGATATATATGAAAACGCATAGCTGCAGTTTCAGTTAAAATGAGAAATATTGTAGGTACGTGAGAAGACTTGAAAAGGAGAGGTACGAAAAATAATTGTTCGTAGCGTGATGGTTGTGAATAGAGAGAATTGTACAAGTGTTCGTGAACGCGAAAGGGCAGAAGGAAGCGAGGAGGGGCCGTAGACGGCGTGCGGTTGCGACTGCGGCGGCGGCGGCGGCCGTGGCGGCGCGTCGCGGCATAAACCGGGGCACAACAGCAGAGCCTTGTATGAATCTTTGATGCGCGGTTTATGCGGACAGGCCTCGCACTCGGTCCGACCGCCTCTTCCTCCTCCTCTGCTCTTTCCTCCCCATCGTCGTCCTTCTCCTCCCCGTCCTTCCCCCGGGGCCGTGCGTCGCCTCGCGTTAATAGCTTCTTTGCAAGGCAGCGCGCTCTCGGCGCTTCCGCCTTTTCATTTCGCCCGCCCGCTCCCGTCCCACTTGGCCACCCCGCCTCGCCCCGCTCCGCGTCGCGCCGGCGACGTATTGTTGCCGCGAGGACTCTCGCCCCAGACGCGACGCGACGCGCCGCCTCGAGTGCCCAGCGGGCGCGGGCGGCCGCCAAAGACGGCGCGCCGCTCGCAATCTAGTCCCCGGAGCCGCCTGTCGCGCTCCACGAATTTGCTTGCACGCGCCGCTTTTTCTTCTCCCGTTGGGTAATTCTCCTATTGGATTACTGAGACGGTATGACGGTTAACGTACCTTGATTATTATTAAAAGTCTGCCTCTGCTTCTTTTTTTGTAATTTTATTATTATTTTTTTCACATTGATACATGCCAACGTTGTAGACAAACATTTAAATTATTATATTAGCGGATTAACAGTTGCATATCTTCATTTAAAATTTACGCTTCGAAGAACATTGGGTATAAACATTCATAAATACCAATTAGTTTTCACCTCACTACACATATCCAAAATGAATCGTTAGCGTATCGGACTGTTGTTACATCCAAGTTTTCGTGTCAAATTCGACAGAAGTCCTATGTTTTAAGGGCGGAAAATTCTTCGTGTGCCTTCATGTGGATGCTGTTCCCATTTTGTAGATTTACTGTATGTAAAATATCAAGTCCAGAAGAAGCCTCTGAGTTAAAGTCAGAGTCGCCTGAATTATTCGTTCTTTCTCCGCTAGATTGCGATGGAGAAATTTGCGTGGTCAGACGGACGAGCGAGCTCGGTGGCCTGAGTATCGTCACGCAAAATAAGACATAATTGAAATTGAAAATGAAGCTTATTGCATAATGAAAGTCATTATGATAGAGCTTCATTATAGTGTAGGCATTTGACCTAACACAAGAGAAGTGTATAGTTCAGAACTAGTCTATCTTTGGCCTTCATTCTATTAAATGTTTAATTGGATTTTGTTGATTACTATGCCGAGGTAATCCGTGCAGAGGTGATAGTAAACCGCATATGTTGTCCCCTCTTTCCAAATCTCGGAAAACTAGTGGAGCTAAAACAGCACGTACTTTCTCGCCTTTAGTAAAATTTTTGTATTATTTTCTATACTAATCATTTTATACAATTTTTTTAAATAAATTTAGAAAAGGAATTAATGTTTAATCATTTGAAATTTTGGCTATTCGTTTTCCTTTGTGACAAGTCCCCGGGACATTTTAAAAACAAAAAATATCTCCAACGTTTTTTATTATTTTTTGTTCGATAGCATGAGAGACATTTATGCGAATGGTGCAGGTCTCATTTTCGTTAAAAACTCTGATTTTTCGAAAGTAACAAAAATTGCAAATGCCTAGCAAATGATCGAATTTAAGAAATGAACAAAGCAATATTGAATGATAAATATAAATTCTAACTAACGAAGCATTCAAATGTCGGGAATTATGTAAACGAAGAACAAGGAATTCGGACCTGCTAGAATTTTCACTAAGAAACAAATTGTCTCTTCTTAATTGTAGTTGTAGGAAGACACCGAAAAAGTCGAAAAATCAGGGGTTTCAACCAACATGAGTTCTAGACTATTCTCTTAAACGTCTTTTAGACTATCCATCACAAAATTACATCAAATATGACGCTGCAATTTTTGAAAAAAATATGTCTAAGCAAATATTAAAAAATTGCCTACATTTCAAGCAAAATAACGCAAAAAACACGCAAATGTTCGAAAACTTGTACATGACTATTTCAAAATCTATCTATAAAGAACATAGTTCATGCGAGGAAAAAATGTGTATCTTTAATATTTTACTTCTAGGAAGAAGGTAAAAAATGTTGATATTTTCAATTTTGGAAAAATTAAAGTTTTCCACGATTATGAGACCTGCGCCATTATTTTAAACGTTCTTCGGACTATCCAACAACAAAATTTAATCAAAATCGATGGTGCCTTTTTTTATTTTGAAAATGTTCCAGGAGTTTCAAGTAAAGTACCTCCAAATATAATATAATAAATATAAAATATCAATTTCAAATTCAAGGGGCCACGACATCAGCTAGATCGGTCTGGGAATATCAATTTTGGAGAAATTCGTCTGAACGGTTTATCCGCTAGCGTTGTTCACAGACAGACGAACAGACGTTCTGCCGTCAATCGATTTTTCGGTATCAGACAAACAAAACAGTGATTCTGGCTACACCACGTTTTAGAGTTTTTTTCTAAATTTAGTAATTGCATTTATCTACATTTTCGTCACCAGAGCCTTGTAATAAGAGTTTATCTGTCCAAAATTCGCCGTTTTTTAAATAAATTTAAAGCGAACTTGACTCTTGTGCTACTCGTTTGAAGTCGGATTATGTTTGAGCTAAACTTACGCTACTTGGGACACCTAGGAGGTCCGCTTGGTGACGACGTCTGAATATTGCATGCGGCGTAATCGTTCCCTATAAAAGGTGTTCAAAAAGTTCCCGGAATATCCTTGCCGCCGGCAAACTAGCAGGGTTGACATTCTCCTGGTAGGGGTTTGGCCTTTCGATACGCGGGCAAAATTGGTCTGGACATGTTTCGGTGCGCAGTGGTGTCACTGCTCCGTGTCACGTGGAGGCGAGTGGCGGTCTGTCGGCGTAAAATCGCAGTTCGAGCTGCGTCCGAACTTGAAGTTCATGTGCAAACCGAGAAAATCGGTTTCCGAGACGCCATCGGCCCCGCTACACCGTGGCCCGGACAGTCTGTAACTGAAAATTTATACGTGTAAGTTTTACAGCGCTCGTATGACGCGGTTCGAAGGACCCGCCGGGTCAAGCTCCAAGGATAGGAAGGTCTACATCACAACAACCACTCATCTCTTGTTGAGCAGAAATTCCTCTCCGAGAACTTTCCTGTCTTTTCTCAACCACCGTACTCACCGGCTCTCGCTCCTAGAGACTATTATCCGTTCGCTGCCCTAAAAATGGGCTTCAAAGGGAGGCGTTTTGCAACCTTGGAGAACATGAAATCGAATACGACAGCTCATCTCCTACAGGTGCCAAAAGAAGCCTTCTACTGCTGATTCCAACAACGGCAGGAAGGAGGGAGCAAGTGTATGAGTGCTTGAGGGTTCTACTTCATGGGTGATTAGGTTGCCATTGTCATGGGTTGTAACATTTACATGCTGAACCACCAACCGGGAACTTCTTATACATTACCCTCGTATAATTATATATAATTACAGATAGGAAAAAGAAAGAATGTAAATCAAAGTAATATGTATTAATTCACTCTTATTTATACGATACATTTCCTCGTATCTTAATATCACTTTACACTTGTGTATCACTTCACACCTATCATCTATTCATAAAATACTGTTGATCATTGATTAATCAGTTTACGTTGTGCACTTTACATATCAGCTGTGCAGATGTTTGATGATCGTAATCTGCTTTGTGCTATCTTGTGTGTGTGTGTGTGTGTGTGTGTGTGTGTGTGTGTGTGCGTGTGTGTGTGTGTGCGCGCGCGCGCGCGTGTGTGTATACATAAAAATATTAAAAAAAGCTATTAAGGGAAAGGAAGCAACAAGCACTTAGGTAAATTTTGTTCCAAATTTTCAGAAATATTGTAGAATATGTGAAAGGGAAATTTCGTTTTATAATTTGGATTTTTGCCGAGTTTATAGAAGGATAATACCCTTATCAGATGATGGTTTGTGTAACAATTCTTTACGAGATAAGTTATTTGCCGCTGTGCTGTTGATTGTTGCTGATGAAACATCGTTTCAAAAACATGTTTTTGTAATCAAACTTAAAAATAACACTGTCGATCACTTGCAATTTGTTCATGTTTGTATTGGTAGCAATGGTATGACACGAGTATAGTAGTGTCGGGCGAATTATTGCTTTGTAGAGCAAGAGTGCACGAGACGGAGAACCCGTCTGCGTTACTGTTTGCTTCATATCCTCACCTCACTTTGTTGTCTACTCCACGCGGTCGTCACTATGGCATCTTCTCCCACTACTCCTCCCCCCCTCTACCGCGAACCCTCAGCAGACGATGCTCACATACTTCATCGCATCGTTCTCACGGCGGCTTGAAGGAAAAGAGCGACTGTGTCCATTTAGAATTTTTGGTAGTCAATTGATTTTTATTAGATTTAGCATTAATCCAGTTTTATATTTCGGTTGAAATCCAGTTTTATATTTCGGTTGATAGTAGTTTTGATCTATTGAGTGCATGCGACCCCTTCATTTACTTTTCGATAATGAACTTTTTTTTCCACCTCCAAAGTCACGCGATTTTTAAACCTTTTTTGACGTTATATACTCAGATAATTAGTATAAGGCTTTTTATAACAACGTAATTGTTGTTCAATGTCAACATTTTCGTTCTAATGTAATATGTAAAAGACAATGATTGTTTTGGGTTCGTGCTTAATGCGCTGCCGATTCATCCGATTGCGATAAAACTTCGTCAACTTATTGCTTGCACTTCCGGGAAGAATATAGGCATATGATGGGAATTTGTGTGTGCCTGCACACATAAACGCGCGTTTATGATGATTTTATGATGACTCAAGGGCCCTGATCAAGGCGCTTTATGCCACGGCGCTCTTTACGCAACCCGCCGCACACTGAAGTACAGTTATTAAGACGTCTTTATTCCGTGTACGTTTGAAGTATCCCTGTACCTGTGAAGTACGTTCATTAAGACGTTTCCTGTCCCTGCGGTTGTGAAATTTCTCCTGGGAGATAGAGATAGAGAGAGGATGACAGAGACGCAGAGAGAGTGAAACAAACAAATACAGAGAGTAAGAAAGAGAGAGAGAGAGAGAGAGAGAGTCACACAGGTAGGCAGACAGAGACAGACAGAGACACGGAACCTCGCTCACGGGAAATTCTTTCGTCTGTTGAAATGTTTGCAGAGCGCAGGGTAAAACGTGATTAACAATTACGTGACCGGTGGCATGTGAAGAGTAATACATTGCAATAGCGAAGCATTACCGGGTCCTCTAGTTCTTGTAACAGAAACTGTTCTCAGTTTCGGAAAGTTAACTTAAGATAATCAAAGTGATTAAATTGTTTTTAAAGGATAAAAAAGAGTCGCTATAAAAATATATGTCTTCTCTGGAAAACATTTTCTTAGAAAAATGAACCACTTGCCCTCTGGGAGGTGCCGCCTCCTCCAACGCCCTTCCCCTACGCGGCCAGCGCCCGCCGCCGCCGTCCCCACCCCCGCCCCCACTCCCGCTGCCGTCGCCTCCGCTGCCCAGGGCGCCCAACCGCACCGCGCCATTGTTTGGCGACACACAGTTGGGAGATGAGAATTCTGACCCCCGGTAATTGCGTTCCCCTGTATTTGCTTATTTATGAGCATAACGGTTTTTTTTTCACCACGGCATCTTGCAAGTACCCTGCTGCTGCG
The DNA here is from genome assembly GCA_017312745.1 of Gryllus bimaculatus. Classification (NCBI taxonomy): domain Eukaryota; kingdom Metazoa; phylum Arthropoda; class Insecta; order Orthoptera; family Gryllidae; genus Gryllus; species Gryllus bimaculatus. The sequence goes on from BOPP01000042.1 coordinate 8,455,671, forward strand.
CTTTTTTTTAAATTTTGTTTTTGGCTCGAGAATACGCGCTTTTTATTTAGAAGGTGTTTTCTCGCTAACTCAATGCCTCTCAAGGCGTCTGTTTCTCAGAGTGCGCGATCTTTTTATTCCTTAAAATGACGAGTTAAGCTGGCACAAATTCGTTGAACGGGAATCCAGAGAAATCGTTCAAAAACATACACGTCTGTCATAGTTGAAACTGTTAAATGAAAAATTGAATGTCGTGTTCCTTCCTGGAAGGAACCGTGGTTCCGCGCGCCTAGTTTCGCGCTGTCGTAAACTAAAAGACTTGTATGTCTAGTTGTTTTGCTTAATGTCATTCCCATTCTCTCTACTCTTGGGTCTTATGTTATGGCTACTATCCATTTACCTGCATCCATTTGTACTAACTCCATGAAATTTTAGCGATGAAAAAACGCATGTTTTATTCGCCTTTTTTCATCTCGTGTTGCTTATCACGGACAAGTGACGTAATACTACTTAATGAGCTCCATGCATTCCGTTGGTTTCTATTTTCTTAGTGGTCGTGTCCATGTTCTAAAACTTTAAATAAGAATTCATCGATAAGGAATATAGAGTCAACCCAGTTATAGTGAACTTATCCCGTAGGTCCCGTTTCACTTGCATAACACTAACAGTGCAAAATGTATTGAAAGGCGTCAAGACTGCATTACGATACTTGGAGACAGAGGCTGATGCAGAATCAAATACGGAGATAACACGATCTCTGGAGAAGAATCTAGAGAAATTGGTAATGAAAAATGTACGAAAGAAACATTGAATGTAATTTATTTCTGAAAGCAAAATAAAGATATTGAAATTTTCTGTTCGTGCTGCTAATGAATTTTGCTGTACTTCTATATTAATAATACCAATCTTTTTAGAAATTCTATTTTATTTTTGACTTCATCGGATATTGTGAACTTCTGACGAAGTAACGTGACTTCTAGGCTGTCCGGGTGACGCCGCGTCGTTGTCATGAACTCGAGCCGCGCAAGCCTACGTGTACATTCTGATGAAGTAAACCAAAAATGTTAGTCCCTACGAGTTCACTATATCCGCAGTTGTCTGAACATAGTACGAGCAACATTGATTTCACGAAGTGCCAAAAGTTTGAGGACAAGCTGAACAACCCACAAAAATACATTCATAATCACCCGAGTTGTGAGTGATGGTTTATCGATCTCAGCAAATGGAAACACAGTCATCGTCATAAAAAAGCTGCACACAGAAGAGCGAGGCGGCTTGCGATCATTGTTGGCAGGCAGGTAGAGGATATCACGCTTACGAAATGATTACACTTTCACATTTATAGGACCAACATTCATTGCGCTACACGGCCACAGACGGTACATGTTAGTATGGCGTGGGGCCGCCGTGTTGTCGAACATATGCGTCCAGGCGTGTCGGGTTGGCTTTGGTTGTACAGATCTCGAATGAAGTCCTGTGCTATTCCATCCCATGCAGCTTGCACCTGCGCGATTTCGTGCGAATTGGTGAGTAGGGGTGGGGTCCTGATCGAACGCTAAATAGCACCCTTAACATTTTTGATCGGGCCGAGGTCTGGCGATGGCAGAGTATCCATTGCTGCAAGAAAACTGAGGAATGCGGACGCACGTTGTCCTGTTGAAATATGGCCTGGGCGTTCACGAGCGGCAGAGCCACCGGTTGCATGATGTCCTGAACGTACCATGCGGCTGTCACGGTACCGGTAGGAACCCTGACGGTGAACGAGGACCAGAGGATATCGCGCCCCATGTCATCACACCGGGCTGGCGGGACGTGTGACGGGATTCCACAAACCGCTCATGGTGGCGCTCCCCATTGCGCCTCCAGACCCGGTGGCCGTCGCCATCAAGGCAGAAGCGGGACTCGTCGCTGAGGCTGGACTCACTGCCAGTCTGCATGGCACAGGTCCGCCGTTCCCGTCACCAGGCGAGCCAGTAGCTGAGACGTTGCTGGGGTGTGAGTGGCAGGCGTCGTAACTGTCGGCGTGCGGGGAGCCCTGCGTTGTGCAACCGCCTGCCAATGGTTCTGGCACTTACAGGATGTGACAGTGCAGGTGGCACAGCCCGCTGAATAGCACCTATCGTAGCCGTTGGATCTGTTCGCGCGTGTCGGACAATCCATCGGACCTCCCGTTTTGTGGTGCGCGGCGGACGTACAATTCCTGCATGTCGTGTGTGTGTGTCTTCCTCAATCCATTACCACCAACAGCGGGTTCCGTACAACTGGTGCGGCGCGCAGTACGGAGACAGGAACAACCAGCCTCCCGCACACCCACGATGCGGCCTCTGTCGAGCGCATGTAACTGGACAACCGGCTGTCGAACGCGTCGACTAGGCGTAATAATGTACGTACAGTTAACGCTTTGGCGAAGCTATCGACATCGCAATAGCCGCAGAGCGTTAGTGGCCATCTTATCGGGCTGTCTCCCGCACCCCTGTGCGCGCGATCGTGTAAAAGAATCATTGGCTGAGCGAATGGGTGGCAAAAAACGACCGAGTGTGCAGCGATCAAGTAGGGTTCTTTGGGATGCAGCTTTTTTTTATAGCGATGAGTGAGTGTAAGTACTAGTTAATTGTTTGCCGTCGCTCGAAAAATTTTCCATTCGCTGCGCATTACACAAAAAAACTACAGTCGGAAAAAATGTTTGTTTGTTCAGCATCTGATGATGGAAATATATTTTCCGAACGTCATAAATCAACCACATAGGTGTACTTTCCATTACCAAGCCTGATGAATCATTGACCCGAGTTATAGATATCAAAACTCGCCTAATTCAGTAAACTGTATATCTCTTTGTATTTTTCTATCCTGCCTTATAGTTTATATTTCTATTCAGAAAGTCTATATTTTTACTGGTGTGCGTTTATGCTAGCTATTTTGCATATTTAAACGGTAGCATTGATGATGCAGATTTTTCGCTTTTCTTCTCTTTGTGGTAGGGATAGACAACACTTTCATTAGATTTGTGGCTACACCGGGTGTGTTTTTCGTCTAAGCTCGATTTTATTATCATTTGATTTATTTAGTCAAAAACAGTAAACAACTGAACGAGACATACGAAAGAAATATCTTTACTCATGTTTTTTTGAGTCCAAAATACGTCCACTAAACACTATGCGTAGTTGAATCATGAATATAATTACCTACAAAGCATGAGAAATATTTGAATACTAGAAATGTTCGCTCCCTAGTAATACTCGCATAATACGTATGTATGTCTAAAAGCAAAACAAGGAGCCATCTGAGAATTGCTCAATGAATTAAGGAGGTTACTCAAAAACGTCATCGTTATATTGGTTATTCATTCGGAAGCTGATTCAATACTTTTCCACGACATATCTAAACTTTTAAATTGTTCAAATACTAATGTTAATCAGCTCACTGAATATAATTTGAAATAAAATAATATTTTTCCCTTTTTTGATGGTCGGAGTACGAAACGGTGAGATATCTCTGTTGTGTCGGACTATCCCAGCTCCTGCCGTTATCACTGTTCCCTTCTGGACACCGTGGCTGGACAAAAGCTCTGGCAGACTGGTAAGGTCCATCGTCGCCCTTGTCCCCGAGTCTGTGCATGGCTATCTTGCCCACAAATGATTTAAATAAAGCTCTGATGCATATGGTATTGGAATACGCCTTTATGAATTAAATCTTCTGGAACACAACTATATTTCCTCATTCAGCAGAGTGTTATCCCCTTGCACCCTTTCAGGAACATTAACGTACCATAATTAATATTTTACTGTTTAAATAAGTTGTAATCGTTTTGATGAAAAAAAAATATTGAAAAATTGTGTGTTAATATCAACTTTTTAATCCTATATTGTGTTTTCCATTTTTTTCACAAAATTACATCAGAATATTTCATAGTGATATGTTTCGAGAATATTTCATCATCGTCAGTGATCCTTAATAACGTGGTAAACACTTTCACTTTATGTAATGAACTCTTTTTATTTTAAATACGTGACGTAATATGTTAAGCTAATACATATTTTCGTGCGAGCCAGTGAAACATTTGTGAAACTTCAGTCTCTATGAATTACCGAATGCCGTCTCAAGCTTTAAAATGTCCTTGTTTGTTTAATTGTTCGCAACTGGCCCGCGCATTTTCTCCTTTCATTCTAGGAGAATGGAACGAGAGAAGCTAGGCCGCACAATGGGCGCCGCCGCGGCTGAAAAATCGATTTTTACAGCGCACTACATCAACGTATCCCGTACGTTCTGTTCCGATGGCGGAGTGCGATCCAATTACAGTGAACAATGAGACTCGACTCTCGTGTGACGTATTTGGGCCGAGACCACCGAAGGGCTATGCGCGTGTGACGAAAATTCCCAATCAGCAGCGCGTCATCTTCGCCCTCATAAATAATATGCGATAAACAGCGCATTTCTCCCGCGGGAGTTACGAGTTTGCATGTCGCGATCTCCCAAAGCCTCCACTCTAGCACTGCGTAAATTATTCCTGCCCAAAACATCGTTCACTCTGCTGCCTCTTGCAACGTCCGAAGGTGGCTATTAATGTTGATGAAATTGTATCATACGAAACAGCATGAAATATAATGAACAGATCACATATTTTCAAAAACAAATATGATTAGCATAAATATCAGTAATAAAAAGACACGTCTCTTTGCCGTATGTTGGTAGCTTCAGATGAGAGCAGCTGAAGAGAGTGCGAATTGAATCAAATATACATTTTGTCATTTCGTTTGATTAGCAATGATGGTATTAAGCAGTACATCGTTTGCTTTCTTTTTTACTTTTATATTGTTTCTGCATGCAACCGCATTTTTTATACTTTCTTCTATTCTACTTTATTACATTTCTAATTTTTGGTATTGATATAGCTTTGTTGATATTCAAATACTAGTAAAATTAATAATAATAATAATAATAATAATAATATAATAATAATAATAATAATAATAATAATAATAATAATAATAATAATAATAATAAATAGCTGGCCCCGCGGCGCAGACGGTTGCGTCAGCCGAGTCCCGCGTAGACATGGTATTTGTGATTGTGCCTTCGCCCTTTATTATCATTGTATCACGTCATTATTCATACTTCAAGGCGTAACAACCTTGTCCTGTCAAGAGTACATTCATAAAACGTTGATACCCATAATTACATTTGCGCGCGGTCATAAATGGCCGATGCGCTAATAATAAACCATGTAGGGCCCCTCCCAACATTCATTCCTGGGGGAAGTTGTTGGACGAAGTCCCTCGAAAGAATGGACAGATGTCCTGAAATGTTTCTATTGAAGTTTGTGTACGTACTTCTATAGAATTCAGCGCACCTCGCGGCCGAGGCCGTCTGCTGCCCTCGGCCGCTGCTCCGGCGCAGCCCGTGCCCGGCAATGCATAATAATTGCTCGCGAACGACGCACAAAAATTGCCTTAGTTAACAGGGCGGGGTCGAAGTTCGCGCGGCGCGGCGCGGCGCCCGCCTAATGAGGTCGAGTTTACGAGCGGCGCGCCCTCCTTGGCCACCCTCCGCCCACGCCCCCCTGCCCGCGCCGCCGTCCTTCACAGACTTAACCCCCCCCCTTCTCACCTTCTGGCCGGCAAAGGTGGCTCAGAGCATCAACCAAGTCAATGCGGTGCCTGACCGGGAGGTCCTAGGTTTCCACTCCCGACGGCAGGATTTTCGAAACTAGAACACATTTAGCTAGGCGAATTCAGGCGCTGTCTGGAGGAGAATTCTAGCGGCCGGCTGATCTGATGGGTAGTTTTCCGTGGTTTCTCCGATCAACACCAGGTGAATGCCGGAGCTGTAGCGTTACCCACGAACTACGAACCGAGCGCGATCCTTCCTTCTTCTTTCTAGTTGTGCCCTCGCCCCTTATATTTACACTCGCATGCACTACACTGTGGCGGTCCCACGCTGATGGAAGATACCGGGTTGGGGAAAATCACTGTAAGCTGACTTGTCAGCACTATTCATTGGGGGACGATCTCCACAACCTCCCGCGATAAAAGCATGCGTTACACTTACTGGACTAATGACCTTAGCAGTTGACGCGCCCGGAATCTCTAATAAATCAATCAATCAATATGGCCGACCGCTGACTCGCACCTTCGTCCTCGTCTCACCCTCTACACCCCTGCTCATTCCTCTCTCTGGAACTCCTGCTTCTCCTCAAACGCCCTCACCTTGCTCTCACACTCCCACTCACTAAGCCTGCCACTCCTCCAACCCACACACGTACTCCGCAGTCGCTTTTGCCGCTTTGTCTTCCCACCGACATTTGATGTTACCACAACGACCCTACACGCAACTGCATGTCCTTACCGCCGTTGCTGGTGCTTTGCCTCTCCACCAGTTCACAAATTGTTCAACATTTAAACTCGGTTTACCAACATTACTTTAAACTATTTTTATTATTTACCGTTCCAAATCCAAGCTGAGCTTCTTATTCCACCCGTACGGATTTTCTTTGTGGCGCCTCTTGTGCACTGTTGTTTGTGACGTGACGTTGTTCGTAATAACGAGAAAATATTATAAGTTTATTATAATTATACTTAATATATAATAATTATATTAAATGCGGCGGAAATCAGCTATTTTTTTGGCAGAAAAACTTGTAATTCCGTTTTCTGGTAACGAAAAAGTGGATAAATGTTGTTCCTTTTTATATAAAAATTGTAGTAAAATACTTCTCCTAACACCTTATGTAGTCAGATCACACATTTTTTAAGTCCCTGACAAAGAAAAAGCGATTGACGGTCACACGACTGTCGGCCCATCTGGGGTTAATGCTAGCGCCCAAACCAATCAGATGAGTTTCCCCAAAATTGATGTTCATGATCGGTCTGATAGAACTCGAGGCTCTGCTTATTTGAAACAGGTATTGTGATGGTGAGGAGTAGATTAAGCCAAAACATCATTGTTAAATTATTCTCAAAATTGGTTCCATTCTTTTGTTAAACTTTGTCGGCCGCGATTCTTTCGGAAATAAAATCTGTTGTTCAAAGGGAGATTTTTAAAAAGGTTTTGTTGTAGTTTTTCGAAAATGAGTAGTAATCTTATGCACAATTTTTCGGGAAAATACTCGTAGTTTTCGCTTAATTTCTGCTTCAAGTTAATACAATTCATCAATTTGTCCTTGAAAGCACATCTAAATGTTTTTAATTATATTTTCTCTGATAGCGTAAATAATCCTTAAAAATTGACACAGGTCTCATTTAATTCTCTCTCAATTAAAGGTCTCGTTGAATTCTCTAAAATTTTGAAACTTTCATAACATAACGACCCCATGTGAATACCATAACGACCCTAATAAGTTAAAAATCATTCGCGGAAAATTTGCTTTTTTAAACGCCGGGGAAGCTGTGTGAAGCGGGAATACGACTGGTGGTGTAGCGGTAGCACGGAGTAAAATGATGGTTGGAAACACTTTTATTAGTTCATGTTGTAGTTGAATATTGCGTAGCCGTAACAATGCGAGAAAGTATGTGGAGTTGTAGTGGCACCACTAGTTGGAAATCCCGCGAATCCGTTCCCCCAAGCACTTTTGTTATCCGTGACCTCGCTTCCCACTCTCTGAAAACTGCTTCTTCCTCATCCCTCTTTCTACTCCATCACCGTATCCTCCACTCCCACGCTCCTGTTCCACGCAGCCCCCTTCCCCTCCCCACGCGCCTCTCCTTCCTACCCGTCCCTCCGTGTCCCCCGGTCGGCCGTGCGGCCCCGCACCCGCGGAATCGATCACGACCTCGACGCCGCCGGTCAACTCGCAGGCGACGGCGGGCGGCGCGCCCGGGAGGCCGGAGGCTGTCACACGCAGTCGCATCACCCTCCCCCCCCCCTGCTGCGCGCTCAGCCGTCGAACGCAGGCGCTTCCGAAGAATGTAGCGGGCGCTCCAGAAACAGACATCACGTCCTGCCTCCGGCCCTTCGTTAGGACCTTATTTTCTCTCTTGTTCGAGATACTTTTCGCATTACCCACGTCAGAAACAAGAGATTACGTGGTTGATTTACTCATCTCACTGGCGGAGTGGTCTCCCCATGAATAGTTGAACGTGAACTCAAACGCTTATTGCCTTCTGGTATTCATTAATGCGGGGTAATGTACATAATATTGAGAAAGTTAGTATGTAATTTTTATTGAAATCTCCAAATTGTGCAGCACAACTTCGAGATTTCAACGAAAATGCGTATTTTGGAGTTCCATGACTTCAAGAAAGTATTCTTTACGAAATCGTCCCTCCGTCCGTGTGCCTGTCAAAGCAAAAATTAATAGTGTAATAACGTTTTTCCATCGGTTGGTCTTGTAATGACAAAATTAGATAATTATTAAAGAAACTTCACTTTAATATTTTACAGTAATAATCAACCAATGTGGTTACCATCAACAATGTTGTTTTTTTTTTTTTTTTTCAAGAAGCTAAGAACAAACAATATGGTTCGATACTTCTGTTTGGTCTGTTTTTGTCAATGGTAACTTTTAAATTGATATTTTAATATTTGATATATTTTAAAACTTTTGTGGTTCATTTTTCTTATACTAATTGTTCTTGCTTCAGTTCAGTATTATGTAATAATATGTTTAGTATGTGTGAATTACATAATAGTTTGGCTGGAATCTAATATGCAATGGTTCTTAAGTTTGTATCTTTTATTGACTTTTAAACAATTCATTAATGGTTCCGGAAGAGATAAAATTGTCAGTTTTACGAAATGTTCTACAAGAAATGTAAAATAAACAAACATATCACCTGGTTTCACCGTAATGTGAATTATCCCGAAAGGTCTTCCAACTACTCACATTGTTAGTAATTAATTATATTATTATTATCCTCACACGTTCAGGATTCAGTAATTTAAGCACCGTGCTTTCTTTCTATATTTGTACGAAGCGCTAGATTTATTAAGAATTAACAAGTGTTGTAATAATTTCAATATTTTAAAAACAACGCACTATTCAAATGATTATTCGGAATCCATTTTGCGAAATATTCAATTTTCTTCGTCCAAATCCTTCTACGTACGCCTGCGTAACTATTTTTATATAAATTTACTAGTCCTTGTTTTGAACACGAGAATTCTCGGTTCCTGCTGTGACGTTCGAAGAATATAAAAAGTAGATGTCCTAGTGGTCCTCAGTGATTAGAAGTTGAGACTCTTCGCGAGCCAGAGATAGAATTTCTGGAAAATAAATAAGGGAATAATCACTTTCAGTTGGGTAGATAGGGAAGTTTTACGTAATTCATTTAGTTTTCTGGCGGTGCTAAAGATTAGTTTTGAGCATTAGCTTGGACCTAATTCCAATATTGCCGGAGTATTTCTACTAAATGGGGGGGGAGATATTGTTAAAGGAACTGCTTTCCTGGAATGGATGAAATCGACCTATTATGGCCACCACCCTCTTGAATTCTCATTCAAGCTGTGTACCCATCTTAACTAATCCGCCGTTGTCAAAACTCCACCTCCGGAACTCGAACTCCGAGTCGCCCGGCATAGGTCCGTATCGCTGCGGACGCACAATTTGTCACAAGTACCAAACAGAGAAGATGCAGCTTCAAGTAATGAGATCTGAATAATCCGTTCCTCCACCCCATGAGAAAGATATTCCGGTGTATAGTTCTTTCATTGTCACGCCACTCACTGGCTTTGATAGATCAGCTCCGGAAGTAGCAGCAACCTCACTGGTTAGGAGATTTTAGAGTTTCAGTTTCGGTAGATTTTCGACTCTGATTTCATAGCTCAACCACTAACCGGAGGAGAATTCTAATGGCTGGCTACGCTCCTCAATGATTTGCTGTGGTTTCTCCGATTGTAAGCAGGCGAATGCCGGAGCAGTACCCTAACAAATGGGCTACGGACTGCACACGATATTTCGTTCCTCTTCCTGCCCCCACCCTTCTCTTTACAAGCGTTCGTTTTTTATGTCATATTGTATCTCAAATTGCGGGAGACATGGAGCTTAGACACTGTCCCGGCTGGTGTACCCCGCGGGGAGAGATACGTGGAGGGGAAATCCCCACAAATCTAGGTGTTGACCGGTGCCGGATCTTACGTTTTAACGGGGAACGAATGCCGGCATCACCCGGGATATAACATGCTCTGTTTGCGGGACTAATGACGTAAGTAGCTGATGCGCGTGGTTTCAATATTCACTCACTCACCTGAGACACCGTACGCACATACCGCGCGGCTGGAGCGCAGAGATTAACCTAGCAGCAGCAGCAGCGCCCTCTGACCTATGACTCGGCCCTTCAAAGGTCACGCGCAGGGACGCAGGGACGCTCTTGTCAACGCAGTTGCTTCAAGTGAACGAATTAAATGGCTATGTCACCATCAGGCATCACAGGGAAGTAGCCAGCCCTTTAATCTTCGTGGGTTGTTTGGTGTTTGTGAGCTTGCAGTTGTTTCCTTCGTGGTCAGTGCGTTTTCAATTTGTATACAATTCGAATTTCAATTTAAAAACTCGAAATTGTTTTATTTTAAGTTAATATGTAGCTTCTCGCTGAGAGCTGCGAATGTGTTTTCTCATCTTTGTTTTCAATATTTTCGTTGTAGGACATGTAAATGTAATTTTTTAACTGATACATGTGAATTTATTGGCCGAAATTGTGTTTGTTTACTAAGGGTACATTTCATCTGAAATTTTGAGACACAATACTGTAGAAGTATGAAATTTCACGTTACGTGGGTATTAAATCCTAAGTCCTAGGATTGGGTCCGACAAAAATCCTCACTACCTGAGCGTTAGACAGACAGTTGATAGACTGCTTGATCAACTTCGGAACCGTGCGGGACCCCTCGTAACATTGAGACCCATAAAATCACTGCGAATCAGCGAGTGCGAAATGTATGCAGTGGCCACCGTTCATTCACCATCCTAACAATGCTAGGCAACAATAGGCATCACGTCCCAGATGTGAACGTATCAATCCTCTACGAGGAATCAACTCAAACTTCCACTTCCTCAATACAAATGAAGCATAAAAAGGAGCCAGCAAAACATAGGCACGTGACAAGGATATATCCAAGTATGCCCTATTGTAGCACCAGTCGTTTTAAAAAAAATACTAATAATCAAGAGTTCAGGACTTCGGAAATTGTATGGACATGCATAAGCATATTCTGAGTTGCAATATAAAAAGAGGACATACCCATTATAAATCGAATAGCTCAACAGCCAGCACGTAAATTGCTTAAGCATCTACTTAATAATAATAGTACTTCAAGGAACTGCTTAAAAAAAGGCGTACAAGAAGAGTAACCCAGTGTAAATGCAGCCATGGAAGAACTTTTCAATGAAGGAGTGAAATCATTTATTGTATATTTTGTAAGATCGGCTGGTATTTGAAGAGTTCTTGTATGGCATATTTGTGCCACAGCGAAAGTTTCGGTAATATTACTCAACACTTGATCAAATGTACCTTTCAAAAATCTTTAAAGAAGGGATCGACGGGGTTTCGAATCAGCAATGCCCTCCTTTCCAGGAAGAGGACGCGCTAACGCACGTTAAATGAAGACATGTAATTAAGGCCCTGCACGTGCCTGAGTCGCGACCGCGGTGTCTGAATGCAAAGAGCCACGTGCACGTGCGGGGCTGAGTAACGCGCATGCGTCGACGGTCGTTTCATGTAATTACATCGTTAATGTGTAGTTAATAAAATCGGGCGATGGAGCGCTGACGATGGCCTTCGGGAACACAGCAGTACACCCTTCCCCTCCCCTCCCCTCCCTCCAATCTCGACCCGACCACAGAGACGTTCTTGTAGCTATCGGGTTGAATCCCTCCGCACGGACTTTCGTTCCAGGGTAATAGTTTTTGCGCTGTATTCTAACCTGTTCGACATTGATGATAATGGTAGAATATTCTTCGTATTGTAAGTTTCTTAAGAGTGAAGCTTGTCTCACCAAATCTTTAATTGTAAAGTTTCTTTGAGTTTGTACATAATGTTATGATTTTACTGCGATGTACAATGTGGTCTCTATATATGGTTATTATGCATTTAGGAATTGTTGATTATTTTGTTGAACAATTTGATAGTATAAACACGCAAACCATCGTTAAGTGCTCCTCACAAACTCGGATCTAATATTCACCTGTTTTATGTAACTGAAGCTAAACAGTATCGAGGTTGCAAAAGAAAGCTTTAAAATGGCACAAGTCTTATGTTTGTTGAACCATGAATTTTCGAAAATTGCAAAAGTTAAAAATAATGCGAGGAAGTATGGCATATTGTAGCATCAGTCGTTTTAAAAAGAACTAATAATCCAGAGTGCAGAAATTCGGGAATTGTATGGACATGCGTAAGCATCTTCTGTGTGGCGATATGAAAAGAGGACATACACATTATAAATCGAAGATCGTGCTTCTTTCGGGGTAATTTGACTGTATGTTGCAGTCGCAGCAATGATAAAGAATGAAGCGACCGAACAATTGGTTCTGAAGGAACAGCAGGGGACGGTTTAGGGTACTCAGGGCATCAATTGATTTCACTGCAGTCCCTCTGACTGAGAGGTCTCAGCGTTCCAGTCTCGATGATGGCTGGATTTTCCACTAGCTAGAAAGTTAGGTCAAGTTCACCAGCTGTCCGGAGGAGTTTTCGGGCCGCCAGCTGCCCTAATCGGTAGTTTTCCGTGATTTCTCCAATCAACACCAGGTGAATGCTGGAGCAGAACCGTAACAAACGAGGCACGGAGCGCGATCTTTCCTGTTCTAAACTAACCCCATACGTACATACTTACATGTACTACTCTACCAGACATGTGGGGAAACAAGAGCTCGCCCTGTGGTGAGAGATACCCCACGCGAAGCCGACGTGTAGGTTGGCGCTGGATCTCGCCATCCAGCGCGAGATCACCGCCACCTCCCATGGTAAAACATGCACTATACTTACATGTCTCATTACCGTAGCCCTTGATCCCAGACTCGCTTATTGATCAAACAGCGGGTCGGCAGCAGAATCCGGCCAGCAGCCGAGCGAGTTGGTCGGAGGGCGGCGGCCTTGGGCGGTTGCGGGGGCGGGGGCGTGGGCGGAGGGCGGCGCGTGCCACGCGTCCGCAACGAGCGGCGCGGGCGCCCGCGTGAAAAATGTTTCATTTGGAGAAAGCGCGGCCGCGGCCGGGCCGCCGCGCTCGTTTGAACCCCCGAATATGCACAGGGCGCTTGCGCACGGTTGCAATTCTCACGCCCCCTCAAATATTTACGCGTGTTTTCGCGCCGGCGGCGGCGAACAACGCGCGGATGGAATGCGAGCGCGCGGGGACTGCGCCGGCCGCCGAGAGCTAGTGGTCGTTGGACGGGGCTAGCGAGCCGGGCACGTGCCGAACCTCTATGCGATTCTTTTCTGACTGGTGGCGGAAGGAAGGATAGTGAGATTTTGTTTACCACTAGAATGGCTGTTGTTACTCCGCTCTCTTTGTATTTTTTTGTTAATAATATCGTTTTCATGGAACGTTCGTAATAAGTTTTTTTTATGTGAAGATCTATAATACCAATAGTATCATGCATTTCCTTGTTAAATATATTTAGTATGATATAGTATTATATGGGTCATTATACTTGGATATTGTCATTTTTGACAAAAGTAAATATTTGCGGAAATATTTTTCTTTTCGAGGTGTGAATTTCGATGAAGACATTCATTCAATTTCTCTTACTGAGTTTTAATGCTGTTTTTTGCATTCATACTTCGCTCTCTTCTCCAAATCGTTTAGTGAGGCTGTACATGTATGCTTAGAGATATCATCGGGAAAATAGAACTCTTGGACGTGCAGAGATCAGTGTATCGATACACTGATCTGCGCACATAACCTAATATATAGCACTTCCGGAGACAAGTATTTGCGCATTTTAATAATCGAAAATGTTGATACACAGCACATATCAGTATTAAGATTCCTGTGAAACGCAGGTCTTCCATTTCTACGAGGTCAAAGAATATTATTTTTACGCTGTGTGTATGGTACGTGTATAATCTTGCTATAGGTGAGGTGGCCAATACTGTTGTAAAAATAGAAAAGAATATTAGACATTCTTTATTGCTTGTAAAGAACGTCACATGCTATTTTGATTGAAGGATATAATATTTGCAGGTCGTGTCAATCACATATACAATCTAATGTAAAACATTGAGGGGCTTTAAATTGTTTTTTACGAATTTGTTTAGTATAACTCATTTACTCCATTTTATCCTCGTACACCCTATTTTATACTCTTTTATTTAATCAAGTGTTTTTTAAACGTAACCTTTGTTTGATATCGATCCTTGGATACAAAGAGCATATTTGAAGCGCTCTTTTCAGCCTTCATCACCATGTAATGCTTAACTACCCCGGTTCTCTCGCCCCGCGGAAGTTCATTTCTCTGCGCGCGCCCGGGGGCTGCGCCTATCAGCGGCGTCGGCGGCGCACGTGGTGAGGCGTCCTGCGTTCTACAGCCCTCGGCAGGGGCGCGTCACGCCCCGTTTTCGCCCGGTGACAAGCTGCCACCTGGAGCGCGGATGCATCGTTCTGCTTTCACGGCGCCCCTGCTCGTACTCGAGCCTACGTCACCCGCACTCCCCACCAGGGGCCCTGGGTTCCGCTTGTTCGAGCTGCCGCCGTCGCC